>RWGZ01000432.1:26640-202919 GCA_009725065.1 Utricularia reniformis
GATCTCAAAATCGCGATAATTCACACTTCAGCCCCAAATCCGCGACAATTTACATGCAGCCCTTGACTTTCGCGATAATCCACACTTCAGCCACAAATCCGCGACAATTTACACACAATCCTTCATTTTCGCGATAATTTAAGCTTTAGCACGATTTTGCGATAATTTTGCATGTGAGTTCAAAAATCGCGACAATTTCCTTCATGGTCCAATTTTTCGCGATAACACTACAGTGAATCTGATTTCCGCGATAATATTCGTCTTTCACCCAGTTTTCGCGATAATTTCCTCCTTCGGCTTGATTTTCGCGATAATTTCCTCTTTACTCCAATTTCCGCGATAATTCCAATTTCTCTCGAATTTCCTACGTTTTTTGTGCCAAATGACCCCTTCTCTTCCCATTCCACTCCTATTTATAGGTTTCTAACTTGTCCAAATGACCCTTTTGCCCCTCCTTCCTCATTTCTCTCTTCTTATCTTAATTTACTAAATTACCCCTCATTTCAAGTTTTTAACAAGAATTCATGCGGTTCTAACCTGTCTGGATTCCGTTTGTGCCGTCTTTTCCGGGTCATTACACGTGCTGTTATGACTTTCATGATCATTCCGTTTTCGAAGATACTTTTTTTGTATATACAACAAGTATTCGTGATGTTAGGCTTTATTTAATTTGAATATACTTGGTTTTACCATATTTACAATGTGATTTGCATGAATATCATTCGACTTATTTTTCACAAAGTTCCACATATTCTAGGTCTGATGATTTCAATTTCAATTAAACTTCAATTGATGTTGTTAAAAAATGAATACATGTTGTTAGAACCACCAATAACTTGGTTATATCATGATTTAAGTGATTAAACTATAGTTTAAATTGAATGACATGATGTCGTGTTATTATGACATGCACGACCATTTTGTTTTCAAACTTAATTTTTTTTTATATTCAACAATTATTCGTGATGTTATTCTTTATTTAGATTGAATACGCTTGGTTTTACAAAATTTACAATGTGATTTGAATGAATATTTTTCGGCTCATTTTTCATATAGTTCACATGTTATAGGTGTGATGATTTTGATTTCAATTAAAATTGAATTGATGTTGTTAAAACATGATTACATGTTGTTAGAACGAAGAATAACTTGGCTATACAATGATTTATGTGATTAAACTCTAGTTTAATTTATATGACATGAAGTAGTGTTATTATAACTTGCACGATCATTAAATTTTTGAACTTACATATTTGTATTTACAACAAGTATTCGTGATGTTAGGTTTTATTTAGTGTGAATACACTTGGTTTTACCAAATTACAATTTTGATCTTGTCTAAAAATATTTTGGATATTTATTTTTAGATCAGTCAATTTATGATTAATTCGTAAATTATGTTGATGTGGGGACACGAGCGATATACGAGGTTGGGCCCACAATGTGCGGGCTTACGTCCTCGGGAGAGCGAAGCTCTACCTTGGTTTTCACTATAACAATCAAGTGGTGCAAATACAANTTCTTCTTCACGAATAGGACCGGTGCGCCCCAAGGGGAGCTGCTCGGTCGTAGATATCCTTTCCCCAATAGGGCTTCTATCTGTTTCTTTAGTTCCGACATCTCCTTTGGCGCTAACCGATACGGGGCCTTCGAGATTGGCTGGGTACCTGGAAGGAGCTCAATCTCCAATTCAACTTCTCTTGCCGGGGGTTGGCCCGGCAGTTCTTCTGGGAATACGTCTTCAAACTCACAAACCACCGGAATGTGGCTCAAATCGATTTCCTCTATCCCCGTTGTAACTAACGCCAAATATCCTGCACACCTCCAATGTTCGTCCCTCCCATCTTCAATCGGTTTGCCGGTCACGTCGAAAACTTCCTCCCCTGGTCCTTTAAACGAGATCCTTCGCTCCTTGCACTTTACCTGCGCGTCGTATTTAGAGAGCCAGTCCATTCCCAGTATGACATCGAAACCCATGCATCCTAACTCAATCAAATCGGCTCTCGTTCTCACGGTCCCTATCTCTATTATACATCCCTTGTGGACCCTTTTTGCTTCTAGGGTTTGTGGTCCAGGCGTTGTAACCATTATTTTAGCACGGTTCCCTTCGGTTCCGAATTGCCGCGCTAATTTCTCCAAAACGAATGAATGTGTCGCTCCGCAATCAAATAGTACATAAGCGGTAAAGTCATTAATTAATAATGTACCTGCCACGACGTCCTCAGCTTCTGACGCCTGTTCCCTGTTTACCGCAAATACTCGGGCGTTTCCAATAGCTCTTTCTCTTGTTGTCGCTTCTGTTTTCCTTTTCTTGGGGCAGTCCCGCGCATAGTGTCCCTCGTTTCCACACATGTAGCACACGTTACTCCCGACTCGGCATTCCCCATAGTGACCTCTCTGACACTTAGGACAAGTCGGCCTTGTGGTAGGTCCCAGTGCTGGTCCTCAACTCTCCGTGTAGCTCTTTCCCTTCCACGCTCCCCGGTCGCGAACATTCGTTTTAGTCCCTCCCTTGGTCCGCTCGTTGTCTAACCTCCGAAATCCCCCATCTACCCGCACTGCTGCTGCTACTAGACTTGAAAATTCCTCATCGTCTCTACTGTACATAGCTAGTCTGATCCTTTCATTCAGCCCCTCCGTGAAACGGTGCATCTTTTCTTGCTCGCTCCCCATTACTTCGGGGGCGTACCTACCCAGTTCTACAAACTCCTGCATGTAATCCATGACCGTGCGATTTCCTTGTGTCAGCCTGTCGAATTCTGCTCTCTTATCCTTTTTTAATCCCTTCGGAATATAATAGTCCATGAATGCCTCCCTAAACCTCGTCCATGGAATCGGGCCTCCCTTCAACAAAGATGCCGAGACACTTCCCCACCAGCGGGCGGTACTCCCGTCGAACCATAACGGCGCCAGTCCCGATCTCATCTCAGCCGGTGCCTCTACCAAGTCGAATTTCTCCTCCAGTCCAATCATCCATGACTCTGCATCTTCCGCCTTACCCCCTGAGAAGCTGCTCATTCCTGCTTTCTTCAGTGCTTCGTTGTAGTACATGCGACTCTTCTCTCTTACGTGTCCCCGGGTGTCGTCTAAACTGTCCGTCCCCCTTCCCTGGCTTTGCATCACGGTGTTCACCAATGTCGTAGCCATAGTTTGGAATATGTCCCTCAAATTATCCTGGCTGATGGTGGTAGGGGTGGTCGAGTCTCCAATTGGGGTTTCAGGTGTCGATGCTTGTTCTGACCCCTCACTTGGTGTCCCTTGGTTGACGAGTGCTCTCGTTCTTGGCGCCATCCTGAAAATTGCATGTTAGTTCAATACCCATCTATTCGCGCTCTTCTATGTCCAGTTATCTTTCTATTGCCTATGGTCGATCGTCCTCTACGGTTTAGGTCACGCTCCTATACTGGCTTTGGATCGTCTCAACACCAATTTAGTGTCGAGAAATGGCTCTGATACCATTTGTAACGACCGTAAACCAGCCCTAACGATTTCTATGCGCAAGCGACATGAAAATGAGCATTTTAATTAACACATAATTCGAAACCGGAAATACCATCGTTTTTCAAAATACAACTAAGTGATAACAACCAAAACGACAATAAAAAGGGTAACTCGTACAGCGGACGATCGACGACCTCAGTTCCAATGCCACCTAAGTCTCCGGTCCTCCCCCTACAAAATCTGTAAAACGGTCATAGTCTATTAAAAGAAACTTCTGTATAATGTATTTAAACTCGCAAGATTTTATCCATTTTCCTTTCCTTCTTTTATTTTACTTATTCATTTATCTTTTCCTCTCCTCTCTATATTCCTTCTCTCTACTCTTTTACGTTTTCTACTGTGGTTGGTTTTTACATGCCCGACGACATGTCTCGCCCAAACCAACCGTCAGCTATTAGCTGGCTCGACGAGACTATATGCTTCCCTTCTCCGGTCAAGGTTCGGGCGCTACCCCGTCCTACCCGGTTCCGTTCGGCTCTGTAATGCGCACAATTCTGTTCCGGAGAACTCAAGTATTCATTCCTCGGACATGTCCTACCTGTGGCTGACCGTGCTCATGAACACAATGTCGGGTTTGGTGTTCTCACCTCGCCCCGAGTTTTCTGTTTTTTATTCACGCTCCTTTCTGTTTGATTTAATGTTCACTAAATCCCTTATTGTGAACCTTCTTTTAATCTACTATGTTCGCTCCGCTTACATGGTCGTTCTATCGTAACAATTCAGCCCAAATCCGCGACAATTCTGCTAGTAGATCTCAAAATCGCGATAATTTACACTTCAGCCCCAAATCCGCTACAATTTACACGCAGCCCTTGATTTCCGCGATAATTCACACTTCAGCCCCAAATCCGCGACAATTTACACGCAATCCTTGATTTTCGCGATAATTTACACTTCAGCACAAATTCGCGATAATTTTGCATGTGAATCCAAAAACCGCGACAATTTCCTTCATGGTCCAATTTTTTCGCGATAATATTACAGTGACCCTGATTTCCGCGATAATATTCGCCTTTCCCCCAGTTTTCACGATAATTTTCTTCTTCGCCCTGATTTTCGCGATAATTTCTTCTTTACTCCATTTTCTGCGATAATTTCAATTCCTCTCGAATTTCCCACGTTTTTTGTGCTAAATGACCCCTTCTTTTCCCATTCCACTCCTATTTATAGGTTTCTAACTTGTCCAAATGAGCCTTTTGCCCCTCCTTCCTCATTTCTCTCTTCTTATATTAATTTACTAAACTACCCCTCATCTCATGTTTTTAACAAGAATTTATGCCGTTCTAACCTGTCTGGATTCCGTTTGTGCCGTCTTTCCGGGTCATTACATCCTTCCCACCTTAATTGGAGTTTCGTTCCGAAACTCGTGCGTACCACTCTTCCATCACCTCGGGTGCTCTCGTAACTATTTCGTGCTCGGTTTCCCATGTAGCCTCCCCTTCCCCTTGGTTCGACCATTGAACTTTTACCATGGGAATCACTTTGTTGCGTAGTCTCCTCTCCATCCTGTCCAATATTCGTATTGGTCTCTCCTCATATGTTAGTTCCGGAGTCAGCGTTACTTGTTCCACAGCGCGTTCCTGTCTGCCTTCAGTTAAGCTTTTCCTCAGTTGAGAGATGTGGAAGACGTAATGTATGTTTCTCATCTCATCGGGAAGTTTAAGTTTGTAGGCCAACTTCCCGATTCTCTTCAACACCTCGTAGGGTCCTATATATCTTGGGCCTAGCTTTCCAGAACGTGTTGCTCTTAGGACCCCCTTCATGGGTGACACTTTCAGGTACGCCCTATCGCCGACTTCTAACTCCATTGGTCGTCTCTTCAAATCTGCCCAGCTTTTGTATCGATCCTGTGCAATCTTCATGTTTTTCCTCACAATGGCGACTTTCTCTCTTGATATTTCCACCAATTCCGTCCCCGTGAGTCTCCTTTCTCCGATTTCGTCCCAGCACAGAGGCGTCCTACATTTCCTCCCATACAGAGCTTCGTAGGGTGCCATCGCAATGATGCTTTGGTAACTGTTATTGTATGCGAATTCTGCCAATGGTAGGAAATCTTCCCAGCTCCCGCTAAACTCCGTCACACATGCCCTGAGCATGTCCTCTAAGATCTGGTTGGTCCTCTCTGTTTGTCCGTCTGTTTGGGGGTGATATGCGGTGCTCATCGTAATTCTGGTTCCAAGTGACTGTTGCAAACTTTGCCAGAATCTGGAGGTAAACCTTGGGTCTCTGTCCGACACAATGCTTACAGGGATCCCATGAAGTTTGACAATGCTATCGATATGTATATTGGATAACCGATCAATCCCATCTGTAACCTTGATTGCTATAAAGTGTGCAGCTTTCGTTAGTCTGTCGACTATCACCCAAATCGCATCTTTCTTCCGCGGGCTTTTCGGTAATCCTACCACAAAATCCATTCCGATGTGATCCCATTTCCATTCCGGAATGTCCAGGGGTTGTAACTCCCCACCCGGTCTTTGATGCTCCGCCTTTACTCTCTGACACGTATCACATCGTGCCACATAATTTGCTATGTCGTTCTTCATACCGTTCCACCACCAATGTGTCTTCATGTCCCGGTACATTTTCGTGCTACCCGGGTGGACAGAGAACGGCGAGCAGTGNGAGACTTCGATTTTGATTACCTATTGTTTTGCATATGGCTCCAACTTTGAATTTGGACATTGTACGTGTGAAGTATTCCATCCTAAAAAAATACTTACTGGAAGCTGGTGTAGCAGGGTCTGAACCTTGACCCGCTTCAGGTGGATCGCCAATTCGTCTCTAAGCAACGTTGTGCGAGCGATGATCTCCGCACTGAGGAACGGGCTCAGATGCCGCTCCACCCCTTCATTGTTGAACTGGTGTGGGCCCTGGTGATGCCAGTGTTCGCGCTGCTACCTAGTGATCGTCGTGTTCATCCACTACTTCAACACTGCAAAGATCACGCCGACCGTCACAACTTCCTGACGGTCTACAAGATGATGTGGAGGATGGGCACCCAAGTGTTCGCCCAACGCAAGTTATGGTACTTTGTTTCCAAAAACAAAGACCATGATCTTGTCGACCGACTAGATTCGCAACGTGACTATTAGAACTCCCTTCTTTGGGTCGGAATTCAAGATAACCACCTTGAATTCTCTCTCCAAGTGTCTGCAGCAACATAAAAACAGACGATCTAAAATTTCCACAGATTAGCTCAAAGAATCAGCCGACCCAAATGGCCCTTTTTACTAAAAAAAGACGACTATCTTAACTGGAAGTGATGTATGCAGAAAATAAACTTTTTCGTTGGCATATATCAGTTCCACCATTGAGTAATCGTATTGGTCGCCCTGGGTTTATACTTCCTCACAAGCTGCCGAACATGAGTTCATTTTTGCTTTTTTTTAATTAACATCGTCTCTTCATTTCAGCTGTATCTCTAAAGCATTCCTCAAAGAAACATTATTCAGGCAAAATGAAGAGGAAACTGGAGAAAGCTTTCGAAAAGATTAAGGAAAACGTTACAACTTCTTGGTAACGTAGCGGTCAGCCTTCGCACGGTAACTTCAAATATTTCAACTCTTTTTATTTGAAGATCTAAAATCAACTGTCATTTGATGGTGTCGAAGGAACTCTTGTCAATGTATCATAAAATAACAAGTTCCTTGAAGGCGACCGCCCTTCTGTAACGCAAGCTTGTAGAAGAAAATAACAAATCTAGCCTTCTGTAGTGCTAGCTTGATGCAAAAAATGAAAAGTCCGCTCGGCTAGAGGGGAGCTAGCCGAGGCAAGGCTTCAAATAAAAGATCTCCCCGAAATTCATAAGGAAACGAAAACCTTGAAGAATATGTTCGAATTAGTTGCTGAAGTGCTGGCCTGTTCGATTCGGCAAGTTCAATCCAAGACATCGAAGAGGGTTGACGCCGAACGCCTTCTGACATAGATGAACTCCGATTGCGACCTTCTCAAAGTTCTACTGCAAGCGAGACGTGAGAACGTCGATAGTGCCGAGAGAGCACTTCGCCACTATAAGGAAAACCATCAGCACGGTCTTCAAATACTTGGAAATAAATTGAAGGAGCTAATGAGTTCGATCGACGAAACATTCATCGACCTGACCAAAAGGTGTTCGTAATACGACGATCGGATTGACAAGCTTCAAGAATCGGTCGATCGTCATCTCATTTACATAGTAAGCTTTCTAAAGAGGATCCTCACATAACCGACATTTATGAACCTCACCACAACTCATGCCTTCGGGATTGCCGAGGAACAGAAAGAGATACCGATAGATCAAGTGGCAAACATATTTGGGCTGAACCCAAATTCCGAAGATTAGGAGCACGTTGATCCAATCACCTTCGACGAAGACATCAACCCGTGCTACCCCATGACACCCGACGACGACGACCCCGAGTTTGGGCATCTTGCCGATCGGCTTGATGAACTTGTAATAGATCGTATATGTAACGACCGTAAACCAGCCCTAACGATTTCTATGCGCAAGCGACATGAAAATGAGCATCTTAATTAAAACATAATTCGAAACCGGAAATACCATCGTTTTTCAAAATACAACTAAGTGATAACAACCAAAACGACAATAAAAAGGGTAACTCGTACAGCGGACGATCGACGACCTCAGTTCCAATGCCACCTAAGTTTCCGGTCCTCCCCCTACAAAATCTGTAAAACGGTCATAGTCTATTAAAAGAAACTTCTGTATAATGTATTTAAACTCGTAAGATTTTATCCATTTTCCTTTCCTTCTTTTATTTTACTTATTCATTTATCTTTTCCTCTCCTCTCTATATTCTTTCTCTCTACTCTTTTACGTTTTCTACTGTGGTCGGTTTTTACATGCCCGACGACATGTCTCGCCCAAACCAACCGTCAGCTATTAGCTGGCTCGACGAGACTATATGCTTCCCTTCTCCGGTCAGAGTTCAGGCGCTACCCCGTCCTACCCGGTTCCGTTCGGCTCTGTAATGCGCACAATTCTGTTCCGGATAACTCAAGTGTTCCTTCTCGGACATGTCCTACCTGTGGCTGACCGTGNACATGCCCGACGACATGTCTCGCCCAAGCCAACCGTCAGCTATTAGCTGGCTCGACGAGACTATATGCTTCACTTCTCCGGTCAGGGTTCGGGCGCTACCCCATCCTACCCGGTTCCGTTCGGCTCTGTAATGCGCACAATTCTGTTCCGGAGAACTCAAGTGTTCCTTCTCGGACATGTCCTACCTGTGGCTGACCGTGCTCATGAACACGATGCCGGGTTTGGTGTTCCCACCTCGCCCCGAGTTTTCTGTTTTTTATTCACGCTCCTTTCTGTTCGATTTAATGTTCACTAAATCCCTAATTGTGAACCTTCTTTTAATCTACTATGTTCGCTCCGCTTACATGGTCGTTATATCGTAACAATTCAGCCCAAATCCGCGACAATTCTGCAAGTAGATCTCAAAATCGCGATAATTTACACTTCAGCCCCAAATCCGCGACAATTTACACGCAGCCCTTGATTTCCGCGATAATTCACACTTCAGCCCCAAATCCGCGTCAATTTACACGCAATCCTTGATTTTCGCGATTATTTACACTTCAGCACAAATCCGCGATAATTTTGCATGTGAATCCAAAAACCGCGACAATTTCCTTCATGGTAAAATGTTTTCGCGATAATATTATAGTGACCCTGATTTCCGTGATAATATTCGCCTTTCCCTCAGTTTTCGCGATAATTTTCTTCTTCGCCCTGATTTTCGCGATAATTTCTTCTTTACTCCATTTTCCGCGATAATTTCAATTCCTCTCGAATTTCCCACGTTTTTTGTGCTAAATGACCCCTTCTTTTCCCATTCCACTCCTATTTATAGGTTTCTAACTTGTCCAAATGACCCTTTTGCCCCTCCATCCTCATTTCTCTCTTCTTATATTAATTTACTAAACTACCCCTCATTTCAAGTTTTTAACAAGAATTTATGCGGTTCTAACCTGTCTGGATTCCATTTGTGCCGTCTTTCCGGGTCATTACATCCTTCCCACCTTAATTGGAGTTTCGTCCCGAAACTCGTGCGTACCACTCTTCCATCACCTCGGGTGCTCTCGTAACTATTTTGTGCTCGGTTTCCCATGTATCCTCCCCTTCCCCTTGGTTCGACCATTGAACTTTTACCATGGGAATCACTTTGTTGCGTAGTCTCCTCTCCATCCTGTCCAATATTCGTATTGGTCTCTCCTCATATGTTAGTTCCGGAGTGAGCATTACTTGTTCCACAGCGCGTTCCTGTTTGCCTTCAGTTAAGCTTTTCCTCAGTTGAGAGATGTGGAAGACGTCATGTATGTTTCTCATCTCATCTGGAAGTTTAAGTTTGTAGGCCAACTTCCCGATTCTCTTCAACACCTCGTAGGGTCCTATATATCGTGGGCCTAGCTTTCCAGAACGTGTTGCTCTTAGGACCCCCTTCATGGGTGACACATTCAGATACGCCCTATCGCCGACTTCCAACTCCATTGGTCGTCTCTTCAAATCTGCCCAGCTTTTGTATCGATCCTGTGCAATCTTCATGTTTTTCCTCACAATGGCGACTTTCTCTCTTGATATTTCCACCAATTCCGTCCCCGTGAGTCTCCTTTCTCCGATTTCGTCCCAGCACAGAGGCGTTCTACATTTCCTCCCATACAGAGCTTCGTAGGGTGCCATCGCAATGCTACTTTGGTAACTGTTATTGTATGCGAATTCTGCCAATGGTAGGAAATCTTCCCAGCTCCCGCTAAACTCCGTCACATATGCCCTAAGCATGTCCTCTAAGATCTGGTTGGTCCTCTCTGTTTGTCCGTCCGTTTGGGGGTGATATGCGGTGCTCATCGTAATTCTGGTTCCAAGTGACTGTTGCAAACTTTGCCAGAATCTGGAGGTAAACTTTGGGTCTCTGTCCGACACAATGCTTACAGGGATCCCATGAAGATTGACAATGTTATCGATATATATCTTGGATAACCGATCAATCCCATCTGTAACCTTGATTGCTATAAAGTGTGCAGCTTTCGTTAGTCTGTCGACTATCACCCAAATCGCATCGTTCTTCCGTGGGCTTTTCGGTAATCCTACCACAAAATCCATTCCGATGTGATCCCATTTCCATTCCGGAATGTCCAGGGGTTGTAACTCCCCACCCGGTCTTTGATGCTCCGCCTTTACTCTCTGACACGTATCACATCGTGCCACATAATTTGCTATGTGTTCTTCATACCGTTCCACCACCAATGTGTCTTCATGTCCCGGTACATTTTCGTGCTACCCGGGTGGACAGAGAACGGCGAGAAGTGTGCTTCGTCCATGATTTTCCCCCTTAGTTTTGGGTCGTTTGGTACGCAGACTCGCCCCTGTATACGGATGCTTCCATCCGTAGCGATTGTCATTCTATGGTCGTTGTTCTGTGATATCTCGTTTCTCCATTTGGCTATCTCGGCGTCCAATCCCTGCGCGTCCCTAACTTCGTCGAGTATATGAGGTCTAACGATTATGTTATTTACCACTGCTTCTGTCGATTCCACTACCTCCAACTGCAACTCCTCCATCTGTTTTGTCAATGGTTTAGATAGTAGACCTTGCATCTTTCGACTCAGTGCATCCGCTACTTGATTCGCCTTTCCCGGGTGATACATCGTAGTCCTTGATCAGTTATAACCATCGCCTCTGTCTCATATTCAATTCCTTCTGGGTAAACATGTATTTCAAGCTTTTGTGATCGGTATACACCTCACATTTCGCCCCATACAGGTAATGTCTCCATAGTTTTAGGGCGAACACCACCGCCGCCAGCTCTAGGTCGTGTGTTGGGTAGTTGGCCTCGTGTTCCTTGAGCTGCCGAGACGCATACGTGAAAACCTTTTCCTCCTGCATTAGGACACACCCTAATCCTTCCTTTGATGCATCACTGAATATGGTGAACCCTTGACCTTGTTTAGGCAGCACCAGCACCGGTGTGGAGGTTAATCTCCTTTTTAATTCTTCGAAACTTTCCTCGCACCTGATATCCCACACGTACTTCATGTCCTTTTTGGTGAGGTTAGTCAGGGGTTTTGCTATCCGGGAGAATCCCTCGATAAACCTTCGATAGTAACCAGCTAAGCCAGAAAACTCCTGATTTCTTTTGCGTTCCTAGGTCGTGGCCATCCTATGATTGCTTCCACTTTCGAGGGGTCTACCCTCACCCCTTCTCCGAATATGACATGCCCAAGGAACGAAATGTTGGTCATCCAAAATTCGCATTTACTGTATTTTGCGTACAATTCCTCTCTTCTCAAGGTTTGTAATACCAATCTCAAGTGTTGTTCGTGTTGTTCCCTGTCCCTCGAATACACCAATATGTCGTCGATGAAAACCACCACGAATTTGTCCAAGTATTGTCGAAAGACTCTATTCATCAGATCCATGAAGACAGCCGGTGCGTTGGTCAACCTGAATGGAACGACCGTACACTCGTAGTGACCGTATCTTGTTCGTATGGCTGTTTTTGGAATGTCGGTCTCCCTTACTCTGACTTGGTGGTATCCTGACCTTAGATCCAACTTAGAAAATACTGTAGCTCCTTGCAGCTGATCAAATAAGTCATCAATTCGAGGAAGCGGGTATCGATTCTTGATGGTCACCTTGTTTAGCTCACGATAGTCGTAACATAATCTTAGCTCCCCATCCTTCTTCTTCACGAATAGGACCGGTGCGCCCCAAGGGGAGCTGCTCGGTCGTAGATATCCTTTCNCACGAATTTGTCCAAGTATTGTCGAAAGACTCTATTCATCAGATCCATGAATACGGCTGGTGCGTTGGTCAATCCGAATGGGACGACCGTACACTCGTAGTGGCCGTATCTTGTTAATATGGCTGTTTTTGGAATGTCGGTCTCCCTTACTCTGACTTGGTGGTATCCTGACCTTAGATCCAACTTAGAAAATACTGTAGCTCCTTGTAGCTGATCAAATAAGTCATCAATTCGAGGAAGCGGGTATCGATTCTTGATGGTCGCTTTGTTTAACTCACGATAGTCGTAACATAATCTTAGCTCCCCATCCTTCTTCTTCACGAATAGGACCGGTGCGCCCCAAGGGGAGCTGCTCGGTCGTAGGTATCCTTTCTCCAATAGGGCTTCTATCTGTTTCTTTAGTTCCGACATCTCCTTTGGCGCTAACCGATACGGGGCCTTCGAGATTGGCTGGGTGCCTGGAAGGAGCTCAATCTCCAATTCAACTTCTCTTACCGGGGGTTGGCCCGGCAGTTCCTCTAGGAATACGTCTTCAAACTCACCAACCACCGGAATGTGGCTCAAATCGATTTCCTCTATCCCTGTTGTAACTGAAGCCAAATATCCTGCACAATTTACATGCAGCCCTTGATTTTCGCGATAATCCACACTTCAGCCACAAATCCGCGACAATTTACACACAATCCTTCATTTTCGCGATAATTTAATCTTTAGCACAATTTCGCGATAATTTTGCATGTGAGTTCAAAAATCGCGACAATTTCCTTCATGGTCCAATTTTTCGCGATAAAACTACAGTGAACCTGATTTCCGCGATAATATTCGTCTTTCACCCAGTTTTCGCGATAATTTCCTCCTTCGGCTTGATTTTCGGATAATTTCCTCTTTACTCCAATTTCCGCGATAATTCCAATTTCTCTCGAATTTCCTACGTTTTTTGTGTCAAATGACCCCTTCTCTTCCCATTCCACTCCTATTTATAGGTTTCTAACTTGTCCAAATGACCCTTTTGCCCCTCCTTCCTCATTTCTCTCTTCATATCTTAATTTACTAAATTACCCCTCATTTCATGAAGTTTTAACAAGAATTCATGCGGTTCTAACCTGTCTGGATTCCGTTTGTGCCGTCTTTTCCGGGTCATTACATTCAGGGTACAATAATTAGACTGACGTAAATTTTTCACTCTCGCACATGCGGATCCAATGTCCTGGCTTTGTTGGTTTTTAGGACAATGGAGAAAACATATGTCTTTTCATTGAACTTAATGACCATACGATACCATTCTCGATTTCGGGGTCTAGAGTAGCACCCATTAATCACATGCCTCAATTAGCGCCCAACTTAACTTCATAACTCGGGTCTCAACAAGCACCCACGGGCCTCATCTAATGCCTATCACGTTCACCTTCGGGTATAAACTTGCACCCATAATCGTTCGATTTTTACTAGGCCTAACCTTTCCCGTCCTCCTCCGCAAAAGAAAGTAAACGTAGGAAACCTTCACTGCCCGAATAGAAGTAGCATCAGGTTCAGGGTGCAATCCTTAGACTAGCGTAAATATTTCACTCCTATTCGGGCGGCTTAGGTGCCTCGCACTAGAGGACCTTCACTGTCTAGTCGGAAGTAGCATCAGGTTCAGGGTACAATCCTTAGTCTGACGTAAATTTTTCACTTCCGTTTAGACAGATCCAATACCCTAGACCCAAAGATCCCTCTGGGACAAACGGAGGAGACGGATGTCTTTCCGCCTCACATACTATCACGAAACGCAACAATTACATGTATCTCATCTGGACCTTTCCCGTTCTCCTCCGCAAAGGTAAGTAAACGTAGGAAACTTTCACTACCTAAATAGAAGTAGNAACGAATGTGTCGCTCCGCAATCAAATAGTACATAAGCGGTAAAGCCATTAATTAATAATGTACCTGCCACGACGTCCTCAGCTTCTGACGCCTGTTCCCTGTTTACCGCAAATACTCGGGCGTTTCCAGTAGCTCTTTCTCTTGTTGTCGCTTCTGTTTTCCTTTTCTTGGGGCAGTCCCGCGCATAGTGTCCCTCGTTTCCACACATGTAGCACACGTTACTCCCGACTCGGCATTCCCCATAGTGACCTCTCTGACACTTAGGACAGGTCGGCCTTGTGGTAGGTCCCGGTGCTGGTCCTCCACTCTCCGTGTAGCTCTTTCCCTTCCACGCTCCCCGGTCGCGAACATCCGTTTTAGCCCCTCCCTTGGTCCGCTCGTTGTCTAACCTCCGAAATCCCCCATCTACCCGCACTGCGGCTGCTACTAGACTTGAAAATTCCTCATCGTCTCTACTGTACATAGCTAGTCTAATCCTTTCATTCAGCCCCTCCGTGAAACGGTGCATCTTTTCTTGCTCGCTCCCCATTACTTCGGGGGCGTACCAACCCAGTTCTACAAACTCCTGCATGTAATCCATGACCGTGCGATTTCCTTGTGTCAGCATGTCGAACTCTGCTCTCTTATCCTTTTTTAATCCCTTCGGAATATAATAGTCCATGAATGCCTCCCTAAACCTCGTCCATGGAATCGGGCCTCCCTTCAACAAAGATACTTCCCCACCAGCGGGCGGTACTCCCGTCGAACCATAACGGCGCCAGTCCCGATCTCATCTCAGCCGGTGCCTCTACCAAGTCGAATTTCTCCTCCAGTCGAATCATCCATGCCTCTGCATCTTCCGCCTTACCCCCTGAGAAGCTGCTCATTCCTGCTTTCTTCAGTGCTTCGTTGTAGTACATGCGACTCTTCTCTCTTACGTGTCCCCGGGTGTCGTCTAAACTGTCCGTCCCCCTTCCCTGGCTTTGCATCATGGTGTTCACCAATGTCGTAGCCATAGTTTGGAATATGTCCCTCAAATTATCCTGGCTGATGGTGGTAGGGGTGGTCGAGTCCACGATTGGGGTTTCAGGTGTCGGTGCTTGTTCTGACCCCTCACTTGGTGTCCCTTGGTTGATGTGTGCTCTCGTTCTTGGCGCCATCCTGAAAATTGCCTGTTAGTTCCATACCCATCTATTCGCGCTCTTCTATGTCTAGTTATGTTTCTATTGCCTAGGGTCGATCGTCCTCTATGGTTTAGGTCACGCTCCTATACTGGCTTTGGATCGTCTCAACACCGATTTAGTGTCGAGAAATGGCTCCGATACCATTTGTAACGACCGTAAACCAGTCCTAAAGATTTCTATGCGCAAGCGGCATGCAAATGAGCATTTTAATTAAAACATAATTAGAAACCGGAAATACCATCGTTTTTCAAAATACAACTAAGTGATAACAACCAAAACGACAATAAAAAGGGTAACTCGTACAGCGGACGATCGACGACCTCAGTTCCAATGCCACCTAAGTCTCCGGTCCTCCCCCTACAAAATCTGTAAAACGGTCATAGTCTATTAAAAGAAACTTCTGTATAATGTATTTAAACTCGTAAGATTTTATCCATTTTCCTTTCCTTCTTTTATTTTACTTATTCATTTATCTTTTCCTCTCCTCTCTATATTCTTTCTCTCTACTCTTTTACGTTTTCTACTGTGGTCGGTTTTTACATGCCCGACGACATGTCTCGCCCAAACCAACCGTCAGCTATTAGCTGGCTCTACGAGTCTATATGCTTCCCTTCTCCGGTCAGGGTTCGGGCGCTACCCCGTCCTACCTGGTTCCGTTCGGCTCTGTAATGCGCACAATTCTGTTCCGGAGAACTCAAGTGTTCCTTCTCGGACATGTCCTACCTGTGGCTGACCGTGCTCATGAACACGATGCCGGGTTTGGTGTTCCCACCTCGCCCCGAGTTTTCTGTTTTTTATTCACGCTCCTTTCTGTTCGATTTAATGTTCACTAAATCCCTAATTGTGAACCTTCTTTTAATCTACTATGTTCGCTCCGCTTACTTGGTCGTTCTATCGTAACAATTCAGCCCAAATCCGCGACAATTCTGCAAGTAGATCTCAAAATCGCGATAATTCACACTTCAGCCCCAAATCCGCGACAATTTACACGCAGCCCTTGATTTCCGCGATAATTCACACTTCAGCCCCAAATCCGCGACAATTTACACGCAATCCTTGTTTTTCGCGATAATTTACACTTCAGCACAAATCCGCGATAATTTTGCATGTGAATCCCAAATCCGCGACAATTCTGCAAGTAGATCTCAAAATCGCGATAATTCACACTTCAGCCCCAAATCCGCGACAATTTACACGCAGCCCTTGATTTCCGCGATAATTCACACTTCAGCCCCAAATCCGCGACAATTTACACGCAATCCTTGTTTTTCGCGATAATTTACACTTCAGCACAAATCCGCGATAATTTTGCATGTGAATCCAAAAACCACGACAATTTCCTTCATGGTAAAATGTTTTCGCGATAATAATACAGTGGCCCTTTCTTTTCCCATTCCACTCCTATTTATAGGTTTCTAAATTGCCCAAATGACCCTTTTGCCCCTCCTTCCTCATTTCTCTCTTCTTATATTAATTTACTAAACTACCCCTCATTTCATGTTTTTAACAAGAATTTATGCGGTTCTAACCTGTCTGGATTCCGTTTGTGCCGTCTTTTCGTGTCATTACAATTAGTCAATCCAAACGGTACTACCGTGCATTCGTAATGGCCGTAACTCGCTCGAATGGCTGTCTTTGGTATGTCTCCTTCTCTTACTTGGACTTGATGATACCCTGACCTCAAGTCTAATTTTGAGAACACCTTCGCGCCTTGTAACTGATCAAACAAGTCATCGATCCTAGGCAACAGATACTTGTTCTTTATCGTGACCTTGTTTAACTCCCTGTAGTCGTAACACAGTCTCAACTCGCTGCTTTTCTTTCTAACAAATAACACTGGTGCTCCCCAAGGGGAGTTGCTTGGCCTAAGAAATCCTTTTTCCAGTAGCGACTCAATCTGTTGTTTCAGTTCGTTTATTTCTCTGGGTGCCATTCGGTACAGAGTCTTGGAGATCGGTTGTGTTCCAAAGAGTAGTTCTATTTCCATTTCCACCTCTCTCTGGGGCGGTTGACCCGGTAGTTCGTCAGGAAATACATCACTGTATTCACAAACCACTGGAAAGGACTTCAATGGCGTCCCTTCCTTCTCCGTCGTGACGAATGCTAACCAGTTCGATCGATCCTTATATTCCTCATCCTCACTCATAATCGGTTTTCCGACCATGTCCTTTCTTCCTTCCCGAGGCGTACTAAAAGTGATCGTACGCTCCCGACATCTCACCTGCGCATCGTACTTAGATTAGCAATCCATTCCTAGTATGGCATCGAATCCTATATCCCCTAACTCAATCAAATATGCCTCTGTTCGCACTGTGTCCACTTCCACCGTGCATCCTTTATAGATTCTATTTGCCTCCATAGCTTCGGACCCCGGTGTTTTTACTTTGATTTTAACGTTACTTCCCATTATCCAAAACCGTTTCGATAACTTCTCCGACACAAACGAATGTGTCACCCACAGTCAAATAACACGAAAGCTGTAAAGCCGTTAATAAGTAGTGTACCTGCCACGACGTCTTCAGCCTCCGAGGCCTGTTCCTTGTTCACAGCAAACACTCGAGCATTTCCAGTAATCTTTTCCCTTACCCTGTTTTCGGTTACTCCGGTTTCGATCCTCCTCCTCTTCGGGCTGTCCTTGGAAAAGTGTCCTTCCCGCAGTTGACGCACGCATTTGGTTCCTGCTCGGCATTCTCCAAAATGGTTCTTCCCGCATTTGGCGCACGCAGGCTTGATCGGTGGTCCTTGTGCCGATCCAAAATTCTCTGTAGTGATCTTTCCTTTCCACTCTCCCCGTCCTTGAACTTCGTTCCTTGCAGAGCTTCTAGTGCGATCCTTATCCATTCTCCGTAATCCTCCATCCACTCGAACTGCCGCCGCCACCAAACTGGAAAATTCCTCGTCGTCGCGGCCATACATAGTCAGTTTCACTTTTTCATTCAGCCCTTCCGTGAAGCGGTGCATCTTTTCTTGTTCACTCCCAATGATCTCGGGGGCATACCTGCCTAGTTCTATGAATTCTTGCATGTACTCCATGACGGGGCGGTTTCCTTGAGTCAATCTGTCAAATTCGGCCTTCTTATCTATCTTAAGTCCTTTCGGCACGTAGTAATCCAAGAACGCATTCTTAAAATTCTCCCAAGAGATGGTTCCATCCTTCAGTAATGAAGCCGACACGCTCCCCCACCATCGGGCAGTACTACCGTCGAACCATAGCGGGGCCAATCCTGCCCTAAGCTCCTCTAGGGCTTCGATCAGCTCGAACTTCTCTTCAAGGCGGATAATTCACGCCTTCGCGTGCCCCATCTTATCCCCCGTGAAGCTGTTCATCCCAGCCTTCTTTAATGCCTCATTGTAGTACATCCTACCCTTTTCGGGTCTTGGCATTGGTTCCATTTGCACGGAGTTTCCCCTCTCCGTCTGTCCCTGTCTTATTGCACTAACTAGGGAAATCGCCATGGTTTGGAACAGATCCCTGAGACTTTCTTGGCTAAACGTGAGAGGCGTCGATGAATCCGCAACCGGAGTCTCTGTCGCCCGTGCTTTTTTTGATGCATTGCTATCCTCCTCTCGGTTTCCATGCGCTCTCGTCCTAGGAGCCATTCCTACATTAAGCTTTTGTTTTGTCTATGTCTACTCATGTCATCCGTCACATTCTATGCCCATCCCTTCCTATGGTCGGTTGTCCTCCTATGGTTTTTCCTAGACTCTTCTACATAGGACCGCACCGTTATCGGTTTAGTAACGATGTTACTCTCTGATACCATTTGTAACGACCCTAATTTTGGCCTAGCTGTTTTGATAAAACGTGCTAAATAAAATGAAAACATTCGAATGTAAACTTAAAACGTAGTTCGAAAACATCAAAGTTCGACATCATAATTTAGAGTGTTCTCCAAAGGACCGGACTCTATCACCAGACAACCGACGACCTCCTTCCCATGTCCCTCTCATACCTCGTTCGCGTCACCTAGAAAATCTGTAAAGCGGTTACAATCTATTAAAGGAAACTTCACACAAGCTACACATTATCTTTTCATTTCTTAATTACACCGTACACGCACACGTGAATCATTCCTTTTAACCGTTTTCTTATTTCCCTCTTCCTTAACCCTTATCATTTCCATCATACTTTAACTTTACTGTTGCCGAGAGTAACATGCTCGGTGCATGTCCCGCCCAAGCCAACCGTTAGCTGTTTGATAACTCGACGGGCCATATGCTTCCTGTAATAGCCGAGAATAAGGTATGTCGAAACAAATAGTAGGGAATGTAACGGTAGAGTCTAGACGAGAGATAATGAGAGATACGGGAACGAAAGAACGTTAAAGGGAACGAAGAATAGAAAAGTAAAGAAAAAGATAAAAGAGGGGTCAAAAGTAAAGGAAGGAGGGGTCAAAGTGTGAATTAGAAAAGTTAGGATGTCTATAAATAGGGGTGGGGAGGCCCAAAAACGAGCTAATCATCATTAAGACCCGAAAATTCGAAAACTCCCGCGAAGAAGGAAATTATCGCGAAAATCTCCAAGGCATAAAATTATCGCGAAAAAGTTGAAGGCAAGAATTGTCGCGAAAATTTTGAAGAACAAAAATTGCCGCAAAAATTTACGAAGGCAAAAATTGTCGCGAAAACTCACGAAGAGTAAAATTGTCGCGGATTTCCAGGAAGACATAAATTATCGCGGATTTCATCCCAGTGCAATACTGTCGCGAATTTTAATCCCAGGGTATTATTATCGCGAATTTCAGGGCAGAAGTAGAATTATCGCGAAAATACTAAGTTCGAGTGTTTTCGTTACGTCCCGAAGTCGGATCGTGGGAGGAAAAGTACACGTGAGGTCTACGGTAACCACATAGTCAACAATAAGATAATAACGTCAGAATTCGAATAATTAAGACCTGTTATGAAATGCAGGGGAAGCACGGGAAGATTATAACACGCTAAAGCAAACGGTAAGCGGAGTGAACACAATATAATAAGGGAAGCTTCAGCCTCTATAGGGGATAAGCAACGCAGAAGCGGGCCCTCAAAACTCTTTTTAAACAATCGTCCATCAACCAGGATAAATCTCTTAGCCCGGACTTCTATTTATCTGGCTTCAGACTTGTCTTCAGGAAGATAGCCGTTTGAAAGATATTTAATAAAGTGATCCATCCAATTGAGTTCCCCAGGAGATTCAGTAGCGCTGATATTCAAGCCCTTGAGTTCATGGCATAGAGCTCCGATTTCTTCAATAGACTGTTCGGTCACTGATATCTCGACCGAAAGTCGGTCCTGGATATGGACCGAAATAGTGCTCGACTCTATGTCAGGTATGCCCGCGGCCAATCTGTCAAGTGCGTCGGCAACCTTATTCTGTTCTTGTGGCACGTGGTCAACAGAAAACTCATTGAACTTTTTGGATAGTTACAGGACTTTAAAACAATACAATTTCATCATCTGATCATGAGTTTCAAATCTCCCTACGAACTGTTCCACTACTAACTTTGAGTCTGAAAACATTCGCACTCTGCTAACTCCCATCTTTCGAGCCAAGGTCATTCCCGATAATACAGTCTCGTATTCTACCACATTATTTGTTCCAGCAAAGGAAAATTTAACTGCGGAATGAATAAGGTCACCTTGTACCGTTGTCAGGGTAATGTCCGCTCCTCTTCCTCCGAAGGTTGACCCATCTACGTGGACCGTCCAACGATCATCCTCTTGGTTTAGATATATAGCCGATCGGGTCATCTCAATCACAAAATCGGCTAGAACCTGAGCCTTGATCTCCATTCGGGGCAAGAATTCCATATACATAGCACTGAGTTTGATAGCCAATTTTGCATATCTCTCATTCAAATCCTTTTGTTTAAGGACCACTTTAAGAGGTTGATTCGTATAGACATAAATCGTTCGGCCCTCAAAATAATGCTTCAGCTTGGATACAGCTTTCTTCAAAGCTAGCATGAATTTTTCCAGGGTGGAATATCTGGTTTCGGTAGATACCAAAGAATGACTTACATAATAAACGGGTCTATGAATATCATCTCGGATGGTCACCAGAGCTGCGCTGACGGCAACTTCTGATACAGCCAGATACAACCCCAAAGGTTTATCACAGGTTGGACTCACCATCTCCGGTGGAGTGCTTAAATCAGTCTTTAGCTCGGAAAAGGTCTGATCGCATTCTTCGGTCCAATCTAGATGGCTTGCTTTTCATAGCACTATGAAAAAGGCAGAGCTCGGTCTGTAGATTTTGAAATAAACCTACTTAGCGCAGCGAGTCGGCCAGTAAGCCTCTGAAATTCTCTTTTGTTTCTTGGAGGTTGCATATCAATGATAGCCTGCACTTTCTCAGGGTTAACCTCTATGTCTTTTTCTGAAACGTAATATCCTAGAAATTTTCCACTTTGGATCCAGAAGAAGCATTTGTTTGGATTTAGTTTGAGCTTATATTTGCGGCATACTTCGAAACAACGAGACAAATAAGAAATATGATCTTCATCATTCATAGATTAAACAATCATATCATCAACATAAACTTCCATCATATGGCCTATCAGTTCTCTAAAGATTTTGTTGACCAACCTTTGATATGTTGCTCCAGCATTCTTGAGACCGAACGGCATAACCACATAACAATAAACGCCATCTTCGGTCATGAATGATGACTTCTTCTGATCTTCCTCAGCTAGAAAGATCTAATGGTACCCGGAGTAAGCATCTATGGTNATACTAAGTTCGAGTGTTTTCGTTACGTCCCGAAGTCGGATCGTGGGAGGAAAAGTACACGTGAGGTCTACGGTAACCACATAGTTAACAATAAGATGATAACGTCAGAATTCGAATAATTAAGACATGTTATGAAATGCAGGGGAAGCACGGGAAGATTATAATACGCTAAAGCAAACGGTAAGCGGAGTGAACACAATATAGTAAGGGAAGGTTCAGACTTAAGGAACGGGATTGGGTTAATAAAGAAGGAAGAAACGATACGAATGAACGAGATAAATGATAATAAGACTCGGGGTGAGGAAGGATGGACCGTCCGACCGAACCCGGCATCGTGCTAGTACACGATTCGCCAAAAGAAGGGCATGCCTGATGAAGGGAACGATAAGTTCCAAAGAGGAAAAGATACGTACGAAGAGGGCGGAACGGATCCGGGTGGAAAAGGGGGTAGCGCCTAAGTACCCACCCGGGGAAGGGAAGCATATGGCCCGTCGAGTCATCCAACAGCTAACGGTTTGCTTGGGCGGGACATGCACCGAGCATGTTAATCTCGGCAATAGAAAAGTTAATGAATGATGGAAATGATAAGGGTAAAAGAAGAGAGAAATAAGAAAACGGTTAAGTGAAATGGTTCATGTGTGTGTGTATGATGTAACTAAGAAGTAAGAAAGATAATGCGTAGTGTGTGTGAAGTTTCCTTTAATAGATTGTGACCGCTTTACAGATTTTGTAGGTGACGCAGGTGAGATATTATAGGGACGGGGAAGGAGGTCGTCGGTTGTCCGGTGATAGAGTCCGGTCCTTCGGAGAACACTCTAAATTATGCAGTCGTACTTTAATGTTTCGAACTATGTTTTAAATTGCTTTCGAATACTTCCGTTTTAATTATCATGTTTTAACAAAACAACTAGGCCCAAATTAGGGTCGTTACACTTCCCTTCCCCGGGAGGGTACTTAGGCGCTACCCCTTTTTCCACACGGATCGGTTCTGCCCTTTTTCGTACGTATCTTTTCCTCTTTGGAACTTATCGTTCCCTTCTTCATGCATGCCCTTCCTTTGGCAAATCGTGTACTAGGCACGATGCCGGGTTCGGTCGGACGGTCCATCCTTCCTCACCTCGAGTCTTATTAACATTTATCTTGTTCATTCGTGTCCTTTTTCTTTCTTCTTTATTAGCCCAATCCCGTTCCCTATGTCTGAACCTTCCCTTACTATATTGTGTTCACTCCGCTTACCTGTTGTTTTCACTTGTTACAATCTCTGGTGCTTCCCTGCAATTCGTAGCATATTTTAGTACTTCATTTTTTCTTGATGTTATTATCTTATTATTGACTGTTTGGTTACCGTAGACACTTCATATCTTTCTCCTTCACTATCCGACGTTGAAATGCGTCGAAAACAGCCTAATTGTATATTTCCGAGATAAAAATACTCTGTTCTTGAAATCCGCGATAAAACTACTATGTTCCTAAAATACGCGACAAAACAACACATGGTTCAGTTTTCGCGATAATTTATCAAGCCCTGAATTTTCGCGACAATTTTCCTCCTTCGAAGAATCCGCGACAATTTTCAACGTAAAATTTTCCGCGATAATTTTCCACGTGAAACATTTCCGCGACAAAGTTACTTACCAAAATTTCCGCGACAAAAATTGCCTAAAAATTTCCGCGATAATTTGTACTGATCTTGAAATTTCGGCGATAATTTAATGGTTTGGCGTTTTTCCGTACGTTTTTTCGGTTTAGTGATAATGACTTGGTTTTTTGGGCCTTCTAACCCCTATTTATAGATATTTTAACTTCTCTAATTCACATTTTGACCCCTCCTACTTTTCATTTTTTACCCCTCCTTTATCTCATGCTTTACATTTAAATCTTTTCGTTTCTTTTTATCGTTCTTTCGTTCCCGTATCCCTCTGATATTACCCGGAAATATTCTCTTGTATTTATTCTCACCCGGGAGCTCGTCTAGCGTGATTATCAGCATTTTCGGTATTCTCGGTATTTTCGGTATTCTCGGTATTCTCGTAAATCTGACTTGCCAAGCGACATATAAATCCTCGGTGAGCATTTTAATATATTTCAGGCCATTTCGGACCCGGACGAAGCCAAGGGTATTTTCGTCATTTGCCACCGAGGGCGCACCGAACAGGTACAATAAGGGCGCCCGGCTGTGAGTTCATTATTTAAAAGCAAAGGATCGACATACGAGGTTCGGGGAAATTCTCTGATCGTATTCCCGATTAACATATTATTCGGTTCGCTTCCCGAGGCGTCGAGGTNTACCGAAGTAGAAAGGTTGTTGGAATTGGGCCAGCTTGATGAGCTGATCAGTACTGTAGAGGTTCTACCCGAGCCTAAGTTAGGAAAAATCGATATTCCGGAGGGAGCGGCACCCAAACCTCCAAGAGCCGACGCACCACGGTTAAACGAAAGAGGACGTGGAAATGGCGGACAACGTGGCCAGCGTCAAGGAGGCGGCCAGAGAGGATATTTTAACGGCGGTAGACAGAATCAGAGAGGAGGAAGGAGAGGAAACAACTACCGCAGCCGTGGCAGACATCAGCCGCAGTGGAATCAGCAGGGGTATGGATATGACGCCTACCCACCAGCCCCGGCAAACCAGCAGGCACTACCTCCTCCTCCTCCGGTTGGCCCCAATCAGGGTCAACCTATTTTGAATGTTGAAAATGCCCAACCGAGATAGGGAAACTTAGGCCCCAATATTATGACTATCGCCGTGGGAAAAAGTGTCGGCGATTCGAACCGCGCCCGCAAACGCTCTTATCAGGCGTTACATCAAAAAGGGAGATTTATGGAAGTAAACATGGTCCAACTGACAAATTTGGACAGGATGATAATCTCTTTCGGACCAGAAGATCTATCTGGGGTTTTCTCCCCACAAGATGACGCATTGGTTGTCTCTCCTATTATTGCTAACCATCCTGTTTCTCGAGTGTTAGTCGACACCGGGGCTGCTACCAACATATTAAATGTTGCAGCTTTTGAGCAAATGGCGTTGAAAGGAACCACCCAACTACAACCTGTGAACACGAAATTAGTTGGTTTTAATAACAGTGTTGTTGCTGCTGAGGGATCTGTTCTTCTACCGGTAACTTTGGGTGATCCCGGAATATCAAGGACTTTGATGGTAGAATTTGTGGTGGTAGATCTCCCTATACTCCCGTATAATGCAATTCTTGGGAGAAGTTGTTTAAACTTATTCGGAGCTGTGGTGTCTCAACCACACTTGATGATGAAGTTCCCGACGCAACTAGGGGTTGGAAAGATGAAGGGAGATCAGGAACTGTCGCGATCGTGTTATAATGTGATGTGCAGGAGTGGTATGGATGGGTCGAAAGCAAAGTCGAGTGTTTATATGGTGGAATTCTCATCCGATGAAGCTATTGAAATGAATGATGGACCCTCTCTTAGGAAGTTTAAAGAGAACGATATGAAGATGGAGCCTTTGGGGATCAAGACAGTGCCTTTATTTCCCCGCAATCTTAAAAAAACGGTGACAATCGGTTCCGAGTTGTCACTTGAGGTTGAGAAGGAGGTAATTTCTTTTTTGCGAAATAATGTAGATGTTTTTGCTTGGTCTTATCAGGATTATGTGGGAGTTGATCCCCAAGTCTGTTCTCATAGACTCAATGTTAACCCATATGTGCGACCAGTTCATCAGAAAAAGAGGAAGTTTTCCCCGTAGAAAGAGAGGGCAATTGACGAGGAAGTGGAAAGTTTGCTGCAGGTAGGATTCATAGAGCGTGTGAGATACACGGATTGGGTCGCGAATCCAGTGGTGGTCCCAAAGACGAGTGGTGGCTGGAGAGTTTGCATCGATTTTACGGATTTAAATAAAGCATGCCCGAAGGATCCGTATCCACTGCCGGCCATTGACATGATGGTGGATGCGGCCTGTGGCTTTGAATTGCTTAGTATGTTAGATGCCTTTAAAGGATATAACAAAATTTTCATGCATTGTGAGGACAAGTTGTTTACTTCATTTATGACAAACAAAGGCATTTTTTGCTATAGAGTTATGCCATTTGGTTTGAAGAATGCTGGTGCCACCTATCAACGTTTAATGAATTCGATGTTCAAAGATATGATCGGAAAATCCTTGGAGGTTTATATCGACGATATATTAATAAAGAGCAGGCATGGGGATAACCACATCCAGTATTTGAATGATTGTTTTGGGGTGCTGAGAAAGTATAGAATGAAATTGAATCCGCTCAAGTGTGCTTTTTGTGTGAAAGGAGGTACATTTTTCGGCTTTATGGTATCTGAAAGAGGAATTGAGATGAATCCAGATAAGATAACGGCTATCCAAGAAATGACTCCTCCGACGACTGTTAAGGAAGTTCAAAGGCTAACTGGGAGGTTAGCCTCGTTAAATCGCTTTATCTCGCGATCTGCAGAAAGAAGTTTGCCATTTTTCAAAGTTTTGCGTAAAACAAACCTTTTGTACTGGGACGACGAATGTAACAGGGCTTTTGAGAGCTTGAAAGACTATCCGAGCAAGCCACCGTTTATGTCTCCTCCATCTCCGGCAAAACCGTTGCGTTTATATTTGTCAGTGACAAAAGAGGCAGTGAGCGCTGCGTTGGTCAGACTTAGAGACAAAGAGCACAGACCGATATATTATGTGAGCAAGAAATTGCACGGAGCGGAATCCCGATATACTGATTTAGAGAAGTTTGTATTAGCCATGATTGTCGCCTCAAGGAAATTGAGGCACTATTTCCAAGTACATCATATTGCAGTCTTGACAGATCAGCCTATCCGAAGCGTGTTATCGAAGATTGATGCCTCTGGTAGGCTAGCAAAGTGGAATATCGAATTGGGCCAGTATCAGATAGAATATATCTCCAGGCGAGCATTAAAGGCCCAGGTGCTAGTGGATTTCATAGTGGAGATGACTCGGTCCGAGGAATTGGGTATTCAGGAATATTGGGATGCCTTTGTCGATGGATCGGTATCTGCCGGGCGAGCCGGTATTGGTGCTTACTTTAAAGAAAGGAAATCTGGTGAAGAACATGAGTATGCTGTAAAGTTGCGCTTCCCTACAACTAACAACGTCGCGGAGTACGAAGCCTTGATATTCGGTATTAACTTGGCGGTGGAAATTGGAATCGTTCGTTTGCATGCTCATTCTGATTCGCAGTTAGTGGTGAACCAATTTGCAGATACTTACTCCACCAAGGGGAACCATTTGTGCAGGTATCTGGAAAAACTCAAAGAGGCGGCTAAGAAATTTAAGATGTTTACGCTCACATATATCCCGAGGGAGGAAAACACGCGTGTAGACGGTCTTGCAAAGGCGGCGACGATTTTAGAACTCTCGGATGAGTCGAAGATAACAACAATGATCCATTATCAGCCCTCTGTCAGTCCAATGGAGAAACAAACGGCCGAGGTGGCTAATTTGGAATTTTCGAATGAGACATGGTTTTTAGTGGATGCCGTAACCGACGAACCATCTTGGAAGGATGCTATTGTAAACTACCTAATCAAGAGAGAATTACCCACCGACGAAGGTGAGGCTCGAAGGACTATGCAAAGAGCTACGAACTTTGTCTATGTGGATGATAAGTTGTATAAGAAGAATTTTGGAGGCCCGTATCTTCGATGTTTGTATCCAGTACAGGCAAAGGCCGTTATAGAAGAAGTTCATGCTGGGGACTGTGGTGATCACTCAGCAGGTCGATCCTTAGCAAATAAGGTAAAGAGGGCCGATTATTTTTGGCCAACACTGGTGAAAGATTGTGTGAATTTTGTTCGGACTTGTTCTGCATGCCAGTTCCACTCGAACGTGCATCATGTACCAAGAGCCATTATGAAACCTTTACCGACAACATACCCTTTCGATATGTGGGGCATCGATATTTTGGGTCCGTTTCCAAAAGCACCTAGCCAAAAGAAATTTTGCATCGTGGCCGTGGAACATTTCTCCAAATGGATAGAGGTCGAAGATGTATCACGCGTTCGGGAACAGGAGATTATCAGTTTCCTTTGGAGGTACATTGTGTGCCGATTCGGAATTCCCAGGGTTTTGGTGTCGGATAACGGAACGCAATTTGCCGGTAAGAGAGTAAATGAATGGTGTGAGAGTTATGGAATTGAACAGCGGTTTACCTCCGTGGCACACCCAGAAACAAACGGGCTTACAGATGTTATCAATCGCATTATCCTACAACAGTTGAAAACACGGATAGATGAATCCAAAGGCTCTTGGGTGGATGAATTGCATAACGTGATGTGGGCGTATCGGACATCACCAAGGTCTACTACCGGATTCAGCCCTTTCTCTCTAGTATATGGCTCCGAGGCCGTGTCTCCGGTTGAAGTGACTATTTTATCTGAAAGAGTCATCGCTTATGACGAGGTTTTGAACGAGGATATGAGAAAATTAGACCTTCACAGTTTGATGATATCCGCGATAGAGACGCGATACGAATGGAGGTATGTAAAAGGCGAATGGCTAAGCAACATGACAAAGGCGTTCGACCTATGTTATTAAAAGTTGGAGACTTGGTTCTTAAAAAAGTGGAAGTCTTGAAGCATGTTGGCAAGTTGGATCGAAAGTGGGAAGGACCGTACAGAGTAACGGCCGTAGTGAAGGAAGGAACGTACAAAATCGCAAATATGAGTAGGGAGGAGCTGCCACGGACTTGACATATTTCCAATTTGCGCAAGTATTATGTATAGACGTGACTCATCGATCTTTTTGACAATAAAATTTCCCCTCTTTTTTGTGGTCATTTTCTGAACTTTTAAGTATCTTTTTTGACGACATGAATCCAATCGACTAGGGGACTGGTAAGGTAGGAGTAGGCCCATTGCGTTTTAGTATGAAGGAGGTTGGAATAAATTAAATAAGATAGATTAGAAACGCAATGTGCCACCGGTTTTATAGTCGATAATTTTCAAACTCGTCAAATTAAATAATGTGTCAAAATATTTTGAGCATGATGAGTCTTCCTGTCCGCGGCAGAACCGTCTATACATAATGACTGTTGGAATATGTTAAGAGGCCTGTTGTTGTGATGTATATTTCCGTGGCAAATCAGGGTGCAAGTATATACCTGACCCCCCCATGACACGCCGACGAGGGTCGCGCCCTCACCGGAAGCTGGTCCTCTTCCGCACGGCACCGTTTTATGAACGGGCCAAATGACACCGTTTTATGAACGGGTCAATTGTGCGATAGCCCCGGGTGTAAGTGTATACACGATGGCCCCGTTTTATGAACGGGTCGATCTGGCGATGGCCCCGGGTGCAAGTATATACCGGCGGCGAGAGTGCGATGACCCCGGGTGCAAGTATATACCGGTGGCGAGAGTATGATGGCCCCGGGTGCAAGGATATACCGGTGGCGAGAGTATGATGGCCCCGGGTGCAAGTTTATACCGGTGGCGAAAGTGTGATGGCCCCGGGTGAAAGTATATACCCGCGGCGAGAGTGTGATTACCCCGGGTGCAAGTATATACCGGCGGCGAGAATATGATGACCCCAGGTATAAGTATATACCGGTGGCATAGATGTATTGGTGAATGCAGAACAGTGGACTTATCTTGAGTATCTACTCATTTTAAAGAGCCTTTCGCCTTAGAGTTATCGCAGACTTATGCAAACCCCACTACACTGGGGACTCTCTTACATCCTTATTATTATTATATGCGCTGTTGTTGCGCATCCATAATCGGAGATTCAAACATATTCTTATTACCTCGGAAGGTTATTTCTTGTCAAGGATTATTCGGAATTGCAGATTCCATATCAGAGATCCACGCATATTCTTATATTCTCGAAAGGTTATTTCCTGAAGTGGATTATTCGGAATTATGCATTTCTCGAAGAAGGTAACGGGAAAATAAAGTTGAGAAGAGGAGAGTCTGCATTATTCAGAGTATGTTTCTTTATTCGAAAGTAAAGCAAAAAAAAAATTATTATTGGAAAGAAGACAAAATCAAATTTCATATATGAAAGAGGAGTACAAAATACGGAGAGTACAAAACTGAAGAAATAAGATATGGAAGTTTATTTCTTCCTCTTGGAGCCCGAACCTTCACCAACTTCTCTAGGGCGCTTTCTTACCAGCTTAATTGTTGACGAGGGAGGAGGAGTCTCTTTTTCTTTAGTCCCCGCAGCGGGCAACTTCTCGGGAATAAAGCTCGCCATCTCGAACTCATGGCGCTCCCGAGCCCCTGTCACACTAGCAGGAACGTATAATGGAGGGTCACGTTGTCCCATTACCTCCTCGTCTTTAAGAAGGTCTCCCACGAGGGGACCCACCGGTTCCGGAAATAAAGTAGACAACCTCCGAAACGCGTCCACCGATGGGCCCTCCTCGGGTATTTTGACCTCTTCTGAATATAGTTGCTGGTGCAAGTCTTCCTCCAAGTTGAATTGGAGCGCCCCGAACGGATCCCCCGAGACGTCGAGTTTATCCTCCGCATCCACAGGCTCGAACTTGCCGGATAGACTGGGATCAAGTCTTTCCCTCTCTTCAGGAGTTAGGGATATGCCCAAGATTCTTTGTGTCTGGACACTCCCTCTAAAAAAATACAGAGCAGACGAAGTCGCATTAGCTAGGGCCGCCAGGTTTCGGAAAGTCGGGGAGTGCACTGTATACTCCCATATCAGTTTCCGGAAACAATCATTGATCTGGGACGGCAACCTAGCAGCTCGAGCCCGAAGACGGTCTACAGTAGACTGGAGAGAATTTTTCTTTGATTTCAACTCTTTATTCTCCTCCAGGGCCTTCCCGAGAGCCTTCTTATCAGCAGTATTGGCGTCTTTGGCCTTCTTTAACTTTTCTTCGGTCTCGGCTTGGACTTCCCTCAGCTTGTCCTGAGCGTACTTCTCGTTCCTCTTAAGGGTGTCTATGGACTGCTCAAGGGCATGCCTTTTCCCAATGTGAAATGCCGCACACTCCGTCAACTCGCTGCGATGAGCCCGGTTAAGAGCTTCGATCGCCTTGTTATTTTCTTCCCGGAGCGCCGCCATCTCTTGGGCATGCTTTTCCCGCTGATTCTGCATCAATTTTTCGGCGGCCTTCTTCGTCTGCTCTCCTATTATATCCGGGCTGTCAAGCTCCGAATGCCTGAGCATGCAGTACTCCCCTATTGCGGCTGCGGTGCTCATCTCTACAACCGTCCGCTCCATCTGAAAGAAAAGCAAAAACCACCAAAAAACATATAAGATACGGATGGAACAAAGAACAAATAAGAACGGCCGATTTGATTACAAACCTCTCCGATCATGCGACGCGCGTTCGCAAACTGACTCATCAACCGACCGAAGTCGGTGAATACCGTGTGGTCATCTCGTCCACGCGGTGGTAGTGACGGGTTCCTTTCAAAATATGTCAAGGCTGGCCTATTGGAAACGCTATCACCCCTCGGAATCCGAAAGGTTACTCCGTCTTTTACAAGTACTAGGCCAGCCTGACGCCCCATCTCGAGCCATTCCTTTACCACGTGCTTGGGTATATCCCTTATTCGGAAGGCGTCGAGGAACTCGGCGGTTAACCCACTTTTCCTAGTAGGTTCCGCAACCTCAAAAACGGTGGAGCCCCCCACCGGTCTTTTTCCTTTGTCCAAAGAAGCCCCTTGATTTGTCTTCTCTTTCGGACGGGCCTCCCGGACGATCTCCTCCACCAGAGGGTCTATTGACTGACCCCCACTTATTTCGCCCTCCTCGTCGTCCCCGACAATGTCCACTAGTGTCTCGGCGAAATCATACATCCCTTCATCGGGGGAAAATTCCCTAGCAACAAGCTCTAACCGCCGAGACATGGGAATTAAATCTTCAGGGCTCTCGGGGGCCTCTGTAGCCGGTTCATCTCCCGCGGGCTCCGGGTTCTCAGTTATTGGGGCCGGAGGTGTTGGAGTAACCGGTCGGACCTCCTCTGCCCGCGGCACAGTCTCCTGCAAGCTCCGCGCCAACTCTTCCGTAGCGGTGCGGTTCCGAGATCCAGGCGCCATCTCGAAGATCAGCTCATCTTTCTCCGTAACCAGAGTACGGAGAGATCTCAACCTGTCACCTAGCTTCGAGTGACCTCCAGGGGGAGCCATTATTTTCTCTGCAAAACGAGCAAGTCGTGTGAGAAATACAGTAAAAAAAAAATTAGTTAATTATTATTATTAATTATTAAAGAACGTAAATTCAAGGGTTTCAGGAAGGTGTGCTTATTGAAGGAGAAGTGTTGAGATGTTTTATACGTTAACATATGGTCTGGATACCTAGTAATCCCCTACTAAAATGGGTAGGGGCTGGAAGGATTTTGGAAGCGACTAGGATCGGGGCATAGAACAGCGTCTTCGGAGTCCAGTCAGTGCCGTCCGATGTAGTACATGCGGCAAGTATCCTCTCCAAGGCCTTAGGAACATTGGACCGCGGGACACGATAGAATGATTCCGGAAAGAAGGGCTCCCCTTCGATTGGGAACCGCCAAGGAAGACTGAGCACGGATAACCGGGTGGAACCCACACCAGTGACAAAAAAGAAGTGCTTCTTCCAGTCATGACTTGAGTGAGGAGGGGAGAATGGAAAGGGGCATTTCTTGTGCCTTTGGCGGAAAAAGATACAGCCTTGGGCACCATAATGGACAGCGGTACTGATCTGAAAAATTCGGAAAAAGCTATCCACGGTCATTGAAATCCCATTGGTCTCCATGAAGATGATGAAGGCAACAACCAAAGATATCGCATTCGGGTTGAGTTGGAAAAGATGGACGTTTAAAGCAGTCAAGAGAGCGGATATGAAAGGGTGAAGAGGAAAACGGAGACCGCTCTCTAGGTACTCGAAGCAGATGGCGTGGGTGCCAACCGGCGGACGCAGGATCCTATCAGAAGGACCCGGCTTGTAGATAACACAATCGGAAGGGAGATGGTAATCCTCTATCAGAGTTTCCCACTTCCGATGATGCATAGAAAAGGGCTGGTCAAAAGATTTTAAGGCAAGGACGGCAGGACTCTGAGGACCGGTCGTATTCTCGAGACGTGCGATTCGCTCAAAAAAGTGAGGGTAAGGATTCGTAATCGGTGAGCGGAAAGCAGAAAGACTCGAGTTGGAACTCCCCGAGTTGGATGGGGAGTCCGAGGAATGAGAGGACGAGGCATCGGAACGAGCGGAGTCGGAAGACATGACGAGAAATTCTCGGGATTAAGGTTTTTTTTTAAATTTTTATTCAATTTTTTCAATTTTTTCCTGATTTTATTAAGTGTCTCGCGAGAACTTGTTCGTAAAGTCGCGACTCACTGTGTAATGGGTGTAGTCGCGAGAACTCAGTCGTAATGGCGCGACTCTCTGTGTTTTGATAGCAGTCGCGAGAACTTGTCCGTAATGTCGCGGCTACTGTGCTGAGAGGGTAGTCGCGAGAACTTGTGTGTAATGTCGCGAGACACTGTGCTGTCGCGAGAATTCGTTCGTATTGTCGCGAGAGAGCAGTTTCCGCGAATAAGTACTGTAACAGGGGGGGATCTGGTATTTATAGGCCCGGATCCCCGCGTCGGGAAAAATCCCGAGATTTTGGCCCGAGCTCAGAATCTGACATACTTAGTGTCAAAACGATCGCGTTCGCGAGGGGTTTTCAACCCTACTACCCGTTTTTCCGGGAAAATTCCTGAGCAAGTATCGACTTTCGGGACGAGCCGTTAATATGTGGTTTACGACTCAGACTCTGAATCTGAAAACCAGGGGACTATTGATATTACCCGGGTATATTTCTTGCACTTATCCATACCCGGGGACTCGTCCGACGCAGTTATTGGTATTTTCGGTATTATTGGTATTTTCGGTATTTTCGGTATTTTGACCGGGTGGCTTTCTCAAGTGGTATTCTCGCTATTCTGGCTCGCTGGACCCCGTATAAAGTCTCTGTAAGCATTTCGGGACATTTCGTGTTATTTCGGCCCCGGACGGGGCCAGGGGTATTTTCGTCATTTGCCACCCGGGAGCGCACCGATCAGGCGCAACGAAGTGTACGGTTATGTATTCGCTATATGGAAGCAGTGGATTATTTTACGGGGTCCTCCGGTATTTTCTCATCTACATTCCCGCCTAATTCTGGATCGAGATCCATTTCCGACATTATCTTGCGGAGCGGTATTTATTCTAATTTAATTGGAGATTATTTGGGGTGCTTTGGGCTTAACCTAATGAAATTGGACTTTTGGGCCAAAGCTTGTATTTTGGGCTCCATTTCCCTATAAATAGAGGTCCCAAGGCATGAAGAAAGGGGTCGGATCATTTTCGCATCTCCTAAGGCACGAAGTCGCGAGAACTCCTCCCTGCAGTCACTATTCGCGAGAACTCTAACCAGTTCGCGTGACTACCCCTGTTCTGGTCACTATTCGCGAGAACTCCTCCCTGCAGTCACTATTCGCGAGAACTCTAACCAGTTCGCGTGACTACCCCTGTTCTGGTCACTATTCGCGAGAACTCATACCTGCAGTCACTATTCGCGAGAACTCTAACCAGTTCGCGTGACTACCCCTGTTCTGGTCACTATTCGCGAGAACTCATACCTGCAGTCACTATTCGCGAGAACTCTAACCAGTTCGCGTGACTACCCCTGTTCTGGTCACTATTCGCGAGAACTCATACCTGCAGTCACTATTCGCGAGAACTCTAACCAGTTCGCGTGACTACCCCTGTTCTGGTCACTATTCGCGAGAACTCATACCTGCAGTCACTATTCGCGAGAACTCTAACCAGTTCGCGTGACTACCCCTGTTCTGGTCACTATTCGCGAGAACTCATACCTGCAGTCACTATTCGCGAGAACTCCAACCTGTTCGCGTGACTGCGCTCAGCGTACAGTGTTTTCTGCACTATCGTACAATACCGGTCGCGCTCAGCGTACAGTGTTTTCTGCACAATCGTGCAGTATTTTCGATTATTTCACTAGCCGGTTTCGTCTATGTTATTGCCGTCACCTCATTGTATTTGTATCGCTCGATTATTATATTGAAAACCCAGGTAGAGCTTCGCTCTCCCGAGGACGTAAGCCCACACATTGTGGGCCCAACCTCGTATATTGCTCGTGTCCCCACAACAACACATTTTACGAATTAATCATAAAATTGACTGATCTAAAAATAAATATCCAAAACATTTTTAGACGAGATCACAAAGCATCATGGGTGGACGAGTTGCATAATGTAATGTGGGCATATCGAACGTCACCGAGATCTACCACAGAATTTAGTCCTTTTTCATTAGTGTATGGCTCCGAAGCCGTTTCCCCGGCAGAAGTAACTATTTTATCCGAGAGAGTTATTGCTTACGATGAGGTATTAAATGAAGATATGTGAAAGTTGGATCTTAGTTGCATCGATGACCTTAGAGAAAGAGCGGCTATTCGGATGGAAGTGTGTAAGAAGAGAATTGTTAAAAGACACGATAAAGAGGTTCGTCCAGTGTTATTGATGGCTGGGGACTTGGTCCTAAAAAGAGTTGAAGTATCAAAACATGTTGGTAAGTTGGATCGAAAGTGGGAAGGTCCATACCAGGTAACGAAGGTAGTTTGAGAAGGAACGTATAAGATTGCGAATATGAGCGGAGAGGAGCTGCCACGGACTTGGCATATTTCAATTTGCGCAAGTATTATGTATAGAAGTGACTTTTCAATCTTTCTAAAATAAATATTCCCCTCATTTGACATCATATTCTGAATTTTTTACATCCTTTTTGAAGATACGAGGTCAATCGGCTAGGGGACTGGTAAGATGGGAGTTAGGTTCATTGCACTTTAGTTTGATGGAGGATGAAAAATTAAATAACGTAGGGTAGATTAGAAGTGCAATGTACCGCCTGTCGCATAGTCGATCAACCTCAAACCTCATCAAACTGGATGTTGGGTCAAAACATTTTTAAAACGAAAAGTCTCTGTCTGCAGCAGAATCGTCTATACATTTATGTTGTTGGAATATGCCAAGGGGCCCGATTATTTTATAGCATGACTCCTTGGCACACGGGAGCCTTTGCACCCGACTCCTCCATGACACGCCGTCGAGGGTCGCACCCTCGCCGGAGGCCGGTCACAGTCCGCAGTAAAAGATGACATCCGCCTCCTCCGCGTTCCTAAAAAGACCATTTAGTCCAATGAAAACCTCACCACTTCCATCTGGATTGTGAGGATCCTCTGGTGAGAGGCGCCCGAGCTACCCGAGTAGGAGTGAAAAATTTACGCCAGTCTAAGGATTGTACCCTGAACCTGGCGCTACTTCTATTTGGGTAGCGAAGGTTTCCTACGTTTACATACTTTTGCGGAGGAGAACGGGAAAGGTCCGATGGGTGATGGTGGAGTGTGCTAGCAAGTGTAAAGCATAGTGACATCCGTCTCTCCCGATGGTTAAGTGAGTAAAACCTCTTAACGTGAGGGACTCAATCCGTCTAGGCGGAAGTGAAATATTTACGTCAGACTACGGATTGTACCATGAACCTGACGCTACTTCCACCTAGATAGTGAGAGCCCCCAACGCTTTTCGGTAAAGTGCGGGAAAGGTCCATATATGAGGATGATGATGTAGCGTGCAAGCAAGTGTAAAGCATAGTGACATCCGTCTCCTTCGTTGTCCCATTAGGACCTTTTAGTCCGGTGTACTGGATGCATCTAGGCAGAAGTGAAATATTTACATCAGTCTAAGGATTGTACCCTGAACCTGATGCTACTTCCGTCTAGATGGCGAAGGCTCTCCGGTGCGAGGCACCCGATCTATCTGAGTAGGAGTGAAATATTTACGGCAGTCTAAGGATTGTACCCTGAACCTGACGCTACTTCTATTTAGGTAGTGAAAGTTTCCTACGCTTACTTAACTTTGCGGAGGAGAACGGGAAAGGTCCAGATGAGATACATGTAATTGTTGCGTTTCGTGATAGTATGTGAGGCGGAAAGACATCCGTCTCCTCCGTTTGTCCCAGAGGGATCTTTGGGTCTAGGGTATTGGATCTGTCTAAACGGAAGTGAAAAATTTACGTCAGACTAAGGATTGTACCCTGAACCTGATGCTACTTCCGACTAGACAGTGAAGGTCCTCAAGTGCGATGCACCTGAGCCGCCCGAATAAGAGTGAAATATTTACGCTAGTCTAAGGATTGTACCCTGAACCTGGCGCTACTTCTATTCGGGCAGTGAAGGTTTCCTACGTTTACTTTCTTTTGCGGAGGAGGACGGGAATGGTCAGGCCTAGTAAAAATTGAACGATTATGGGTGCAAGTTTATACCCGAAGGCGAACGTGATAGGCATTAGATGAGGCCCGTAGGTGCTTGTTGAGACCCGAGTTATGAAGTTAAGTTGGGCGCTAATTGAGGCATGTTATTAATGGGTGCTACTCTAGACCCCGAAGTTGAGAATGGTATCGTATGGTCATTAAGTTCAGTGAAAAGACATATGTTTTCTCCATTGTCCTAAAAACCAACAAAGCCAGGACATTGGATCCGCCTGTGCGAGAGTGAAAATTTACGTCAGTCTAAGGATTGTACCCTGAACCTGACGCTACTTTCGCACAGACGGTAAAAGCTCTCCCTGGCGCGAGGTACCCGATCTGTTCAGGTGAGAGTGAAAAATTTACGTTAGCCTAAGGATTGTACCCTGAACCTGACGCTACTTTCACCTGGATCGTGAAGGCTCCCTACGCTTATTGTTGGAGGAATTTGGGACAAGTCGGTCTATATAAGAGGTGTTGGGAGCTTGGCAAGGCCCAACATCGGGATTTTTGGAATTTAATATGTTATCGGTATTTTCATTTGTGATCAAGATGTCTTGAGCTCGATCAACTTTTGATGCCAAATACTTTCGAGTAATGGTCCTGATTATTGTTAAGGACTATCATCAACTTACCTTGAGAGAAATTGGACTACCGTTCCTATGAATCCGAAGAATACTCTGTGATCTGGTTATTCATACAGGGGCTATTGAGGTGTTTGATTAACGGGAGGAAAACATATAAAGCAGAACAGAAACAGTGGTAATTCATATTCAAAAGATAAAAGTCGCAAAAAAAAAAAAATAAATAAATAAATAAATAAATTAGATTGCGGGAAGCTAAAACTATAAGCCAGTTTAATTCCTGGCCTTCTTCTGAACCAGCTTTAAAGTCTTCCCACCAGTTGTAGGCCTTTTCTTAGAAGCCTGACTTCCCTCACCAGCAGGTTCAGAATTCCTCTCTTGAAACTCGCAGAATCCTACCTTGTTACATTCTCGAGCCTCCGCGACCATGGCTGGAATAGGATTCCTCGCCGCCTCCTCCTCTTCAAATATTTCAGCCTCCATGACCTCCCTCATCAGCTGGTCATAATAATCAGAGGAAATCTCCGGAAGGCGGGAGTATAAAGTAGCCGAAGGCCCAGTTTTAGTCGGGATATCCTCAGCGTAGCATTCAGCAGTCAAGTCCTCATAAAGAAAATGTTCCATAGGGCCGATAGGATCAGTACTAGTATCCCTTTTTTGAAGGAAGAGATCCTCCGCGAAACTACCGGTTAGAGTGGGATTGAGGCGATCCCTTTCTTCTATGCTAAATATACGCTGGGAGACTCTTTGTGTTTGCTGGGACCCCTTTTTGAAGAAATAATGATTTCCCTTAAGTCCCGCGTAAGAGGTCAAGTTGCGGAATGTCGGGGATTTCACTACGAAGTCCCATGTGAATTTCTTAAGGACCGCTTTCAAACGCCGAGGCCATGGCAAGTTCAACCTTTAAGTTCATGCATTCGATCGTCTTCTCCTCGGCGATCCTCTCTGCTTTGCGCCGGGCTTCTATCTCCACAGAATTCTTCCCTCTCGCTTCTTCCATTTGCTCCTTGATTCGGGAAATCTCGCTCATTTGTTGTTTAACTGTGTGGCGCTCACTAACCAAATGTTGCGTCAATTCGGAGTATTGTACATGATGATCAGCCCGTTGACGCCCCATGGCTGATATGTGAGCACTTTTCTGGACACTGAGGGCCTTCTCATGCTCAGATTTCAACTTGTTTATTTCATTATCGTGTTTCTCCCTTTGGTTACGAATGATCCGATCAGCCGCAGCCCGGGCCTGCTCCCCTTCCAGCCCCTGTTCATCTAAATTCGAGTGGCGTAAGATACAATATTCGCCGATCGCTGCAGCATGAGCCAAATCGGTCATCGTTTCATGAATATGCAAGTTAAAAATGAAGAATTATGATTTTATTCAGAAGTTGTAAGGTGCATATATTATCGTATTACGTCATGTCCCGCTTTGATCAACGTCGCGGCATCCCGCATCCCTCGACTGTAATCAGAGAAGACTATGTGATCATCGCGGTTGCGAGGGCGTGGTCGAGGATGCTGTCGGATGNAAAGAATCCTCCGCGAAACTGCCGGTTAGAGTGGGATTGAGGCGAGCCCTTTCTTCTTTGCTCAGTATACGCTGGGAGACTCTTTGTGTTTGCTGGGACCCCTTTTTGAAGAAATAATGATTTCCCTTAAGGCCCGCGTAAGAGGTCAAGTTGCGGAATGTCGGGGATTTCACTACGAAGTCCCATGTGAATTTCTTAAGGACCGCTTTCAAACGCCGAGGCCATTTGGCAAGTTCAGCCTTTAAGTTCATGCATTCGATCGTCTTCTCCTCGGCGATCCTCTCTGCTTTGCGCCGGGCTTCTATCTCCACAGAATTCTTCCCTCTCGCTTCTTCCATTTGCTCCTTGATTCGGGAAATCTCGCTCATTTGTTGTTTAACTGTGTGGCGCTCACTAACCAAATGTTGCGTCAATTCGGAGTATTGTACATGATGATCAGCCCGTTGACGCCCCATGGCTGATATGTGAGCACTTTTCTGGACACTGAGGGCCTTCTCATGCTCAGATTTCAACTTGTTTATTTCATTATCGTGTTTCTCCCTTTGGTTACGAATGATCCGCTCAGCCGCAACCCGGGCCTGCTCCCCTTCCAGCCCCTGTTCATCTAAATTCGAGTGGCGTAAGATACAATATTCGCCGATCGCTGTAGCATGAGCCAAATCGGTCATCGTTTCCTGAATCTGCAAGTTAAAAATGAAGAATTATGATTTTATTCAGAAGTTGTAAGGTGCATATATTATCGTATTATGTCATGTCCCGCTTTGATCAACGTCGCGGCATCCCACATCCCTCGACTGTAATCAGAGAAGACTATGTGATCATCGCGGTTGCGAGGGCGTGGTCGAGGATGCTGTCGCATGTAATTCCTCCGCCGCATACGTGCTTACCCGAACCCCTGGAGGAATCCTGTTTTTCAGTCCGTCTTCTAACATCGCATGTGCGGTCTCCACACCATCGTCATACTAGGCTTTTACTGACGATCGGGGGATATCACGAATCTTAAATGGTCCAGAAATACGGCATCCATACCCCGGGTGCGGCGACTCCCCCTCGAGCCCTCGTCTTCCCCCTCTGCTGTAATTCCTTTACCCTTATCATGCCGTGAGGAACGACGGGACCCCGATGAGTGACGGGGCGAGCTAATCTCTTGTTCAATTGGTGGTGAATCTGGAACCGGTCGAAGGGCTTCAATGATTTCATATCCAGAGGCGGGAATCTCCCCTTCTTCAGCAAATCTCTCATCGACATCGCCCTCAACATCAAAACCCCCCATGCATGATCCTCGAAGTGGTGAAGAAAGCGGGAGTGGGGGACTCGTATTCCCGATTGTTTCTGTCGGAAGATCATCTACAGTGTAAGGGTCGCCGAGTATTTTATTTGATCCCCCCGAAGGAATCTCAGTGAGCATGTTCAAGGCCAGGTCTTCAGGATCCTCAATGGTATCTAAAAAATTTAGTCGGTCGTTGGAATCAGCACCTCTGTAAGCGGCCATTATTCGATCTGCAAAGAAAGAAATACGAATAATAAGTTATAAACGTGAAATTCCCTATTATAAGAACCATAGCATATTAGCGAGACAAAGTCAAAGTTTGGATGCAAAAAATGGTAAAAGACTAGAAAGCGAGTCTCATGTTCTAGCACGTGGGTACCTAAGACATGGAAAGGAATATGAGGAGGAGCTTGCGCAGTCCGAGTAACAACCATGAGGGGTAGGGTGAAAAGAGTTTCGGCGGTCAAGTTAGTGTGAAATTTTTCGAATATGCCCAAGAGTTGTTGGACAATAGTTCTATCTACAAGTTTCGAGGGATTACGAATGGGACCGCACCAATCCGGAAATGAAAATTCAGTTTCGATAGGAAAACGCCAAGGCAGTGTAAGGGCGGAAATGCTAGGTTGGAAATTACGAGAAGTCACATAAAAGTAACGCCGTTTCCAATCATGATTGGATTTCGACAGTGTGAAGCAGAAAGGACAGTTCTTTTCCCGCAGACGTAGATAACAACACCCTAGGACCCTTTGAGAGGAATGGGGAACAATTTGGAAAAGCCTAAAAAAGAGTTCAATGGATCTCTTTATTTTTGCGGCAGAGGTGAAAATGATGAAAGCTACGATGTAGCCGTAGGAATTCGGGTTCAGTTGAAAAAAATTAATCTTGAGGAAGTCTAGCATCTCCAGGATAAAAGGATGCAAAGGAAACCGGAATCCATTTCGAAGATGTTCCAGGGACACGGTACACCAGCCAGGAGGCGGTGTTAATATTCTCCCAAGAGGCCCCGGGTGTTGGATTATAAATCCGTCCGGAAAGTAGTATTCGGACCTCAATGCGGCCCAAGCGGTTTTCCACATCCAAGCTTTTTGATCATACGACTCAAACTTCTTCACGATAGACTCATATCGTCCGCTCATCGCTCTATAGCCTTCGAGGCGCTCATAAAATTCAAGGTTTGAAGTGTGCGAGTTAATTTCGGTTTGTTGGATGAATTCGGAATCGGACGATGCGTTGGAAGACATTTATATTGCTAATCCTTATATTTTATTAGTTGTTGCTTAAAGTCTGATTACACTCGGGAACACAAACGTCGTTGAAAATCGAAGTTCGAATCTGCATTTTTAGCATCAAGGCAGAAATTCGCGATAATGAAACAAGGGAGACAAATTCGCGATAATTTTAGAAGGCAGAAAAATTCGCCATAATGTTACAAAGCAGAGAATTTCCGCGATAATTTTACAAAGCGAGAGATTCGCGATAATTTTCCAAAGTATGAGATTTCCGCGATAAAATTACAAAAGCCGAAACTTCCGCGACAATTTCAAAGGCTTAATTTTCGCGATAATTTACCACAATATTCGCGATAATGCTGCTTTCTCTGATAATCCGCGAATGAAAATGAGATTCTAAGGCTTCCAACGTGGTATTTATATAGGAGTGGGCCTACGGGCCGGAATTCCGAGAAATTTTCGAATGTGTCCGAATTCAGCGTGCTTACTGTCAAAACGGCCGTATCGACGAGACGAGCAATCTGAGCTGCATGGTTTTTATCTCCGAAAATCCGGAAATGCATTGGGATCCATGCACAAAATGAAGGTTAGTGGTTTACGACTCAGAAGCTGAATCTGCAAATCAGGGGACTATTGATATTACCCGGGGACATTTTAGTGATTCGCACACCCCGGGAACCTTTTGGCACGTTCCCCAAGGTATTCTAGTTTTATTTCGGGTTTAAATGGCTTCGGGGGTATTTTCGTAATTTTGACACCACCGGGTCTAATTCGTGTGCCCACTGGTATTTTCGGTATTCTAATTTTATTTCGGGTTGAAATGGCGTCGGGGGTATTTTCGTAATTTGGACACCCCCGGGTCCAATCGGTGCGCCAACTTGGTATTTTCGGTATTCTAATTTTATTTCGGGTTGAAATGGCGTCGGGGGTATTTTCGTAATTTGGACACCCCCGGGTCCAATCGGTATGCCCACTGGTATCATCGGTATTCTAATTTTATTTCGGGTTGAAATGGCATCGGGGGTATTTTCGTAATTTGGACACCCCGGGTCCAATCGGTGCGCCCACTGGTATTTTCGGTATTCTAATTTTATTTCGGGTTGAAATGGCGTGGGGGTATTTTCGTAATTTGGACACCCCCGGGTCCAATCGGTACGCCAACTGTGGTATTTTCCGTAATATGATATATTGTTATTGGCTTTTGGCACCTGGAGACTGCATGGGAAGTTTCCGGAGGAGACGCGGCTATTTTCATATAGTTACGAGTCGGAGTGACTCCAAGGGTATTTTCGTAATTTGGCGTCCGAAAGATGTTACGACGCATGTTCATCGACAGTCTTATATCTTATGAATTGACTTATGCGGAGTATGCTTTGCCTCTGTTCATGGGCCACATGTCGATCTAGAAGCGTCTCGGATTATCGGAGACATTACGATTTATATCTAAAGTGAGATCGGGTTTTTTCGTAGAAGTTGGGTCGAATTACTCCATATTGGACAAGAGTGGGCTTTGAATCCACAAGTGAGTTGATGGGCCTAAATTCTCTATAAATATAGGTCTCTGGTCATTTGAAAGAGGATCGGAATCAAAATCGAAGAAAAACTCGTAGTCTGAAATTCTAGAACCTCCAAGTCCTAGAATTCGCTATAATTTTACTCCAGGAATCAAATCCGCGACTGTTCTTGCTTCGGGGCTCAAATTCGCGATAATTTTACTCTCTGGATCAAAATCCGCGATAATTTTACTCTCTGGCTGCAGATTCGCGATAATTTTACTCTAAGGCTCGAGATTCGCGATAATTTTACTCTCTGGATCAAAATCCACGACAATTTTACCTTCTCGCTCCATATTCGCGATAATTTTACTCTCTGGATCAAAATCCGCAATAAAATTGCATATGAAAGCCAAAATCCGCGACCAAATATGTTCACATGAAAAATCCGAGAAAATTTGCACATTGCAAGTGAAATCCGCGATAAAGTTGCATGCGAAAATTTGCACATTGAAAGCTGAATAGAATTGATCCTTAAAGTCCTAATATGAAACTTTAACTCAATCAGCTCTCCAATCTTTTGAAGAGTATCGTTCTGCTCTCCGAATGCTGCAGTATTTGCTCGCGGTTCCAGAACGCAATCGGTATGTTCCTCTGAGGCCACGTCATTAACTGGTCCTGGGGTAACATCGTTCCTCCGGGCTCTCCTTTGAGCTTCAACTTGCTCTAATTGAGCAATTAAAGTACGTCTCCCCTCTTCCAAATCTTCAGCGGTCTCCGCTTGATCCGCAGATCTAGAGCGCGCAGGTGGCGAAAGGCGGGCATTATTACGGACTGCAACTCGGCCAATTCTTGCGAATTCATAACACTTAGATAAACATTCACGTGATTGAGGATAAAAACTTGGTGCCCTTCCGGATGAAACTCGCTCCGAGAGGGCCGAATAGTTACATTTTGAGCAGGGGGCTCCTCCAGAAATGACGACCGAGCCCCTGGTAACACAACAAAATCTTCATTAACTTAAGGAATAGGATCCGCCTCAATTTCTTCATCAAAAATTTCTTCATCAGTATTCCGAGTAGTCATGATAATAGAAATCCAAACTCAGCAATAAAGCTCTCAATGGGATAAAATTCTCGAGGTCCCCACGGACGGCGCCAAACTGATCTTTTCTAAAAATATTTTGGGTATTTACTTTTAGATCAGTCAATTTTTAATTACTCGATGTGTGAGCTTACGTATCGGGAGAGCGAAGCTCTACCTTGGTTTTCACTATAATATTCAACAAATACAAGTACAATGATGTGACAACAATAGTCGAGATGGGAACGTCTCGAAAAGCGATTGAAAACACTCCGTTGCGCCGGAAAGAGGTGCAGTCGCGAGTTGTGGTCAATAACACGCGACTACTGGCGATCACTCGCGCCTGGAACAGTACCACATGTCTCGAGTGTCAGTCTGGTGCAATAAGTCGCGACCTGAACAGTGCAATACCAACAACTCGCGGCTACGTGCGATAAGTCGCGACTACGTGCGATAACTCGCGAGTCTATAGTGTAGGAAAATGAAGTCTAGCCTTGGGAAATGCGATAACTGTCTGAACCTGTCCAAATGCACTAGGGCTTGTATTTATAAAGGAATCCAGCCAACCTTCGCTTACTTGAGCCTATAAGCCCAGTTTACTTCACTTAGCCCAAAACACTTATATAACCTCCAATTATAATATTATAAATGCCATACTAATACCGAAGTTTCGGGAACTAATCCTGATCAAGATATTAGTCGGAAATACGATGAGCAAATACCGGAAAACCTCGTTGATATTGCCCGAGGTTATTTATGTAATTATGTTAACCTCGGGGCTCGTCCGACGTGGCTATGTGGGGTATTCGGTATTTTTATATGTCTATCGCGAGGCATTTTTGAGGGTATTCTCGTAATTCAGGCATGCTGGACCTCATATAAGACTTCTGTAAGTGTTTTGAGATATTTTGGGCTATTTCGGCCCCGGACGGGGCCAGGGGTATTTTCGTAATTTGCTACGCGAGAGCACATCGGCCGGGTGCAATGACGTTATGTGGCTGCGTATTCACTATTTGGAGGCAAAGAACTGATATACGAGGTTTTCGGGAATTTTCTAATCGCATTTCCGACTAAACACTCGACCGGGATGGAGTCCCGAAGTTCCGTGGCACTGTGACACTTATTCCGGATTAATTGGATATTTTCTAAGTAAGTTGGGCTAATTTGACTAAGATTGGGCTTTTGGACCTTAAGTTAACTTATTGGGCCGAGTTTTTCTATAAATACAAGACCCTAGGCCCTAGAAAGGGTTCAGACTCTAGGCATACTTCCCAAGGCATGTTTCTCGCTTAAATTAAACTCGGTATTCGCGAGATTTCGGTATCCGCGACTTTTCGCTCGAAAAGTCGCGAGTCGCGAGTGTTTGCGCAAAAACTTGCGACCAGCTCATCCGTGAGCCACTATTCGCGAGATTTGGTTCGAAATCTCGCGGCATGGCCTTCATTCGCGAGTTTTCGCTTGATTACATCACTATTCACGAGATTTGGTTCGAAATCTCTCGGCCTGGCCTTCATTGGCGAGTTTTCGCTTGATTACATCACTATCCGCGAGATTTGGTTCGAAATCTCGCGGCCAGGCCTACAATCGCGAGTTTTCACTTGATTACATCACTATTCGCGAGATTTGGTTCGAAATCTCGCGGCCAGCCCTCTACTCGCGAGTTTTCGACAACTTCGGCGTGGCGGAACAAATTCAATCGTTTTTCGTACCGTTTTCATTCGGATTATCATTATCTCATGATTGTACTTGTATCCTTTGATTATTATAGTGAAAACCAAGGTAGAGCTATGCTCTCCCGAGGACGTAAGCTCACGCATTGTGGGCCCAACCTCGTATATCGCTCGTGTCCTCACAAAAAAAATTATATTTTGAGTAATTAAAAATTGACTGATCTAAAAATAAACACTCTAAAACATTTTTAGACGAGATCAGTTTGGCGCCGTCTGTGGGACCCGAGACTTAATCCCATTGATAGCTCTTGTGCTGAGCTTGGAGCTTGTTTATGTATTGTGAGGATACGGGATTCCTAACATTATAATGATATAGATGAAGAAAGTGTATCGGATTGCAACCCTTATGTAGTAGAAGACGAAAGGAATGATATTTTATCGAGGACTCAATCAGTGCCACATGAAGAGTCCTCAGTAGCGGGAATCTAACCAACCTCCGGAGAGGGATTTCATCCGGGGGATCTATTTTTGAATGCATTGGAAGATTATCATATTGCATGGATATGCGCCGAAGACATACCAAAGGTATGCAAGGGTCCGGAAAAAAAAAAAAAAAAAAAAAAAAAAAAAAAAAAAAAAAAAAAAAAAAAAAAAAAAAAAAAAAAAAAAAAAAAAAAAAAAAAAAAAAAAAAAAAAAAAAAAAAAAAAAAAAAAAAAAAAAAAAAAAAAAAAAAAAAAAAAAAAAAAAAAAAAAAAAAAAAAAAAAAAAAAAAAAAAAAAAAAAAAAAAAAAAAAAAAAAAAAAAAAAAAAAAAAAAAAAAAAAAAAAAAAAAAAAAAAAAAAAAAAAAAAAAAAAAAAAAAAAAAAAAAAAAAAAAAAAAAAAAAAAAAAAAAAAAAAAAAAAAAAAAAAAAAAAAAAAAAAAAAAAAAAAAAAAAAAAAAAAAAAAAAAAAAAAAAAAAAAAAAAAAAAAAAAAAAAAAAAAAAAAAAAAAAAAAAAAAAAAAAAAAAAAAAAAAAAAAAAAAAAAAAAAAAAAAAAAAAAAAAAAAAAAAAAAAAAAAAAAAAAAAAAAAAAAAAAAAAAAAAAAAAAAAAAAAAAAAAAAAAAAAAAAAAAAAAAAAAAAAAAAAAAAAAAAAAAAAAAAAAAAAAAAAAAAAAAAAAAAAAAAAAAAAAAAAAAAAAAAAAAAAAAAAAAAAAAAAAAAAAAAAAAAAAAAAAAAAAAAAAAAAAAAAAAAAAAAAAAAAAAAAAAAAAAAAAAAAAAAAAAAAAAAAAAAAAAAAAAAAAAAAAAAAAAAAAAAAAAAAAAAAAAAAAAAAAAAAAAAAAAAAAAAAAAAAAAAAAAAAAAAAAAAAAAAAAAAAAAAAAAAAAAAAAAAAAAAAAAAAAAAAAAAAAAAAAAAAAAAAAAAAAAAAAAAAAAAAAAAAAAAAAAAAAAAAAAAAAAAAAAAAAAAAAAAAAAAAAAAAAAAAAAAAAAAAAAAAAAAAAAAAAAAAAAAAAAAAAAAAAAAAAAAAAAAAAAAAAAAAAAAAAAAAAAAAAAAAAAAAAAAAAAAAAAAAAAAAAAAAAAAAAAACAAANTCACACTAACTTGACCGCCGAAACTCTTTTCACCTTACCCCTCATGGTTGTTACTCGGACTGCGCAAGCTCCTCCTCATATTCCTTTCCATGTCTTAGGTACCCACGTGCTAGAACATGAGACTCGCTTTCTAGTCTTTTAACATTTTTTGCATCCAAACTTTGACTTTGTCTCGCTAGTATGCTATGGTTCTTATAATAGGGAATTTCACGTTTATAACTTATTATTCGTATTTCTATCTTTGCAGATCGAATAATGGCCGCTTATAGAGGTGCTGATTCCAACGACCAACTGAAATTTTTAGATACCATTGAGGATCCTGAAGACCTGGCCTTGAACATGCTCACTGAGATTCCTTCGGGGGGATCAAATAAAATACTCGGCGACCCTTACACTGTAGATGATCTTCCGACAGAAACAATCGGGAATACGAGTCCCCCACTCCCGCTTTCTTCACCACTTCGAGGATCATGCATGGGTGGTTTTGATGTTGAGGTCGATGTCGATGAGAGATTTGCTGAAGAAGGGGAGATTCCCGCCTCCGGATATGAAATCATTGAAGCCCTTCGACCGGTTCCAGATTCACCACCAATTGAACAAGAGATTAGCTCGCCCCATCACTCATCGGGGTCCCTCGTTCCTCACGGCATGATAAGGGTAAAGGAATTATAGCAGAGGGGGAAGACGAGGGCCCGAGGGGGAGTCGCCGCACCCGGGGTATGGATGCCGTATTTCTGGACCATTTTAGGATTCGTGATATCCCCCGATCGTTAGTAAAAGCCTGGTATGACGATGGTCTGGAGACCGCACATGCGATGTTAGAGGACGGACTGAAAAACAGGACTCCTCCGGGGGTTCGGGTAAGCACGTATGCGGCCGAGGAATACATGCGACAGCATCCTCGACCACGCCCTGGCAACCGCGATGATGACATAGTCTTCTCTGATTACAGTCGAGGGATGCGGGATGCCGCGACGTTGATCAAAGCGGGACATGACGTAATACGATAATATATGCACCTTACAACTTCTGAATAAAATCATAATTCTTCATTTTTAACTTGCATATTCATGAAACGATGACCGATTTGGCTCATGCTGCAGCGATCGGTGAATATTGTATCTTACGCCACTCGAATTTAGATGAACAGGGGCTGGAAGGGGAGCAGGCCCGGGCTGCGGCTGATCGGATCATTCGTAACCAAAGGGAGAAACACGATAATNTACATGCCTTTATCGGGGGTAGGCTCCTCAATAACATATTCTAGTCGCCGAGACAGGGGGATTAGGTCTTCGGGACTCTTAGTAAGTTCTGCAGCCGGCTCCTCATTTACCGGCTCGGGATTGGCCATCGTTGCAGCAGATTGAGGTGGTGGAGGAGTGGCGTGTCTTATTTCCCCAGTCGGGGACGTCGCTTCCTGTAAACTCGACGCCAGCTCGGCGGCCGCAGTTCGGTTCCGAGCCCCAGGTGGCGCCTCAAAAATAAGCTCATCATCCTCCGCAACTATATCACGGAGAAATTCATCCGGTCCCCCCTTTTTGTTTGGTCCTTAGCTGGAGTCATTATTTTATCTGCAAGACAAGTAAGTTTGGTGAGAAACGTGAAGTTGAAATTAAAAGCAAGTATAAATCAAGTTCCTAAGGTTCTTTCCTATCAAAGAGGAGTTATCAAGTTAGCCCCGATATGAATATGCGGTTCAGATACCTAGTAATTCTCTAGTAAAATGGGGAGGGACCGGAAGGAGGTTGAAAGCAACCAAGATCGGGGTGTAGAATAAGGTCTTCACGGTCCAGTCAGCGCCGTCCGACCTAGAGCAATCGAGGAGTGCCTTCCTCAGAGGTCTCGGAAGGGTCGTCCGAGGAATGAGGCCGTTGGCTTCGGGAAAAAATGGTTCCCCTTCAACAGGGAACCACCAAGGAAGACTCAGAGGAGACAGCCTCGTAGCCCCCACACCACAAACAAAAAAGAAGTGTTTCTTCCAGTCGTGATTGGAGTGGGGAGTAGAAAAAGGGAATGAACTTGTCTTGTGCCTCGGGCGGAAAAATATACAACCTTGGGCATCAAAATTGACAGCAGTACTAATGTGAAAAATTTGGAAGAAAAGGTCTATTGTCAAAGAAATGCAATTCACCTCCATGAATATTATGAAAGCGACGACAAAAGAGATTGAATTAAGGTTTATTTGGAAAAGATGAATTTGTAGATGCGTGAGCAACTCTACAACAAAAGGGTGAAGAGGAAAGCGAAGACCACACTCTAAGTATTCAAAACAAATAGTGTGGGTGGTGATCGGAGGAGTCAAAAGGCAGTCGGTGGGCTCAGGTTGGTATAAGACGCAGTCGGAAGAGAGATGATATTGTTCAATGACCGATGCCCACTTCCGAGCATGCATGCTATAAGGTTGGTTAAAGGATTTGAGGGCTTTAACCGCTGAACTTTGAAGGCCGAGGGTGCTTTCGAGACGAGCGATCCTCTCGAAAAAGTGAGAATTGAAAGTGGAAAGGCAGGAAGGAAAAGGGGCCATGATCGAATCGAAACTCCCCGAACCGGATGAGGAGTCCGAATGATCTGAGGATGAAGTAGTGGTAGAGCTCGAAGATTCGGTGCGATCGGAAATCATTGGTAAATTTAGTTCAAAATTATTTTTTGAAATTATTTTTACAAATTTTATTAAGTGTCTCGCGGGTTGTTGGCAAGAGGTCGCGAGAATTACTGTTCAAGTTCGTAGTCGCGAGTTATTGCAGATGTGTCGCGAGTAGTACAATACTCGCGAGTTGTGGCTGTGAGTCTGGTTCAAGGCAGTCGCGAGTTATAGTCGCGACTAGTACAATACTCGCGGGTTATCGAAGTTTACAAGGAGTCGCGAGTTGTTTACGAAAAGTCGCAGATGGCACAGTTGCTACGACAAGTGGCGAGTGCTCAGGATTCCGCGCGAGAAAATGAGTTATGAAGGGCGTACAGGATATTTATAGGGGTGATATCCCGAGTCGAAAAATCCCGAATTTTTCACCCGATCTCAGAATTTGGCGTTCTTAGTGTCAAAACGATCGTATCAGCGAGGGGATTTCAACCGTACTAAGGGTTTCTCCAGGGGGCCCGCATACGATAATCGCCTTTTGGGACGAGCTGGTGATATATGGTTTACGACTCAGAATCTGAATCTGAAAACCAGTGGACTATTGATATTACCCGGGTATATTCTTTGTACTTATCCTTACCCGGGGGCTCGTCCGACGTGGCTTTGTAATATTTCGGTATTTTCATATGTCTATCACGAGGCGTTCTCAGGGGTTATTCTCGTAATTCAGGCTCGTTGGGCCCCGTATAAAGCTTCTGTAAGTGTTTTGAGATGTTTTGGTTATCTCGGCCCCGGACGGGGCCAGGGGTATTTTCGTAATTTCCCACCCGGGAGCACATCGGTCAGGCGCGACGATATTATGTGGCGGCGTGTTCGTTGTTTGGAGGCAAATAACTAATATACAAGGTTTTCCGGTATTTTCTAATCGTACTTCCTACTAAAATCTCGACCGGTGTGGGATCCCGAAACGTCAAGACGATATGTCATTTATTACAATATGATTAGAGGTTTGATCTTGTCTTATAATATTTTTGATGTATATTTGATCAGTCAGATTTTTATTTTTATTTTTTTGTTGTTATGACACGAGAAATTACGAGTTTGATCCCACAATGTGTGGGCTTACGTCATCGGGAGAGCGAAGCTCAACTTGCGTGTTTCACTATGATAAAAAGTTCACAAATACAAAATATATAGTCTCCTTGATCAAGGTAAATAACGTAGTCTCGATTTGAGACGAAAAATGAGCTCGATATTGGAAACCGGCGCAAAAGTGCAGAAATCACTATTCACTTGAAATATTATCGCGGAAAAGGCCATTTGTATGCAAAATTATCGCGGATTTTGATGTTTCTTAGCAAATTGTCGTGAATTTGATTTCTTGAGCAATATTGTTGCGGATTTCAAACTCAATAACAAATTGTCGCGGATTTGAAGCTCATAAAGAAATTGTCGCAGAAATCACTATTCACTTGAAACATTATCGTGGAAATCGTCTTTGTATGCAAAATTATCGCGGTTTTTGATGTTCCTTAGCAAATTGTCGTGAATTTGAAACTCTTAAGGAAATTGTCGTGGATATGATTTCATGAACAAAATTATCGCTCAATTAATCTCCTGAGTAATATTATCGCGAATTTGAGCTCCTGAATAAAATTATCGTGAATTTGAGCTTCTGAGTAATATTATCACGAATTTGAGCTTCTGAGTAATGTTATCACGAATTTGAGCTCCTGAGTAATATTATCGAGAATTCCGGGACTTGGAAAGTTTTAAGATTTCAGATTCCGAGTTCTTCTTCGACTTTGATTCTTATCCCCTTCCAAATTACCTGTGACCTATATTTATAGGAGATTTAGCCCATCAACTCATCTAAGAGCTCAAAACCCAATCTTGTCCAATTTGCCCTGATTTGTTCCAGCCTCTACAAAGAGACCCGATCTCACCCCGGATATAAATCATAATATCTCCGATCGTCTGGGGCACTTCTCGATCGGAGATATTACCTAAAATAAATTTGTCTCCTCCGGAAACTTTCCATGCGGCCTCCAGATGCGCAAAGCCAATAACAATACATCAGATTATAGAAAATAACACAATGGGCGTACCGATTGCGCTCGGTTGTGTCCAAATTACGAAAATACCCCTGACGCCATTACAACCCGAAATAACATTTGAATATCGAAAATTCCATAGTGAACGCGTCGATCGCGCCCGGGATGACAAAATTACGAAAATACCATCGAAGCCATTTCAACCCGAAATTACCTCAGAATACCAAAAATACCATAGTAGGCGTGTCGATCGCGCACGGGATGACAAAATTACGAAAATACCCCCGACGTCATTTCAACCCGAAATAACATCAGATTACTGAAAATACCATAGTGGGCGTGTCGATCGCGCTCGGATGACAAAATTACGAAAATACCCCTAACGCCATTTCAACTCGAAATAACATCAGATTACTGAAAATACCATAGTGGCCGTGTTGATCGCGCTCTGGATGACAAAATTACGAAAATACCCCCCGACGCCATTTCAATCAGGGTACAATCCTTAAACTGACGTAAATATTTCACTCCTGCCTAGATGGATCCAGTACACCGGACTGAAAGATCCTAATGGGACAACAGAGGAGACGGATGTCACTATGCTTTAAACTTGCTTGCACGCTATATCATCATCCTCATATATGGACCTTTCCCGCACTTTACCGAAAAGCGTTGGGGGCTCTCACTATCTAGGTGGAAGTAGCGTCAGGTTCATGCTACAATCCTTAGTCTGACATAAATATTTCACTTCCGCCTAGACGGATTGAGTCCCTCGCATTAAGAGGTTTTACCCACTTAACCATCGGGAGAGGCGAATGTCACTATGCTTTACACTTGCTAGCACGCTCCACCATCACCAATCGGACCATTCCCGTTCTCCTTCGCAAGAGTATGTACACGTAGCAAAACCTTCGCTGCCCGAATAGAAGTAGCGCCAGGTTCAGGGTACAATCCTTAGACTATCATAAATTTTTCACTCCTACTCGGGTAGCTCGGGCGACTCGCACTAGAGGATCCTCACTATCCGGATGGAAGTAGTGAGGTTTTCCTTAGACTTAATGGTCTTTTTAGGACCGCGGAGGAGGCGGATGTCCTCTTTTACTGCGGACTGTGACCGCCCGCCGGCGAGGGTGCGACCCTCGACGGCGTGTCATGGAGGAGTCGGGTGCAAAGGCTCCCGTGTGCCACGGAGTCATGCTATAAAATAATCGGGCCCCTTGACATATTCCAACAACATAAATGTATAGATGATTCTGCTGCAGACATAGATTTTTCGTTTTAAAAATGTTTTTACCCAACATCCAGTTGATGAGGTTTGAGGTTGATCGACTATGCGACAAGCGGGTACATTGCACTTCTAATCTACCCTATGTTATTTAATTTTTCATCCTCCATCACACTAAAGTGCAATGAACCTAACTCCCATCATACCAGTCCCTTAGCCGATTCACCTCATATCTTCAAAAAGGATGTAAAAATTCAGAATATGATAAAAAAGGAGGGGAATATTTATTTTAAAAAGATTGAAAAGTCACGTCTATACATAATACTTGCGCAAATTGGAAATATGCCAAGTCCGTGGCAGCTCCTCTCCGCTCATATTCGCAATCTTATACGTTCCTTCTCTTACCACCGCTGTTACCTGGTATGGACCTTCCCACTTTCGATCAAACTTACCAACATGTTTTGATACTTCAACTCTCTTTAGGACCAAGTCCCCAGCCATCAATAACACTCGACGAACCTCTTTATCGTGTCTTTTAACCATTCTCTTCTTACACACTTCCATCCGAATAGCTGCTCTTTCACTTAGGTCATCGATACAATGAAGATCCAACTTTCGCATATCTTCATTTAATAGCTCGTCGTAAGCAATAACTCTCTCTGATAAAATAGTTACTTCTGCTGGGGAAACGGCTTCGGATCCATACACTAATGAAAACGGACTAAATCCTGTGGTAGATCTCGGTGGCGTTCGATATGCCCACATTACATTATGCAACTCATCCACCCATGATGCTTTGGACTGGTCTATCCTTGTCATTAGTTGCTGTAAGATAATGTGATTAATAACCTCTGTAAGCCCGTTCGTCTCCGGATGGGCAACATATGTAAACCGTTGTTGAATCCCATAGCATTCGCACCAATCGTTTACACGCTTCCCCGAGAATTGTGTACCGTTATCTGATACCAAAATCCTGGGAATTCCGAATCGACATACAATATATCTCAAAAGAAAACTTATGACTTCCTGTTCCCGAACTCGGGACACTGCTTCGACCTCTACCCACTTAGTGAAATGCTCTACGGCCACAATACATAATTTCTTTTGGCTAGGCGCAGTCGGGAAAGGGCCTAGAATGTCGATGCCCCACGTATCAAAAGGACAGGTGGTAGGTAAAGGCTTCATAGTCGCTCTCGGCACATGATGTACGTTCGAATGGAACTGGCAAGCAGAATAAGTTCGAACTAAATTCACACAATTTTTTACTAATGTTGGCCAAAAATACCCTTCTCTCTTGACTTTCAACGCCAAAGATCGACCTGCCGAATGATCCCCACAGTCCCCAGTGTGAACTTCTTCCATAACGGCTTTTGCTTGCATTGGGGACAAGCATCGAAGATATGGTCATCCAAAATTCTTTTTATACAGCTTCTCGTCTACATACACAAAGTTCGTAGCTCTTTGCATAGTTCTATGGGCTTCGCCTTCATCTACAGGCAATTCTCTCTTAACCAAATAATTGACAATCACATCCTTCCAAGAGGGTTCATCTGTTACTGTATCTAATAAAAATCATGTATCGTTTGAAAGTTCCAAACTTGCAACTTCGGCGGTCTGTCTCTCTGCCATACTGATAGATGGCTGATATTGGATCATAGTCATTATTTTTGACTCATCTGAGAGTGCTAAAGTCGTTGCTGACTTTGCAAGACCTTCAGCACGGGTGTTTTCCTCTCTCGGGATATATGTGAGAACAAATGTCTTAAGGTTTTTTACCACCTCTTTCAACTTATCCAAATACAGCCACAAATGCTCGTCTTTGGTGATAAAAGTATCCGCAAATTGGTTCACTACTAACTGTGAATCGGAGTGAGCATGCAAACGAATAATTCCAATTTCGACTGCTAAGCTGATACCAAATATCAGAGCTTCGTACTCGGCGACGTTGTTAGTTGCAGAGAAGCACAATTTTACAACATATTCATGCTCTTCACCGGATTTTCTTTCCTTGAAATAAATGCCAATGCAGGCTCGTCCGGCAGAAACTGATCCATCCACAAATATATCCCAGTATTCCTCATTACCCAATTCTTCTGATCGGGTCACTTCTACTATGAAATCCACTAAAACCTGGGACTTTAAAGCTCGTTTCGAGATATATTCAATTTGGTACTGCCCCAACTCAATATTCCATTTAGCTAACCTGCCAGACGCATCAACTTTTGATAATACACTCCTGATAGGTTGGTCTGTGAATACCGCAATATGATGACCTTGAAAATAATGTCTTAATTTCCGGGAGGCGACTATCAGGGCTAAGACAAATTTCTCTAAATCTGTATAGCGAGATTCCACACCTTGCAATTTCTTGCTAACATAATACACTGGCCTGTGTTCTTTGTCGCTAAGTCTGACTAAGGCGGCACTCACTGCCTCTTTTGATACCGCTAAATATAAGCCCAGTGGCTCACCAGGAGATGGGGGAGACATAAATGGTGGCTTACTCAGATAATCTTTCAGACACTCGAAAGTTGTACTGCATTCATCTTCCCAATACATCAGATTTGTTTTACGCAATACTCGGAAAAATGGCAAACTTCTCTCAGCAGATCGTGAAATAAACCGATTTAGCGATGCTAAACGCCCCGTTAATCTTTGAACTTCTTGGGTCGTGGTGGGGGGTGTCATTTGCTGGATAGATGTGATCTTATCAGGATTTATCTCGATTCCTCTTTCAGATACCATAAAACCAAGGAATTTCCCCCCTTTAACACAAAATGCGCATTTAAGTGGATTCAATTTCATCCGATATTTCCTTAGTAAATTAAAACAATCGCTTAAATATCGGNCGGGCCAGCAGGAGGAGGAGGGGGCGGTTGTTGCTGATTTCTTTGTGCAGGTTGATTACCTTCCAGACGATTACCCTGCTGATTTCGTTGCTGATTGTTCCTACCGCGACCGCGATAATTCTCCCTTCTCGCATCTCTGCGGTTTTGCCGACTGCCATTAAAGTTTCCTCGTTGGCCACCCCTAGGGTAATGGCCACGATATCCTCCATATCCACGCCCTCTTGTATCGGGTCTTGGAAAATCAATCTTAGGAAAATTCTATGCCTTCCCTTGCTGGATATTCAAACTTACTTTCCCTGGTTCGAGTTCGGGCATTCTTTCAACAGTATTTATCAGCTCATCCAGTTGGCGAAGTTCTAGTAACCTTTCAACTTCGGACATCAGTTCTCGGTAGTCGTTGGTAGCGTGTCCGAAACTTCGATGAAAACAACAAAATATCTGAGCCTCGTGAGTCCCCGGTGTCAGTGCTTGCAATGGAGGAGGGTATATGAGGGATCCACCTTTCTTTTCTTCAATAACAGCGAAGATTTCCTCATAACTATATGCTGGGATAGTCATTATCATTGGTTTTGATAATGCGACATTCTTGTCCTTCGTTCGATTCGTAGCAATATTATGCGATCCATAAGTACGAACTTCAATCAACCCATGATCGCGTAATCCTTCATCTTCTCGAATGTACTGTGTGCACCGTAATGCAAGTTCTTTCATGTTTTCTGGTGGATCCCTATTCAAAGAGTTACACAAAGGATGACCGGCCAAAATTAGCTGCAGTACCCCGACTTTCTCGCTGACGGTAATTCGGGGAATCTTCCTACACTCCGCCTCAAAACGAGTGACAAAACTCAACCATTTTTCTGACGAATCATATCGCAATGCAGTCAAAGATGTAATAGACTTCGCTGGTGTATTAAAGGGCGCAAACGCCGAATAGAATTGATCCTTGAAGTCCTGGTACGAGACAATAGAAAACCTCGGCAATCGATTGAACCACCGAAGAGTCGACTCCTTTAAGGATGCAGCAAAAATGAAACACATGGCGGCATCAGTGAAATTCATCAAACCGACATGAATTTCCAGGTTCGAAGTATGAGCATGGGGGTTAGTCGATCCCCGATATTGTGGAAGATCCTTCGGCATCTCGATGTACTCGGATCTTGTAGCATTAATGATTGCCATGGAAAATGGGGATAAGGCGTTCGAAGTATTCATGGACTTTGTAAAACTTCCAATGATGGCAAAATCTTTCCTCTACCGTTGTAGGGCTCAATTGCCCTTTCTTGCCCAACATAATCGCCCTCATAAGCCGAGGTGTGATGAGTATCACTGGTATATTCGCCGTACACTCGTCTCCTCTCATATCCGAGGCCGAGATTAGCCTCCAACTGATTCATCCGAGCGTCATTCTGTTCAATCTTGTTACTCATCTATTGAAACTTTGATTCGATCAAGTTCCCAATCCTTTGCAGAGTAAAAGTTTGCTCTCCTCCCAGCGTAACAGATGGTGATCAGGGATTCTGAGCGGGAGCTATATCCTCAACAATAACTCCGTCGTCAACAGGCTCAAGGACAACGTTATTCCTTCGTGACCTTCGGGCCTCCACTTCTTCCAACTGAGCGATTAGAATGCGTCTTCGCTCTTCCAAATCCTCATCCTCATTATTCTGATATGCGGATTTAGATCGTGCCGGCGGTAAGAGATGGGCATTGTTTCGGACAACAACTCGTCCGGCCCTCTCATAACATCTTGATAAACATCGAGACGGAGGAGGATAAAAAATTGGTTCCCTTACGGATAAAAACCAGCTCCGAGAGGGTCGAACAGTAACATTTTGAGCAGGAGGCTCCTCCAGGATTGATGATTGAGTCCCCGGTAACGGGGCAACCTCATCGTTCGCCCGAGGATTAGTTTCGACCTCAATCTCTTCATTGAAAACATCATCATCAGAATTCCGAGTAGTCATGATGACAGAAATCCAAACCCAGCAATAAAGCTCTCAATGGGATAAAATCTCAAGTCCCCACGGACGGCGCCAAACTGATCTAGTCTTAAAATATTTTTGGTGTATTTTTGATCACTCAGAAATTTTTTTGTTGTTGTTGTTGTTAAGACACGAGAAATTACGAGGTTGGACTTACGTCCTCGGGAGAGCAAAGCTCTACCTGGGTGTTTCACTATGATAAAAAATTCACAAATACAAAAAATATCTTCTTTCCGATAAAAGTAAGTGTCGTAATCACGATCCGTGACGAAAAATGAGCTGAAAACTGGAAACCGGCGCAAAAGTGCAGAAATAACTCTTCATGGGAAATTTTATCGCGGATTTCACCTGCAGTGTGCAAATTTTCGCGGATTTTTCATGTGAACATATTTGGTCGCGGATTTTGGCTTTCATATGCAATTTTATCGCGGATTTTGATCCAGTGAGAAAAATTATCGCGAATCTCGAGCCTTTGGGTAAAATTATCGCGAATCTGGAGCCAGAAGGTAAAATTATCGCGAATCTGGAGTCAGAGGGTAAAATTATCGCGGATTTTGATCCAAAGAGTAAAATTATCGCGAATCTCGAGCCTTAGGGTAAAATTATCGCGAATCTGGAGCCGGAGGGTAAATTATTGCGAATCTGGAGCCAGAGGGTAAAATTATCGCGGATTTTGAGCCAGAGAGCAAAATATTCGCGAATCTGAGCTCCGAAGCAAGAATTGTCGCGGATTTGATTCCAGGAGTAAAATTATCGCGAATTCTAGGATTCGGAGGTTCTAAAATTTCAGATTCCGAATTTTTCTTCGATTTTGATTCCGATCCCCTTCAAAATTACCTCGGACCTATATTTATAGGGATTTAGCCCATCAACTCATCTAAGGGCTCAAAACCCAATCTTTTCTAATTTGCTCTGATTTGGCCCAGCCTCTACAAAGAGACCTGATCTCACCCCGGATATAAATCATAATATTTCCGATCGTCTGTGGCGCTTCTTGATCGACCCTTGACCCTTGTGGTCACTCCGACTGATAATTATCCGAAAATAATTTTGTCTCATCCAGAAACTTTCCATGCGACCTCTAAAGGAGTAGAACCAATAAAAATACATCATATTACAGAAAATATCACAATGGGCGTATCGATTGCGCCCGGGGTGTCCAAATTACGAAAATACCCCCGACGTCATTACAACCCAAAATAACATCAGAATACTGAAAATACCATAGTGGGCATGTCGATCGCGCCCGGGATGACAAAATTACGAAAATACCCTCGACGCCATTTCAACCCGAAATAACCTCAGAACACCGAAAATACCATAGTGGGCGTGTCTATCTCGCCCGGATGACAAAATTACGAAAATACCCCCCACGTCATTTCAACCCGAAATAACCTCAGAATACCGAAAATACCATAGTGGGCGTGTCGATCACGCCCGGGATGACAAAATTACGAAAATACCCCCGACGCCATTTCAACTCGAAATAACATCAGATTACCGAAAATATCATAGTGGGCGTGTCGATCGCGCTCGGGATTACAAAAATTACAAAAATACCCCCGATGTCCCTTAGAATTGAAATATAATGAATACATTGGGGAATGTGCATAAAGGTTCCCGGGTATGCGAATTACTAAAATACCCACGGGTAATATCAGTTCCGATTCAGTTTCGGTATTTACCGAAATACCAAATTTCCCAAGATTTAATCAAATTAAATAAAAAAATAATCATAATAATATATTTAATTATATAATTAAATAGAAAAATATTAGTTTTAAATTAAACAAAAGGTTAAATTCTGTATTCGGTAAATTACCGAATACCGAATTTTTTACCGAACCAAAATCAAATAACGAACTGGCCGAAATTTAAGAACCGAATACCGAACCGATTTCATAATTCGGTATCGGTTCGGTAAAAAAAAATCGGTTCGGTATTCGGTTTTTAAATTTCAGCCAATTCGGTATTCGATTTTTACAGAATAGTGAATATCCCTAATCATAGTCAATCCTTCAATCATAGCTTGATACCATGAAGGATGCTGAAGTGCTTTGTTAAGCGTGTCATGTTTAGTTAATGTCAAACATTTCTCATAGATCTCCTTCGGTGATTTGTACTTTATTTCCCCGACCTCGATCGGTTCTACCATACTCTCGTAACATTACCTTCCTTAAATTTGGGCATGCCTTGCCCTGAAACGGTGTCGGATTGGTGCGTCAATCTTCCCCTAATCTTAACTTTATCTTATTGCACACGAAAACCTCATATCTTTTTATTGTGATTTGAAAACCGGGGGTGTCAACAGTCGACCGGTTCGTAGCAAGACGAACTCGGGTATAATTTATTTGATATGTGGAGAACGATTATAAACCAAAGGTAAAGGGACATGGCAGCTTTAGAGTGGAAAACCTCAAAGATGAGGAAAAAATCACTTGACTAAGGGCTAAAAGAAATGCCCTTAGTCGGTTCAATAAGCAAAGTAATAATCAGAAAGATCATGTTTGTTCTTTTAAACAACAAAGGGGAAGAGAAGTATCGAAAATAAATCGATAGAAGGTTCTCTATGCGAAAGCTTAATGAAGAATCGGAAGGTTCTTTTTTTCACACCCCAAGTGTCCTTTTTATACTCTCACTGTGCTGTGTATTGTAGGGTGTCGTTTTGTGCTTGTCCTTTGCGGCTAGGTCGGTGATTTCAGGCGGAACAGCCACTGGGAACGGCTTCATAGAGCTGCACGGCGCTAGACCTTTAGGCGCTACTAGCCGGCTATTCCCTGGCTAAGGGAGGCTCGTACGACTTCGCCGGACAACGCTTATGACAAGGCTGTCGAAGGTTGTCATTGCATGTGAGGAATATGGATGGCCCGAAGCAGGGCCTATAAGGTGTGGACCGATCGGTCTTGGCGCACGGGAGAAGTTGGGCCCTACCTATCGGGACCAATCGCTATGAATGGCCGATCGGGCCACCTGGCCTGGATGGGCCACTCATTCATGTGGACTGGATCTGGGCCTCCAAGTTCGACTTACGTTGTTTAGGATCCACTAATCAAGCTTGGTTCTGATCATGTCCGAGGTACCGCGTTCCGGGGATCTCATCACTAGCCCCTCGGACTTTGTCTCCACCGTGGTGGTGATCGGGGTTCGATCATCAGATTGAGATCGTTTGTGCATAAGTGTCTGATCGCAGCAATGGAAACCTGTACCCGAACTAGTTGTAAAGGCGTCCTTGGGGACCGATCCTGCACTTAGAAATTTCATGACGTGAATTTCAAATTTGAAATCCATAGCGGTTGAGGGCAAAAGCGTAATTCTAGGCTCTGTGATAGCTAACGCATTTCTGTATTCCAAAGGAAGGACAGACTGTCAGACTGCAGCCGCCTGCAGTGATGACGTGTCACCCCGTGATTGAGTAATACGATGTATAAAGGTCGAGATTTTTGCCTTGTGCAGCCATTATCACACTTTGCGATAAACTGTTCCAGCTTTAGAATTCTCAGGCGATTCTGCTCAACCATTCCTCAACTCCAACCTTCTCGTAAATTCTAAGGTAACCATCCATGGCACCTCGTAGGGCTAGGTATCCTCACATATCAACAATGGACCTCGAAGTATTTCGGGTCAAATTTTCCATTCCAGCCCATTATCCCATCTGAAGGGAGAAGGTGTCAAACTCGGACACTAATCACCAGAAGAACAATTAACCGATCATGACGGTACTAGAATCAACTAGACCATCATCGATCAGAACCGTCATCCGAATAAATTATGAGAAGGATGGACAGGCAGAAGACCGATCATCATGTAAGACCAATCGACTTACGTGAACCAGGAACGATCGTTGCTTGACACCAAGCAACGGACCGACCGTGCGAGGGCAGCAGGCAGAAGGAAGAATGGGCGACAAAACCTGATCAACTGCCTGACTGTCTGGCATCGCCTAACTGACCGCCGCACGTAGGGGCGAAGGGCGGACAAAAACTAGAAGACAACGGTAAGACCGGCGGGTCAGAGCCACCCTAGCCTGACCAAGGACAGAATAGCACAAGACTGAAACGAAAATAAAGCTGGAAACAGTAGGAAAGGGAAAAAAGGAGAATTTATAAAAGGAGAACTGAAAAGGAAAACGACCCGACAAGTTTTAGTCACTAACCTAACTTATAAAAGGAGAATTGAAAACATAAGGAAAGGGAAAAAGAGAAGGGCAAAACAAAACTAGGAAAGGTAAGATAGCTTAAGGAATGAATGACACGCACACAACGGCAGGGCACGTCCCTTGCCGACCCCCTGCCGTGCCACGACCTGGCAACATGGAGGACCAGTCCAACGAACAATCAGGGAGCCCTGGTGGTTACCTGGTGAAAGTTGCTTGGACGGTACCTCCTAACGACCAGCCTAAGGTGGACAACTAAGTTAAAGAACGGTCTAATAATCACATGCAATGAGCTCCGATTAGGGGAGCGGGATTGGGCACCGCGGCCGAGGATAATCCCCAATGGCAACGCGAATTACTCGCGGATGAGAAAGGCCTCGCCTAGTAGAGGCCACCACTAATGGTCACCTAAGGTGACGAAGAATGGAAGTAACGACCCGAAACCAGTCGGATGTGAATGAACGAATCACAAGAATAAGAAAAAGAACTTGAGGAAGGAATTGGGAAGGGACGGGTGACAAAGTGTCACAAAAATACGTTTTAATTCTCGCAATGAAATTAGCTATCTTACTGAGACTCGTCTCATGAATTGTTCGTTAATGTAGGTCGCAAGATTCCGGAGGTCGATCCTGGTGAAACTCATTGAGCGGAAGCTGCCCACCCTTGGACTTGCCTTGGCTCTGATGCTTATTTTGTAGGAAGTAAATGATGAACTTACCTGTCCGCCTAAGCGTGCGTGTGTATGTACGTAGGGACGTACGCTAATGTAAATTTCTAAGTGTAACGCATGAACAAAAATCGTTTTATAAAAATGGGCTGAGCCGTTTTGTAAAACTTGACACATAAAACCTTGCCTTGACACACTTGGCAGCATAGATGATCGTGGCCGGTAACGTTGTCGGAAGAATGGGCGAACGGGTTTAACGTAACGGGAAGGCTGGATCGTAGGCAAGGATCGCGGTCGCCCGTCACATCGCGCTGATCGTTACCGCCCTCGACCATCAGGAAGCGAGACCCTCGTTCAGGCTGGGAGTGAACGGGGACCAGTTATAGGATCCCTGCGCAGGGTCCTCGTCCCAGCGTCCAGGGTCAAGCGAAGGGGAACGTTGGACGTAAGATGGTGGCACTGTCCCACGTCACGCCCATGACGCCAAAAACATAAAGAAGGGAACAACAATGGGATCATGGTGCTGAACGAGCAACCTCGACCATGGCTGACTAACACGACCCTAGGAACGTGTCGCGACAACAGTCCCACGTTACGATCCTAATGTTAAGTAAGAATGGGGAACATCTACATGATCAGGGAGCTGAACGGGTAACCTTGATCATGATTGGCTGACACGACCCTAGAAACGGGTCGTGACAGTTTTTATGGTATCGGAGCGCTGTGCCTAAGGACAAGGGGGGGCACGACGGAGAAGTAAACCAGGAAAAGCCTAAGGAACAAAGCACATAAGCTAAGGTACGAGAATGTTTTAAGAAAAGTTACTAACTGTTAGTCTACTTGGGACCAACCCATGTACAGGAAAGAGGGGAGATAGCACCAAGGAAAACTCGAACCGCAACGAGCTTAACAGGAAGAGTTGGAAGGGAGACACAAAGTTCAAAAGGGAACACCAACCCAAGCGATAAAGTATCAGAAACAAACGAAAAGGAGAACGAATGGGACGCCCCAGGGATGGGAATTGGAAAGGACGAACTCGTGAGACTGCACCACGGTAGTCTGAAGAAATTACGGGCGCCCACATTCACGGGAGGTGACCATGATCAAGCAGAATCATGGATAAAGGAAACGGAGCGCAGTATGCGATTGCAAGGTACGCCGATGGAAATTAGAGCACGAGTGGCAACATATTTCATGGCAGGAGAAGCCTTTGAATGATGGGAATCGCTGGGGAGGAAAGAAGAAGAGGAATTACTATGGGAGGAGTTCGTTGCCGAATTCAAGGCTCGATTTATTCCAGAAGTGGCAATACTTCAGAAAATGGCGGACTTTGAGTCCATTACCCAAAAACATGAGGAAGGAGTCTCGGTGTACTTCACCAGATTCCAGGCGTTATCTAGATACTCCCAAACGGATAAACTGGGACACGTGAAGGTCCTCAAATTCCGACGGGGACTACTAATGAGAATCAGGGAGAGAGTGTCGGCCGTCATTACGGACAAAGCGAACGATATCTACGCGGCGGCCTTAACAGTGGAAGCTGAACTAAAGGAACATGACGCACTTTTACCCAAGCGAGGAAGAACGGAGGAAAGCGGAGGAATGCCCACGAATAGAGGGGGAAAAACAGCAAGACCAACCCCGAACGCAAGGTGTACCCTGCCTGCTAAAAGTGCGGCAAAACCCATCTTGGGGAATGCCGCATCAGCCTTAATGTGTGTTACGGGTGTGGGTTGCCAGGACACTTCGCTAGAGAGTGCCCGACAAGGACGAAGCTGATGAACCAAGGGAATCCGACGATGCCACGAAATGAAACGACCAGGGTCGCCGCCCGAGTTTACTGCGTGAACCACGATCAGGCAGCACTGGATGCCAACACCATCACAAGTAAAGCTTTTATCAATGAACAAATGATTCGCACCTTATTTGATTGCGGGGCAACACACTCCTTCATATCGAATCATTGCCCGATCATGAAGCAACTAGCTAGCGAACCACTGAGGCCCAACGTTCAGATACGAACTTCGGGGGGAAATGTAATGATCTGTGATACAAGATTCAAGGAAGTAGCAATTAAGATAGCAGGGCGAACGCTGCCAGTAGACTTATTGGCACTAATGGGAGAAAATGAATTTGAGGTAATAGTGGGGCTACACTGGCTAAGTAGACACCAGCCCGTGATCGATTGTGCAAAGCGAACTGTAAGATTCACGAGCAAGTCAGGCCACCACTGGTGTTACACACGGCAAAAGATGAGAAAGGAAAGAAAAAAAGCAAAGGGGGACAGGATCAAAAACCACACCATTAAATACCGGGGCATGATCTTGGCATACTCTACGACCCAAGACGACCAACTGGCCGTGGAAAATATTTCCATAGTACGAGAGCTTCCAGACGTGTTCCCAGAAGAGCTGCCCGATAGGGAAATTGAATTTGAAATCGAACTAATGGATGAAGCATGACCCATAGCCAAAGCCCCGTACCGAATGGCGCCCGCCGAGCTAAGGGAATTAAAGGAACAATTAGCGGAGTTGGTCTAGAAGAAGTTTGTGCGACCTAGCGTCTCGCCATGGGGAGCTCCAGTCCTCTTCATTAAAAAGAAAGACGGGACCATGAGACTCTACGTGGACTATCGGGAGTTGAACAAAGTGACAAAAAAGAACCGATACCCGCTTCCCCGTATCGATGATTTGTTTGATCAATCACAGGGCGCAGGAATGTTCTCCAAAATAGACTTAAGGTCTAGCTATCACCAGCTAAAGATCAAGGAAGAAGACGTGGCCAAAACAGCCTTTCTGACGCGCTATGGGCATTACGAGTTTAAAGTGTTGCCATTTGGACTAACGAATGCGCCAGCCGCCTTCATGGACCTTATGAATCGGGTGTTCCGACCTTTCTTGGACAAGTTCGTGGTGATTTTCATTGATGACATATTAGTGTACTCTAAGGACCGACAAAGTCACGAGGCACACCTTAGGACGGTTCTACAAACTCTGAGAGAAAATCGGCTTTACGCCAAACTCTCAAAATGCAAGTTTTGGACGGACGAAGTTGCATTTTTGGGCCATGTAATCAATAAGGAGGGAATCTCCGTAGACCAGAAAAAAATAGAGGCAGTGGTGGAATGGCAGACACCAAGAAATGTCACGGAGGTAAGGAGTTTTCTGGGCTTGGCATGATACTACCGGCGATTTGTTCAAGGGTTTTCAAGGATCGCCAAACCAATGACGAGACTAACTCAAAAGCGCATCCCATTCGAATGGAGGGAAGAGTGCCGAGAAAGTTTCAACAAACTTAAAGAATGCTTGACCCAGACCCCGATCCTAACGCTGCCCAAGGAAGGGACGGATTACAAAATCTATTGTGACGCTTCAAGAGATGGACTGGGCGCAGTATTGATGCAGGAAAAAGGGGTCATAGCGTACGCTTCCCGACAGCTCAGAAGGCACGAGCAGAATTATCCCACCGACGACCTGGAGTTGGCCGCAGTCGTGTTTGCACTAAAACTATGGCGACACTATCTGTATGGATCAAAGAGCTGGATCACCTCGGATCACCAAAGCCTAAAATATATATTCACGCAAAGTGAATTAAACATGCGACAAAGAAGATGGCTAGAGTTGATAAAGGACTACGATGTAGAAATCTCTTATCACCAGGGTAAAGCCAATCAGGTAGCGGATGCTTTGAGCAGGAAACAACCAGAAGCATAACTCCAAAAACAGACCGACCAGGAACTAAAGCAATTAGGAATAAAGCTCCTTACAAAAACTGAAGGACGGTTGGCAACAATCACCTTAGAACCAAACCTGCTCAAGGAGATTCGGGATGCACAACAAAGACACGAAGGGACACAAGGATGGAAAAAGCTAACAAGAGAGGGGCATCCCGATTTCCGAAAACGACATGACGGACTAATAAATTTCAGGGGACGGACGTGCGTGCCCAAAGAGGAAGCAATTATCAAAGAAATACTTAAGGAAGCTCATGAGACCGGATTGGCCATGCATACAGGAGGGACCAAGATGTACTAAGATATCAAGCGACAATTTTGGTGGCCAGGTATGAAAAGGGACATAGCCACGTTCGTCTCCCGATGCCTCACCTGTCAAAGAGTGAAAGCCAAACACCAAAAGCCTGGAGGATTATTACAGCCGCTAGAGATTCCGGTATGGAAATGGGAAGCGATCACCATGGACTTTGTGACAGGATTGCCAAAAACCCCACGAGGCATCGATACAGTATGGGTGGTAATAGATCGCTTAACTAAATCATCACACTTTTTACCCATTTTTACAGGGTGGGGTATGGAGCGGCTATCTAGGACGTATCTTGAAGGAATTGTGCGCTTACACGGAATACCCCGATCGATCGTCTCCGATAGGGATGGGAAGTTCATTTTCAGATTTTGGAAGACACTACAACAGGCCCTCGGAACGAAGCTCAATATGAGCTCAGCGCACCACCCCCAGTCGGACGGACAATCCGAAAGATGATACAGGTGTTAGAAGACCTATTACGAGCATGTGCCCTAGAATTCAAGGGAAGTTGGGCAAATCATTTATATCTTGCAGAATTCGCGTATAACAATAGTTATCATTCAAGTTTAGGCATGGCACCCTACGAGGCTTTATACGGGCAAAGATGCCGCACAACAACCAATTGGAACGATGTGGGCGAGCGGGCACTATTGGGACCGGACTTAGTGCGGGAGGCGGAAATCAAAGTAAGGATAATTAAAGCTAGACTCAAAACAGCACAAGATCGACAGAAAAGTTGGGCCGATGAGAAGAGAAGACCCTTAGAGTTTAACAAAGGAGATCTTGCGTTTCTAAGAATCTCACCCAGCCGAGGAGTGGTATGAGTCAAGGCACGGGAAAACTAAGCCCACGATACGTAGGACCATATCACATAACAGAACGTATCGGCACCATGGCGTATCGTTTAAGGTTACCAACCGCTCTGGCAGCAATCCATAACGTGTTCCATGTCTCACAACTTCGAAAGTACGTAGCGGACCCAGAACACGTGATCGACCCCGTACCGCTGGAAATACAACCCAACCTCACGTACAAGAAACGAGCGATGCGAATCTTAATGGGGAAGAAAGGCCTACACGCCGAGGTTCCGTATCATATGTGAAAGTAAGATGGGAAGGACACCGATTAGAAGAAGCCACTTGGGAATTGGAGGACCAAATGAAGAAGGACCACCCAAGTTTATTCCGATTAGGTAAACCACGAAATTCTTTCGGGACGAAATATTCTAAAGAGGGGGAAAATTTCAAAATCGGACACTAATCACCACAAGAACAATTAACCGATCATGACGGTACTAGAATCAACTAGACCATCATCGATCAGAACCGTCATCCGAATAGATTATGAGAAGGATGGACAGGCAGAAGACCGATCATCATGTAAGACCGATCGACTTACGTGAACCAGGAACGATCGTTGCTTGACACCAAGCAACGGACCGACCGCGCGAGGGCAGCAGGCAGAAGGAAGCATGGGAGACAAAACCTGATCAACTGCCTGGCATCGCCTAACTGACCGCCGCACGTAGGGGCGAATGGCAGACAAAAACTAGAAGACAACGGTAAGGCCGACGGGTCACAGCCACCCTAGCCTGACCAAGGACAGAATAGTACTAGACTGAAACGAAAATAAAGCTGGAAACAGCAAGGGCGCCACCAAGGAAAACGACCTGAAAAGTTTTAGTCAATAACCTAACTTATAAAAGAAGAACTGAAAAAATAAGGAAATGGAAAAAGAGAAGGGAAAAACGAAACTAAGAAATGTAAGATAGCTTAAGAAAGGAATGGCACGCACACAACGGTAAGGCACGTCCCTTGCCGACCCCCTACCGTGCCACGACCTGGCAACATGGAGGACTAGTCCAACGAACAATCAGGGAGCCCTGGTGAAATTTGCTTGGACGGTACCTCCTAACGACCAACCTAAGGTGGACAACTAAGTTAAAGAACGGTCTAATGATCACATGCAATGAGCTTCGATTAGGGGAGCGGGATTGGGCACCGCGGCCGAGGATAATCCCCAATGGCAGCGCGAATTATTCGCGGATGAGAAAGGCCTCGCCTAGTAGAGGCCACCACTAATGGTCACCTAAGGTGACGAAGAATGGAAGTAATGACCCGAAACCAGTCGGATGTGAATGAACGAATCACAAGAATAAGAAAAAGAACTTGAGGAAGGAATTGGGAAGGACGGGTGACAAAGTGTCACAAAAATACGTTTTAATTCTCGCAATGAAATTAGCTATCTTACTGAGACTCGTCTCATGAATTGTTCGTTAATGTAGGTCGCGAGATTCCGGAGGTCGATCCTGGTGAAACTCACTGAGCGGAAGCTGCCCACCCTTGGACTTGCCTTGGCCCTGATGCTTATTTTGTAGGAAGTAAATGATGAACTTACCTGTCCGCCTAAGCGTGCGTGTGTATGTACGTAGGGTCGTGCGCTAATGTAAATTTCTAAGTGTAACGTATGAACAAGAATCGTTTTATAAAAATGGGCTGAGCCTTTTCGTAAAACTTGACACATAAAACCTTGCCTTGACACACTTGGCAGCATAGATGATCGTGGCCGGTAACGTGGTCGGAAGAACGGGCTAACGGGCGTAACGTAACGGGAAGGCTGGATCCTAGGCAAGGATCGCGGTCGCCCGTCACGTCGCGCCGCGGGAACCTCGTTGCACGCTGATCGTTACCACCCTCGACCGTCAGGAAGCGAGACCCTCGTTCAGGCTGGGAGTGAACGGGGACCAGTGACAGGATCCCTGCCAGGGTCCCCGTCCCAGCGTCTAGGGTCAAGCGAAGGGGAACGTTGGACGTAAGATGGTGGCACTGTCCCACGTCACGACCATGACGCCAAAAACATAAAGAAGGGAACATCAATGGGATCAGGGTGCTGAACGAGCAACCTCGACCATGGCTAACTAACACGACCCTAGGAACGTGTCGCGACGACAGTCCCACGTTACTATCCTAATGTTAAGTAAGAATGGGGAACAACGACGTGATCAGGATGCTGAACGGGTAACCTTGATCATGGCTGGCTGACACGACCCTAGAAACGGGTCGTGACAAGAAGGAGGACGTTCATTGCTTCCTTCCCGCCAAGATGAACGTTCAGGCTAACGCCATACCTGTTAGCTACGCCTCCTTGAGATCAGGTCTGCGATTTCCTCTTCACCCTTTTGTCGCGGCCGTTCTTCGGGAGATTCACTGCCCGACTTTTGCTCTTTTTCCGGGCAGTTATGTTTATATCGCCTTCATCTATTATTGCCACAAACAGAGGGTAGAGCCATCCCTGAGGCACTTTTTCAATCTATTCCTGGTGGGATCCCGTAGAGGAAGGAGGTTGTTAGGGGGTCGCAGGTTGTATTATATAGCGACCTGAACGAAGGATTGTATTATCGTAGACAAGGAAGTTTCCCTTCATGAATGAGAATCTTGCTACGTCTGGATAGACATCCCGAGGGAGGACCTGCTTAAAGTTACCTTCCTAACAACCCACACTGACATCGGGAAATTGGACCGAAGCCGGTTCAATCCATCCCATCAGGATATTTCCAACACCTTGGAAATGCTTCTACCTCCCGAAAGGTGTCTCAAAAGAGTAGACATCGTTCGGGAGAAGAAGCTGTTAGAGATTGGGGTAGCAGGAAGAACTGGAGCCCCTGCCCCGAAGGGTATCTTCTCTAGCTCTGACTCATCGGAGTCAGAAGAATCGGGTATGACTTAGCTTCCTTTAGTTCATATTTCCTGATCCTTATTATTTTTCTTTTGCAGTTTCCACTAATACAATGTCTGGAAACCGTCTTGCTGCGCTGGCTACTGCTTCAAAAGCTAGGAGGGAGGCTCAGCTGCAAGCGTCCAAACTTAAGCCTAGCGCTGCGGCTGGGCCTTCACGATCATTGGGGAGCTCCAGCAGCCAAAGGCCAGAGCCTCGATCAATGGATGAGGTGGATGAGGTTATTTCTAAAAAGATGCGCTCGTTAGGCCTTCCCGCCATGTACAAAATTGGGAATAACTCCCCTCTGGATCTTAACGTCGTGCGGTTGTTGCTGCAGGGGTCAATGCGGGTGGAGGACGTCCGCCCATCATCCAGCTTAGGGGATAGAGCGCTGAGACCACCATTCTCCGCGTCGACGAGCAAGCGAGCCCCCGAAGAGGAAGCCCCGAAGCAATATAAAAGGTTGCGGTCAGCTGTGAACAGACCTGCAGCCCCGATCCCGATGAAAGGGGTCACAATCGGGGAGAAATCAGCCCCGTCCTTGTCTAACCCCAAGGCTATTCGGGAGGCCATCCAGGAGATGGTGGTCTCCGTTTCTAAAGCCCGGGGACCGAAAAAAGGCCCCCCTTCATGGAAAGATGCCGCCCTTGAAGAATACCGGCTCTTGGGGTGAAAAACCCACTCGGTATTGATGGCGCGCTTCCCGGCTTGGTGATAGCCTATCTGGAGTCCCAAGTTGTGGTAAGTTGTATTCAGCTCATGCTGCCTCGATCGGGTATAGGTCCTTATTCCAATTTGATTCTTGCAGGCACATAGAAGGGCTTTGGACCTCGCTTCTGCCGTCCAGCTCAACCGAAGCATCTCCTCGACGTCTGAAGATCTGGAGAGCCAGCTTGCCTTAGCTCAGCGGCAAGTTGAGATCAAACAGAAAGAGCTGGAATCGGTTCGAGCCGATCGGGACCGTCTGAATGGAGAGCTGCTTGGAGCGGGTACTGAGCTATCCTAAGCTGCTTCTAAGGCGGGAGAGGCCCAAGCAGCTGCTAACTCCGCCACGGCCCGTGTTTTGGAATTGGAGCGTCAGATACAAGAGATATCTGACGAAAGCAACATACTTCTCCTGTAGTCCCAGGAAGAAAAGAATGTCTTGAAGGAAGAACGGGAAGCACTGAAAGAAGACTTGGTTATGGTCCAAGGATCAACTAAGGTTGCGGTTCGGGAAGCCCTTTTGGGTTTTGCCCGATCGCCCCTGATGTTTGCCTTAGCGGCAAACGTTTATGGACCGAGCGTCTCCCAGTATATGGACAATATGAATTACCAAATGATCATCAATTTTGGTCTGGATCCCGAAGATGATCGTTGGGAGACGATCGACCCTCTAACCAAGGATAGAAACTTCTGTGAGATCCCCGAGTTAGATGAATCCCCGCTGGAGAATGATCCCAACTATCCCCTCTTTGACTTGATGGAGAAATTGGTCAACGAAATAGTTGAGGAAAGGAGAAATAAAGTGGAGGATCTCAAGGCATGGATTGCAGAGAAGTCTGGGGGAGCAGATAAGGAAGAATGACAAATAGATTAAGATTTGATTTTCCAGTCCTTTCCTTCATGTATCTGTAAACTCCACATTTTTTAATAACACATCCTCTTATTGCTAAATCTGTATTTGCTAAGTATAAGGTCGGGGCTTAAGCTAAATCTGGACCGAACGGTCTTCTCAACTTAACTCTGAATCCTGCTAAGTTTAGTAAGTTAGGAAATTCCAACTACACCAATAGATCACACTTGAATCCGTCCCTATAAAATATTATGACTTTGGCGGCGTTGTCTTGGTTCTCCATGAGTCCCATGACAAATTTTAGCAGAAGCTCCGGATCTTAAAATAGTCCCATGGCGAGCTTTGGCTTGCAATTTGACAAGTTAACTCTGTCCTTGTTACCTCGCTCATGGACCAAGCACAATGAGGCAAGAGCTACTTCTAGGTGGTGAGTGCCGTTTGAAGGGGAAATTGAGTTCGTAGTGAGTTCTGGGGGTATGTAATTCATCTAAGTACTCAGCAAGCGTGGAAGCAACTGACTCGTCAGAGCGGTCACACTACTTGGGAGTCTTATGGATGATCGCTACAGTCACCAATCCAAACTCATCCATAAAATCCAACTCCAAGATCGGTCACTAACCTAACTAGAAATAATTTGTATTGCATCCATTGTGACTTATTCATGTTTAAGAAACATTTTATAGTTCAGAGTTACCAAATAACGTCAAATGCTTTATATAAAATAGCGCCTTAAGTTCATAAAATTCCAGGTTCGGGGGATCTCACTTCCATCCAGACTTTCTAGCTTATAAGCCTCAGCACCTAGGTTCCTCAGGACCCGATAGGGCCCTTCCCAATTCCTGTCCAGCTTCCCAACTTTTCTATGAACTCTTACATTCATGAGAACGAGGTCGCCTTCTAAGAATTCTCTGGGCACAACCCATTTGTTATGAGCTCCCTCCATTTTTCTTTGATAAGCACACATGCGCGCATAGATGGCGTTTCTTTTCTTTTCAATCATTTCCAAATCCAAGGATATTCGCTCATTATTCAGATGTTCGTCATACTGGGTTATCCGAGGTGATCTTATGGCTACCTCCACTGGACTGACCACTTCGGACACATATACCAAAGAGAATGGAGATTCCTGGGTCGTTGAACGGGGAGTAGTGCGGTAAGCCCATAAAACCTCGTAGATGTGATCGGGCCACTTTCCCCCAAAATCTTCCAACTTAGAATTTTAATCCCTTCAGGATAACTTTGTTGGACACCTCCGTCAATCCGTTGGTCTGGGGGTGAGCCACCGATGAGAAGTGTTGAACGATACCCAATTTGACGCAAAGATCCCGAACGGCTTTTCCGCGGAATTGAAGTCCATTATCAGATACAAAAGCTCGAGGTACTCCAAAGCGGCTTATAATGTTCCTCCATAGGAAGTGCTTCACAACCTTTTCGAAAATAATAGCCACCGCTTCAGCCTCGATCCACTTTGTATAAAATTCAACAGCCACAATGCAAAACTTTCGCTGCTGGACCAATCGAGGAAACGGTCCCAAAATGTCAATTCTCCATCTGTCAAATGGACAAGGGAGTGGGGTCATTGACAAAGATGCCCCCGGCAATTGGGGAACTGGAGAATGGTGTTGGCTAGCAGCGTAGCGTCTTGTGTACTTTTTAGCATCCTCAAGGAGCGTTGGCCACAAATATCCGGCTCTAATAACGCGATGATATAGCGATCGGGCGCCAGAATGTATACCGCACATCCCTTCATGAACATAAATCATGATAACCTCAGCCTCTATAGGGGATAGGCATCGCAAGAGCGGTCATTTAAAGCTTTTCTTGAATAAGTGCCCGTCATTCAGCGCATATCGTGTCGCCCCGGTTTCAATTTTCCTGGCCTCTTATGCATTTTCCGGTAGATGGCCGTTGGTGAGATACTTGACAAAAGGGGCCATCCACGTGGTATCTACTGGTGTGTCAATGGCGTTTATCTTTAAGTCTTGGAATTCATGGCATAAAGCTCCCACCTCCTCATACGACTGTTCGGTCACAGAAATTTCAACCAACGGTCGGTCCTGAATATGGACCGATAATGTGTCTGGTCCAACGTCTCGTAAGCCTACAGCCAGTCTGGCTAACGAGTCTGCTACCTTGTTTTGTTCTCTAGGCACGTGGTCAAGTGAGAACTAACGGAACTTTTTTGCCATTTCCAAGACCTTCGCATGGTATAGCTTCATGGTTGGCTCATGTGTTTCGAATTATCCTGCGAATTGCTCCACCACCAATTTGGAGACTTAGAACATTCGCACTTTTGCAACTCCCATCTTTTGGGCAAAGGTCATCCCCGACAAAACGACGTCGTATTCCACAACGTTATTCGTTCCAGAAAACAAGAACTTGACCGCGGAGTGGATAACGTCGCCTTGAAGTGTAGTATGGGTGATGCCCGCTCCCTTTCCCCCGAAGGTTGATCCGTCAACATAAATGACCCACCGGTCGTCCTCTTGGTTTATAAATATGAGCGATCGGGTCATCTCGACCATGAAATCCGCGAGGACTTGAGCTTTGATCGCCCTTCGGGGAACGAATTCAAAATACATGGAGGTGATCTTGATCTTCCACTTGGCCAACCTTTCATTGGAATCCACCTTTCTCAAAACTGCCTTCAAAGGCTGATCAGTATACACATAAACCTTTCGGCCTTCGAAATAAAGATTAAGCTTAGATATAGCTTTCTGCAAGGCCAACATGAATTTCTCCAAGGTTGTGTATCTGGTTTCCGCTGGTACCAGGGAATGGCTCGCGTAGTAGACAGTTCGGTGAATATCATCCCCAATGGTCACCAGGGCTGCGCTGACTGTGGCTTCTAACACGGCGAAATATAACCCTAAGGATTCGTGGCACGTTGGGCTCACTATTACAGGAGGAGTGCTCAAATAAGTCTTCAAGTCGGAAAATGCCCGATCGCACTCTTATGTCCAACCGAGATGGCTGGCTTTCCTTAATGTCCTGAAAAAAGGGAGAGCCCGATCCGTGGACCTAGAAATAAACTTGCTCAGTGCCGCCAATCGGCCAGTTAACCTTTGAAATTCTCGCTTTTTTCTCGGAGGTTGCATGTCAATAATAGCCTGGACTTTCTCAGGATTAACCTCGATGCCTTTCTCAGAAACATAATATCCAAGGAATTTGCCACTTCGAATCCCGAAGCAACACCTTTTTGGATTTAGTTTGAGCTTATATTTACGGCATACTTTGAAACAGCGAGACAAATAAGGAATATGATCTTCATCATTCATGGACTTGACAATCATATCATCAACATACACTTCCATAATATGGCCTATCAAATCTCTAAAGATCTTGTTGACCAGCCTTTGGTATGTTGCTCCGGCGTTCTTTAAGCCGAAAGGCATAACCTCATAGCAATAAACGCCGTCCTCTGTCATGAATGATGACTTCTTTTTATCTTCCTTAGCAAAGAAGATCTGATGGTACCCGGAGTAAGCGTCCATGGTACTCATCATGGTGTTGCCAGCCACAGCATCCACCAATCGGTCAATGTGTGGCAGTGGGAAAGGGTAGTGAATCTCCCTGATGAAACTCGACCGCAACAACATGTTCACCTCTACCAGGATGATTTCAATCTTATCAGGAGAATAGTATCTCATCTTTTGCCTAATAGGCTTGGTTCCGGGCTCAGTGTTGATCTGATACTCACTCTCGGATCGGTCAATCCATGGAACATCGTCCGGGGTCCAAGCGAAGATGTCAACATTGCTTCTCAGCAAGCGGACCAGATCTTCTTCGAAGGTCGGGGTAAGATGTGCCCCGATGCGAGTAGTCTTGGTTGAGTCATCATCAACCAAGTTGATAAGCTTGAACCCAACGGGTTCCATAGCTTGCCTCGGGTGCGGAGGCTCTTCGAGCAAATCTACCCCAGCTCACTTGAATGGTGCCAAGGTTCGGCACGAGCTCATGCAGCACTGTCTTGCTACTTTCTGGTTCCCCTTGACAGAAATCACTCCATGAGTGGAGGGGAACTTGAGCATCATATGGTACGTAGAAGGGACCGCCTCAAACTTACAGAGGCCGGTCCGTCCAATAATAGCGTTGTAAGCCAGATCGACTTCAACGACTATGAATTCCAGTGTTTCCGATCGGTCCCTACCCTGTTCTACTAGAGTGACTCGGAAAAGAATTTTCCGGCACGGGATAACACTTCTCTGGTCGAACGACCAGAGGGTTATATTGGCGATAGGAAGATCATGGGCCGCGGCTCCTAGCATCTCCGCTACTTCACGCTTTATCAGATTGCATGAAGCTACGGTGTCCACCAGAATCCTATGGAGCCGTCGGTCGGCTATAACTCCAGTGATGATGAGGGGATCATCACACGGATCGGTAACCCCTTCTCGATCGGCTGCGGTAAAAATGATATCGCCCTCAAAGGTCGAGGACCGCTCAGCCAATTTGTACTTGACCAGCGCCACAGATTCGGAGCTTTCGGGAAACTCCTCACTCGCTGCTTTTTTTCGGTCCCTGACCGACTCGTTAATCCTTATTCGGCCGGAGATAACATAAATGTCCCCGGCGACCTCTCTTTCTCTGGGCACCTCCTCATTTGGGGGAGGTTGAGTGCCCACTTCGGCATGTGGGGGAGCTGGCTGCTCCCTCCTTTCTCCTTCATTTCCCGGGGGCCCTGCCTCCACGGCCCTGCCATCTCCTCCTTCGGCCCTGCCACTATTCTCTTGACCGTGCTGGCCTCTATCCTGTTCGGGTTGGGGAGACCTTTGGTCTCCCTCCCAGTCGTTGTAGTGTCAGGGTTGACCCCGATTGTCTCTTCCCCTTGGCCTGTGACGATTGTCACCCTCATGGCCCGCTCGGGGAGAGTCAGCCCGCTTGCCCCTGCGATCATCATGATCGGGCTTTTCCTTGTTCATTGTCTCTACTGTCTCTCGCAGTAGCGGGCATTTCAACATCGGGTGATCGCGGTTGTGATGCAACTCACAATAGACCCGATTGTCTTCCTTCTTCGGGGGGACGATCTTTTCAGCCACAGCCGCAACATCCTGTGAGACCCCGAACCTTGTGATGAAAGGAAATAGGAATCAGGGACTACCTTGAGCGATAGTTCCCACCGTGCAGGGCGCCAACCATTGGGACGAGGAAAACATTGATCACGAAAACAACCTCGGTCCGGCGTCACTAATTAGCAATCGAACTAGTATGAATAATGGTGATAAACTATCACTTAATTTATGGACGTTGGATCAATGATGATTAAAATTACCTAAGTTACTAACTAAACCAACCAAGGGAAGGGGCAGCTGCAAGACCAACTTGATCATGCGAGGCAGCCGCAAAACGCCAACAATTACTATCATGTTTGTGAGTGCAAGGTGGAGGACATCCAAGGAGAGGGACTGACAACCAAGAGATCATGGCCTTACATGACCAAAGCCTACATTCTAGGTTGACTAACTAGACTCTAGGGGCTATAATTAAACAAACCATCCTTATCCAAATAAAAACACTTAGGCGTAACAAAGGATAAAGACACTTAGGAACAACCAGGGGGAAAGGGAGAGTAGAAAGGAGGAAAAACAAGTAAGGAAACCGTAAGAACATCACGGCACGGCGGCGAGACACCCGAAATATGGCATTCCCTCGTCGCCACCTTCACTTCCATCTTGCATAAGCATGGCATGTTTCTCATTAAAGTGTTTCAAAACCATCCGATGATCCGGAACAGCGGAGAGGATGAGTCCAGCATGATTTCTAATCTTAAGTGGATTTATCATTCATCTCGCATCGCATGACGAGCTCCGACTTACGGGGGCGGGATTGGGCACCTTCGGCCGAGGGTTTATCCCCAATGGCAACGTGATGTGATCACGGAATCAAGGATCCTGATTTACGAGGATCGCCACCCCACTCGCTATGTTGAGTGTATGTTATGAGTAAGCATGTCATATGCATGTACTTAGCAAGAGGATAAGTCGCATACAGGAAGACTGGTTAAGCATCCATGACCAAGGCAGCAGGGCATCATTATGACTTTATTTCATTTTTGTTCTTTTGTCTTATAGATCAGGGTTGCTTTACTGGGAGTTAAATCTCATAGTTTTCACATGCATCATGTAGGTTGCGAATTCCTGGAGGCCGTCCCTGATGAAGAATGCTGAACGAGATCCGTACAAGCAAGACAGGGGCGCCTGGATCATGCCGAGTCAGGGAATTAGAGTGTGTAGTGCCGTAGTTGTATAGGAATGTTTTCTCCCCTAGTTTTGCCTGTAGTTCCCTGTTTTTGTTCATGATAGGTGTATCATACTGTTTTCCATAAAGGAATGTATCAACTCTTATGAACCTCCAATCCTGTCGCGTACATGGTCGTGAATCAGGGAATCAGTCCAGTCCATGATAAAAAACTTAGCGTCCATGCTTCAGTCCCGTCCCTGAACCAGGGAATCGGGCCAGGTCAAACCACGACCAGGGATGTCTTTATACTCTTCTCGGCAACAGGGTTGTCGTGCCTTAGAAAAGGGCTGCGTGGTCGAGGGAGAGAAAGAAAATAGACAGGGCATCATGCCGAACCTCTGACCACGGCCGACTGTCACCTTCGCACAACACCAGCGGGGCGTGACAACATCCCGCGGCTGTCTCTTAGGGTAAGATACCCTATGGTCACCTGCGGGATCAGAATTCCCGCCAGACTTTCGATATCCCGCTCCGAGCGCTTCATCCACCTTGATGTACTTGTTGATTTTCTGAATGAGCTTCCCAATGTGGATGGTGTGCTCTTCACAAGGCTGGCCGAAAGGCCACACGGTCCCAAGACCTACTGCAAGATATCGATTTTGTCTCGGAGCTCCAACTTGATACCCCGAGTAGTTCGGTTGAACTTCTCCATAAAAGAACGGAGACTCATCTTCACCAGGATATACTTCATGTCATATACTTCCTGCCTGCTACGAGGCGGTCCTACATTTGGAGCAAACTGATCCGAGAAAGCCAGGATGAATCCGCCATACGACTATATGGATCGGGCCGGCAAGTTTTTGAACCAGGTCCGGGCATCGCCCTGCAACCCTGCCGCGAAGATGCGGCACTTCAATGAGTCAGAGGCCCGAACGGTCCCCATTCTCAGCTTGAAATCCACGACGTGATCGATCGAATCACCGTCGCCTCGGAATACTGGTAACCCTTCGGGAATACGGTAGTATCGATCGGGGACTGCTCCCCAGATCTCTTCGGAAAACGGGAGCATCAAATCTCCCAACGCGACAGAGACGCCTCCAGATTGTTGGGATGACGACTGGGCCATATGCAGATTATGCCACCAGTCATCATCCTTGCTCCGTCTAATCGAGGCATCCATGGCCCGATCAAGTAGTCCAGGATTGCGCCCCAAATTAGGCCCGCAATCCCTCTGCGTTCGCAGGGTTCCAACTCCCTGGTAAGCTCGTCGATGCGCCTCTGCATCTGTTCCTGGTTCGTCCCAGGAACGGCAGTTGGAGTTCTAATTGGAGGAGGTGGAGTAGATTGGTATCTCGGCCTCCTCATTGTCACTCCGCGCTTGATAATCTCATCTTCATCGGAGTTCGGAGCATCTGGGTCGCTTTCGTACCCTATGTTTGTTGGAACATGGCTTGTGATAGCCGGTGGTTCTGTTCCACTCCTCTCCCACGTAACTTCCAATATAACTTTCCTGACAACAGTTTCCAGGTCCTGTAAAGAGAACGTTGAAGCTGGAAGGCTGCTGGGAAGCGTATCACTATCGTTCATCGAAGTTCCAGTTGCCATGCCTTTGATTATCCTATCCCGGGTAAAGACCTCAAATGGGGATTAGAAACTCGTCCCCACGGACGGCGCCAAACGGTTGTGGTTCGAAAACCGGGGGTGTCAACAGTCGACCGGTTCATAGCAAGACGAACTCGGTTATAATTTATTTGATATGTGGAGAACTATTATAAACCAAAGGTAAAGGGACACGACAGTTTTAGAGTGGAAAACCTCAAAGATTAGGAAAAAACCACTTGACTAAGAGCTAAAGGAAATGCTCTTAATCGGTTCAATAAGCAAAGTAATAATCACAAAGACCATATTTGTTCTTTTAAACAACAAAGGGGAAGAGAAGTATCGAAAATAAATCGATAGAAGATTCTCTATGCGAAAGCTTAATGAAGAATGGGAATGTCTTTTTTTTCACACCCCAAGTGTCCTTTTTATACTCCCACTGTGTTGTGTACAATAGGGTGTCGTTTTGTGCCTGTCCTTTGCGGCTAGGTCGGCTGATGTCAGGCGGAACAGCCGCCGGGAACAACTTCATAGAGCTGCACGGCGCTAGACCTTTCCGCGCTACTAGCCGGCTATTCCCTGGCTAAGGGAGGCTCGTACGACTTCGCCGGACCACGCTTCTGACAAGGTTGTCCAAGGATGTCGTTGCATGTGAGGAATATGGATGGTCCGAAGCAGGGCCTGTAAGGTGTGGACCAATCGGTCTTAGCGCACGGGAGAAGCTGGACCCTACCTATCGGGACCGATCGTTATGAATGGCCGATCGGGCCACCTGGCCTGGATGGGCCACTCATTCATGTGGGATGGATCTGGGCCTCCAAGTTCGACTTACGTTGTTTGGGCTCCTCTGATCAAGCTTGGTCCTGATCATGTCCGAGGTACCGGGTTCCGAGGATCTCATGACTTTTTGCCCGACAACTCGCTCGCCGAGATAGCGTGGCCCATAACATTTCATCTTTAGGGGATACCTTGGTCTCGCAGGCCAACCCGCCCGGACAACTATCCCAAAAACCTCTCATTAAAACGTAATTTACTTTTGAATCTAAACTTTCTATTATTTGACTAATCTCGCTTACCTTTACTTTGTAAATTAAAATAGCTATAAAAAATATGATTAATTAATAATTCATGTATTGCAATTACATTAGAAGCTAAAAATATTATAAATTTTTTTCAAAATAATTATGGATGCATCATAAGATTCATTAACTTTCATTAAAAATGATTATTAAATAAAATTGAAAATATGATAGAGAATAATAAATAATTTTATATTTTGATAGAGAATGATTTTTGATAATATAATAAAATATAAAATTAAAATGTTAATCAATTAATACATTATCTCAAATAATGCAAAATTTGATGAATAGCAAGTTAAAAACATTCTTGTTTAATTAGATGATACACAAGTTTTTGGTGTATCAAAACATATTTACTCAATATTTTCATATAATGAAAACATGTGTTTTACTATATAGTACACAAATAGGAGAGTGCAACAAAAATTACAAAACATATTTGTTGGATCAAAAAGAATAACTAATAATGTATACCTCAAAAAAAAGAAAATAAATATCAAAGAGGAAAAATGAACACTTAAAAACATTGATATAAAAAATATGAAAAATAATAATTAAAAAGTCAATAAAAAAAGTAAAAACATGAAAATATCAATAAATGACATGTCATGCACCTTCCTCTAATAATTTCCAGTTAGAGAGGCGTTGCTCTTCCACTTGTACAGCTTTTATCTGTCTTTCAAAATATTGAGTTTCACAAATTGTAAAGAGTTCAAAGTCCATCTCCAAGAACATTCTTCGAACATTGATGCTCAATCCATTAATTGCTTGGTTCCAGTGGCTTCGTATATTCTCTTCCAAAGCATCAAATATTATTGGCAAAATAACTTGCCTATTATCACCAATCAAACCCACTATATGCTCATTATTCCACCAAAATAAAGCTCTCTCTGCAACCTAAAAATCATGGTTCAACTTGAATTAATAAACAAACCAAAAATGTTTCTTTTGGTAATTTATTGAACTATCAATATTAAAATTATAGAATCTAACTTTCTTTGGCCTTTAAAAAAACAGCCACTAATTTCATTTTTTGTTCTTCAATCCTTGAAAGCTCCTTACCCCTAAGATGTATTAAGAACCCGAGTTCGGCGCAAAAGATTCAACGGAAGTTCAAATTATGGCATCAAGGGGGAATATTGAAATACTGTCCCACATCCGTTGTGGAAACAGAAATATTCTAGTTTGTAAGGGAAGTGAAATCATGAGTAATTGGCTTGACCCGAGCTTTTTTAATGTGATTTACTTTTCTTATGGATTTGGCTAGACCGACACTCTTCCGTCACATTGAATCCTGAATTTCTACATGGTATCGAAGCTGCACCCTGGGTTTCAGACCGATCTATATCGGTTTAGAAAAAAAAACTCTGGTAGAAAAACACATCAAACTTAGGCGACAAAAATACATTGACCTATGATTCGAGCACTACCGAGCATATTGAAGCAAGTCTAAACCGAAACAAGGCCAATTCGAGTTGAGGAGAAGTGTTGAAATATATACACATCGGTTGTAGAAATACAAAAATCCTAGTTTATAAGGAGAGTGATATCACAATTAATCGGTTTGGTCCAAGTCTTTTCAATGTGATTCACTTCTCTTATGGATTGGGTGACACCGACACTCTTCCGACCATTGAAATATGAATTGCTACAAATCATTTTCTCTTATAAATCAATCCAAATTTTATCCCAAATTCAATGTGCGACAATTTGATATTTCAACACTAAACTCATGCTAATATTCATGAATATAGCATCAAACCTGGAAATGTGGGCTGTTTAGGCATCGGCCAATACGTCTGAACAGAGGAATCATACAACGCTGAAATTGTAAAGTTTCAGTGACATCTAAAATTTCTTCAACTTCACCAAGAAAAAGAACTTCTTTTGCACAATTGGTAACAGGCCAATACTTCAGTATCCCAATAATGACTGTATCAGCTAATCTGTAGTCTTTTTCGACAAATTGAGTTACACAGTAAGATAATTTTTGATGATAAGAAGCAGCACCTTGAGGCTTGTGTAATGGTATAAGTGCACGAATAAGAAACAATTTATGTTCTTCTTTCATTGGCATTGCAAAGCCATTAATTAAACTTCCAACAATCTCTAATAAATCACCAACACCGTTATACCGTTCAGTCTCGAATATAAATTGATACAATATGTTGTTAATCTCATGCCTTATAAAAGGCCTAAGAACCATGAACCTTCCATACATTCTATGCACAATAATTTTCACATACTCTCGTTCTCTTGAGTCCTCTGTATCAAAAAAATTAAGCAATTTCAATACAAATGAGTGATCAATATATTTCTTAGCCATTTTACTCTCTGTTTCACCTGATACAACATATCTCAATAGTAACTCATAAACAAGTTGCAAATGAGGCCAGGAAGGATCCATAAATACATCTTCTTCCTCTGGATCTGAATAATTAAAGCCTTTATTCTCATGGGATGCAGGTGGCAATGAACGGAAAATATTCAAAGATATCATATTTATTAACTGTTCTTGCATGATCTCATTCATTTTACATGATCCTGATTGTACTAAATCTACAAGCTCTGCAAGTGTTTGTCTCTTGATCTCTTTCTCTCTAGCTGACTTCATTGTATCTGAGAAATCAAAGAAAATACAACAATTTTGTACTTTTCTGATAAATACTCCATGTTTATCAGATATAGCAACATCTTTTAACAATGGCAGGACTTCAATGACTCCAAGGTTTTCTGGAACAGATGATAATACTGATGCATGATTTAGATTCAAATTTGAAGCTGCTGCTGATGATGATATAGGCATAGGAGGTTCACCTTGTTCCAGTTTTGAAGGCTTCTTAAGCCCCTTTTTCTTGAACTTATTAAACATTGTTTCTTCAAACCAATACTCAAATCACAAAAAAAAATCCATTCTTAGAAGATCGATCCCACAAAATAAGCAGCTGTTCTTTCCCACTAAAAATTAAGATAATCTACAGCGTGTTTTTCTTTAAATTACATTCCTTATTCCACTCAATGTCAATCATGTTAATTCGTAATCTACATCTATAGTACGGATCTATCAAGATTGAAAAATAACATCATCATAATTGGCAAATGGAGCACCCATTCATCATCGTACGTGACTACAAAAAATACCCGTAGAAATAATCCACTTGCACAAAAGCTTCAAGAAAATAATGACAACACCTCATATGCGATCTCCAGCAACCCACCCATAGAAAGATCTAATAGGAATATAAGCGATGACGAATCACGATTATGAGGACGGAATTGAGATGTTTAGAATGCAGAGAAAAACTTGGAATAGAAATTTCGGGTTCGAAATTCGAGAAAGATCCGAAAATGGTGGGAAAAAGAACAGAAACGCGTACGAGAACGAAATAGAAATCTTATTTATACTTCATAGATAGTGAAATATGCTAATCACGTGGCCTGAAAGGTGCAAGTTTGACTTGAAACTTGCAACTAAGAGTGGGCTACTTTGAGTTGCATTTCATTTTTTAAATTGAGGCTAATCAATCAAACTTTGGATTTATTTTTTTTAACAAATGGAATGAGTCTCTGCAAGTCAATAATATCATATTACAAAATATAAATTTTAATTAACTCAAAACTTAAATTGAAATCTAGTGGAATCCGAACCTCAATGTAATCGAGTACCTAATCTTATTTTTTTAGTTTTTGAACTCGAACTTAATTTTGTCTATCGCAAGTTAATTTGAACCTTAAGCACTTAACTTCAACTTCTTGCTATTCATTTAAACCTCTTGGATGGGCATGAGTCCGATCCAACGGGTTATATGTTTCCACTTCGGTGGTTCTTCACATGTTGAGGTGGCAAAGCAAATGGTTACAGAGCGATGCACCCTTAACCCTCCATGTGTCAACCATCCAATGGTTGAGACGTGTATAAAAGGTTGGGTTGTCACACTAACTATTCTGCAACTAAACTCCATCATCATTGTCGTTTCCTGTTTTGTACCTCCTTTCCACATATTTGAAGTTTTCTTCCTCACAAACCCCCAACATTTAATATATATTGGTCTAATGGATCTTCATAAGGCTCACTACCCTTCATTCACTGAACATAGATGTTGAAAAACTTTGTTTTCAGTTTTCAATTCCATGGCATTACCATATAATGAAGGGCATAGAAATACGTCCATTGCTTTCTTCCTTAGGAGATGCATGCTCCTCTTAACTCGATTCCTGTCTATTATGCCGCTCTAAAGAACAACCTCATTTTCCTTTACACCTATTTATGTCCGAGGTATACATCCCATTTTAGAAGTGTTCTTTACACTCCACAAAGTGGGGTCCCGAAGGAGAAAATGATGTTGGGAATCAGATGGCTCAATTACTTCGGAACCCACTCGGCAGAATGCTCCCTAGTAGACGAGGATGATTCCCTGCATGATTGGAAATCTTACTTCATCTGGGTTGGGGATATTTGGGAGAAAGATATATGGGTCCCTCGTTGGACTAGACCCCATACTCGCAAACTTGATCGGTCCCGCTTCAACCCTTAGGCATCGACCTGTTGAGGGAGAATAGGTTGCGAAGAGTCAGGATAGAGGGGCAGCCTACCCATCTTCTTCTGGAAGCTCCCCTGTCGGGTCCCGGCTCAACCTATGAAACATGTATTTCTCCCTCTACCAAATCATGTCTCCCTTGATCCTTAGGCATTCCTTTAGTGGGAGAAATGAATTAAATGCCGAGCTCCAAACTCCAAAGGATAACTACCTCCAACGAAGGCCGCACAGAGCAAGAGCGACCCAAACATCCACCCATAAATTCCCTCGTTAATTCACGGCTTGGGTTCGACATATTGCTTAGGCCTCTTGTCTTTCGTGAAGCCCACAATGGTCCATGACCCGTCCAATACGACTTCAGGGATTGACTCTAATATAACCTTGGGCCTATATTTGTGATTAGGGCACCCTAAGAATCATTTAACATGTTTTCCAAGGTTTTTTGGGTTTTCGATTTGAAACGATGATATGAGTATTTTTGTAAATTGAACAACCCATGATCGTCTAGTATATCTCCCATGATATTTTGAGTTCTTTGCATGGTTTCGACGCAAAATGAATTTAGGGGTATTTTGTAATTTGGACACCCCAATGATCGTGTAACACTTTTCCGATGGTATTTTGAGTGTTTCGAACTATTTCGAGGTGAAACGACTACAGGGATACTTTTGTAATTCGGACAAAGCGAGTATCGTGTGACACGTCTTCGAGGATGTTTTGAGTGTTTTCGAACTTTTCATATCTAAGCGCGTCAGAGGTATTTTCATATACAAGGTAAAAGGCTAGTCTAGACATATCTCGAATGATTCAAGATTTTCCGAAGGTCACATGGGATTGAAATTGACCGGCTAGACATTTTTGCGAGTATTAGTGTCGAGGCTGCCAAGCACATATTACTAGGAATTTTTCAGAATTCGAATTTCTATATAATTTTAACATCTTGGGCCCAAAGAGGGAGGAATCGGGTCTCATGACCAAGGTAGAATTCACGAGGTTTCTTGCAGATTGGTGAGGTTTTGTGGAGTTTGGCAATGTTTTGTGCAGTTTGGCGAGGTCTTGTTTTGGAGGAAGAGTTACTTAGTTTTATCAATCGAATTGCGAGGTTTTGATTTTAAGTCGTGGGGTTTTGTGATATTAAATTCATTTTCTTTTATTTCGTTTAGTGTGTTGTATAACTCATATTTGATAATATTGAAACACCGAGCTAGAGCAAAGCTCTTCCGATACCGTAAGCTCACTCATTTTGAAGCCAAGAGTAGGGCATGGCTAGGACGGTTATCTAGCATCCTTAGGCACTAAAATAAAAACAACAGTTTGCAAGATTATATGTTTATGATTATGTTCGATGTCATTCATTACATGTTTATATGATTTTCTAGTATTGATATTATACTTGTTTTTCTCGTTACTCTCACGACGGATTAATAAACTACTGTTACACATCTAATTAAGACGAACAGTAGAATAACGGCTACCAAAATCAATTCAAGAGAATAAGTTAGTAAACGTAAGATTTTTTGTAAGAACTAAATAGGTTTTACGTTGCTTGTATCTTTTGGATAACATAATATGATCAAGTATGTAAGCTTCCGCTGTGTGTTAAAGAATGATCGGTATTATAAATTCATGTAGTTCCTTGTGTTCTAATTTTAGAGCACGACAGCATACAAGTAAATTAGGCTTGATAAATAAAGTTAATAACTTAGATTAGATGTATAAGTGTTGTGGTTATGAAAACCGGGGTACCAATAGTCACATACCTGAATTAAACGAGAATTTTTTTTATTTATGTTGTTTGTGGGAACAACTTGGAAAATAAAAGGGATAAAAAGAACGACGAATTAACGTGGAAAACCCCTAAAGACGGGGAAAAACCACCAACCGAGAGCATGAACGCTCTCGGGTAATTCACTAAATGAAGAATGATTTACAAGACCTGAGGCTATTTCGACAATTTAATGCTTAAAAAACCCTATTTATTTTAAGGTCATACACGCTCTTAACAAGCGGCCACGTTTTCATAACGTGACTGCTTTTTTGAATGCAACACGACCACATTTGTCGAATGCAGATTTTGCTCTATATAACCTGACCTCCTTGCATTTCGAAATTCACTACTTGAAGAGTAATCGACATCGATTTGCAGTAGAGGTCACGAAAGTGTATTTATAGTTGCCACGGTAACATTTAGTTTTTGATGGATCCTTATAACAATTGATGGTTTAATTTTGATCTTAATCTTCATGCGCCATCAACACCATCCAGTGAGAATCTTGAACTTGGGTGGAGTTACCCAGACTACAACAACATTTACAATCTAAGCGGCTTTAACAATTGGAATAGTAAGAATGCATTATCTAGTGGGAACCCGTCAACTTAGTAAGGTATAGTACATTACAAAGTTGTGTAAATAATTTTTCATGTTTAGTATTGATCCGCCTCTGATACAGTTTTGCCAGACGAGAACGATGGGAGCTTAGAAGATGAACCAAAATCGGAAATCCAGGTGGAAGATGAAATGAAATAGAGAATCTGGAAGCATAGGACGATCTAGAGCCAGCCAAAACCATGCATATTTGTAGTGGTTTAGTTCGGCGATTGCAATGCTATGCCGAGGAAATATAAATGGGGGACATTCATCTAGCAGCGCCATTTGCCATAGTTTACAATGATATACCCAATTCAAAACGTCGTTAAACGAAGTACGCCATTAACGATCCTCATCTAGCTGCCAGGATGAAGTTCAAAGATAAGTTTCACATACAGTACGACATTGCACACTTTCATATTCGTAGACGGTGGCAATACAAAGTTATAGAGAGCAATTTAGAGAAGTTGATTATCATATGTGTATGTGGTACATATCTGTTTTATTTACAAGCCATTTGTTCTGCTCGTGACCGCGTTTGGTAGATTTAAGTGTACGAGTACAACCACACATGTGACAACCTATTGTTGAAGGAATGTCACCGGAATTTTTTGTGAAATTTTATTGCTTACTAGATGAAGTCATTAGTTATAAATGACAACGGTAGGTTTTTGTTGTGGTTGTTTATTATTGTATTAAAAACTTTTGACTGTTTTTTGTCTAGTTACATAGGAATTAAAGTTCAGACGATGCAGACACATATAAGTGTGAATTATAGGTTGACCATAAAATATGAACAATCTTGGTACGCATAGCTTTGAAATGATATACGGTTCGTGGGAATCTTCAATGAAAAAATTGCAATTGTTGTTTCACGAGATGATTCTAAGGAATGATGGAACTATTGTACGATGAAATCTATACGAAACAACAATTGGCTCCCGAGCTACATGTGTTTTGGGCTTTTAGACCCAACATAGACGCTTATCAGTTGTGTGACCCGGTTCTTTTCGTTAACGCCACACACTTGTACTCAATGTTTGATTAATTTGGTCGCTCAATGTTTACCTTTACAGATGTTCCATGGTCTAATCAATGACATTTTAATTATTTTGACAGATATAACCATAAATTGTTTGTGCCCATAGGGCGCGATGGTAGTGGCCATTTAATCCCGATGGTGTTCGCTTTGGTAGACTTCGAAAGTTGCAGAGCCTGGAAGTGGTTTTTTCAAAACCTCGATGTATGTAATTGGGGACCACAAACATGTGTGATCTCTGACAGAGCTGCAAGTATTTTGGAAGTAATGAATGAGATGGAAGTTTTCCAAAATGAGCACTTGCACTATTATGTACAACGCATATTTTGCACCATCCCGACCGCGAAACAAGTGCACCATCCAAAACGGGCCCTTGCCTCCAATATCTTTGCTCCAACTTGTACAATGCATTCAAGAGCACCGAGTTAAATGACACCATGACATGGTGGAGATTCAGAGTATTAACCCCGATGCATGGCGATGGCTTGAGGAGAAAGATAAAGCCAAGTGGACTCTGACCCACGACTTGGGTAAGGGTTATGGAATGCTAACTACAATATCGACTTACTGTATGATCTTTTTTCACGTGCAATCGCTATGCTAGAGGGCATACTACCCCCGATCCAGAGATTGATGGATAGAAAGGACAAATATAACGCTGGCAAGAAGGGGCGGACCTCTTCTGTAGAGATGTTGGATAGTAACCCTCAATCTTCACACTTGTGGTTTGGGTTCATGTGAACATATAAGTACTAGGTTGAAGCGATTAATGGAGTTCTGAAGGTTAAACTAAACATTACCGTAAATATTCAAAAGATATTAAACTACTAATTAAATAAAAATATATTAAAAAATATTAAAGAACTAAATTATACCTTAATTTATATTAGGTAATGGAGAGGAGAGAATGAAGATTGATGTACAAAATAATGGAATGAGAGGGGTATTAATTGGAGTGGGGGAAGGGCTGCTTGTTATTAATGCGGTTGTGTTATTTTAAAAAAAAATAACGCGACAGCATTTTATTAATGTGACAACTGCTTTTGACAGTTGCCGCATTATAATTGTGTTGCAGCCGCGTTCTGTTAACGTGGTCGAAATTACATGATACAGACCGTCTTAAAAAACCTGTTTTTCGACATTAAATCACCGAAAAAGCCCAAGAGCTGAAATGAACGATGCGATAAGGAAAATGGAAAGTAATAATGTAATAGAAATGTTGGAGCTTGGACTTTCTCTATTTTAGCTCACCCTCCTACCTTCCTTATATAGATGGGAACAGGAAACCGTCATGCAAACCACTTTCTAACTGAATAACACCATTAGTAACAATTTGATCGCCTCTCGACCATAACAGTCAGACCTGTCATTCATCTGCCCGAGACCAATTGGTCCTTCATCATCCAAGGATCGCCTGTTTCTAGGCTGATCAGTAAACCCCACTCATTCAAGACAATTTGCCACCTTTCGCGAAAAGAATCTTTAAGAGGCTAACCTGCTTGGCCCAAGTTCGTTTCTCACGAGCCGATCACTTGGGCCAGCCATGCTTCTTATGGGCTTCACCATATTCATGGTATCGAACCTCGATGTTCTCATCAATAAGGGCATGAGATCGCAGGTGCTCCAAAAGGGGTATATGAAAGAGTTTGTGAAGGAAAACAACATGCAAATGTATGCGAATAATGTTGAAAACTGGAATTAACAGCCAAGAGTTGCTGTAAAATCACACAAACCGCAATAAAATCGAAAGCTAAAAGACCGAGGTAAATGACTTAACTTTTATTAGCCAAAAACCAGAGTATTATACCACAAAAACGAGCAAAAGCACGAACCACACGACCATCATGATCAATGTAGTGGAACAGAGAAGACAAGACAAAGTCTTCATCCAAAAACAAGGAAAAACGCGTAAGGAAAAATAAGCAATAGAAATGAGCTATTTGGGCCTGATAATGGGTCATTATTGACCAAATAGAATAAATCCAACAACATTAATTAGGTCCAACAATCTCCTCCTTAATGTTGTTGATGGAAACAACTCCAAGCCGCTTCCTAAGATCCACGAATCTGGAAATCAGCAAGGGTTTGGTGAAGATATCCGCAATTTGTTCATCCGTGGAACAATAGACTAATTTAATAATTCTACCATTCTCAGCTTCTCTCAAAGCATGATAATTGACTTTGATATGTTTAGTCATCCCATGGAAGACGGGATTTCTAGCAACCGCAATAGCTGACTGTGAGTCACAAAGAATGTTAGTAGGATGATTAGACAACAAGTTCAAATCAGTAAGCAATTTCCTAAGCCAAATAGCTTGATTTGCAGCCTTGGAAGCTGCATAATACCCAGCCTCAGCAGTGGATTGAGCCACGGTTGATTGCTTCTTTGAACACCAACTCACAATGTCTGTTCCAAGAGAAAAACAATATCCCGAAGTGTTTTTCAAGTCATCAAGACAACCAACATAATCAGAATCAGAAAAACTAAATAGATTTACTTCACCAACAGATGAATAAATAATACCGTAATCAAGTATACCCTTTAAATACCTTAAAATTCTCTTTGCAGCAGCAAAGTGTTCTGTAGTAGGAGTATGCATGTACCTATAGATTGAATAGTCAAATGTAGGAGCATCACCATGTTTCCCAATTTTAGTGTTGGGAATCATGAGAGTAAACACTTCACTACAATCTTCAAGTCCAAATTGTTTCAAAATTTCAGCCACATATTTTCGCTGAGAAATGAAAATTCCCGATGTTGTATGATCAATCTGAGAAGGATTTTTAGTTTTCTCATAACCTAGGGGTTGAGTTACAAATATCTCTTATTTGAGATCACCATTCAAAAACGCAAATTTGACATCTAGCTGCATAACATTCCATTTACAACTTGCAGCTAATGCAAGTAGTACACGAATAATATCGAATCTAGCAACATGAGAAAAAGTATCAAAATAATCAATACCGTGTTGTTGATCATATCCTTTTACAACCAATCTTGCCTTATACTTATTTAGAGAGCCATCAACATCCAATTTAGTCTTAAAAACCCATTTAAGACCAATAACATGTCTATCAATAGGTGCATCCACCAAAATCCAAGTATTATGTTTATTAATCATCATCAACTTCTCCTCAATTGCTGCTTTCCAAGCCGGGGAAGATAATGCCTCAGAAACAGTTTTAGGCTCATTCTCCATGTCAAGGTTGCATTTAGCATAAATATCAACAAGACTTCATATTCCCCTAATTGAAATTTCCTCATATTCATCCTCAGAATTGTTAATATTGGAAGTAGGTAATACATCAAATAATATAACACTAGAAACAACATTAGATGCAGACTCATTCTCATCAAATAATTCAGTCAAGTCACAATTGGTTGGCTAAAATGTAGTTTTCAAATCATTTTTATCAAAATCTCATATAGCATTTTCATCAATTTTCAGACTGCGAGAGTAAACAACTTGTTTATTTATAGGATTGAAAATTCTATATCCATTATTTGAGTATGATAATGATCATCGTCAAATATAATAAGTCCAACAACATTAATTAGCTCCAACGCTATAATAGCATGGATGATGTCCAGCAGCAACTTGATCTTGCCCACAAAAAGGTCCACATCAAACATGAAGAGCTCGTTTCTCTTCGCGCTGTGCCGTAGAAGTTGAACAAGGAACTGTTCGGTGCGGGAACAAATGTTTTCCTCCTGGCGGGTCAAGTGGATGAGCTCACCCAAGCGCAAGATTCAATCCTTGCGACTGCATCGGACACCGTGGGGAATACCGATCTAGAGACTCAAACGTAGCTGCTTTTTGATGAAATTAGCGATTTAAAGGACTAGCTGCAGCGATCAGGGGATGAAAGATAATAGCTACTTCGGCAAGCTTTGGAGACAAGGGTCATGTCGGTCCGGGAAAATCTCATGGCTTTTGCTTGATCACCTCCTCTATTCGGCTTTTCTAATGTAGTGTACGAGGGTGTTGTTTTTTGTTTCCAGGAGATGCATCGGGGCCAGATCCAATAGTTTTTTGAGCTTGACCCAACAGATGTGCTTTGGGAGAAGGTAATCCATTGGCGCTTGACGAGAAGTTCCAGCATGTTCCTATGCTGGATGAACCGGTCTTAAATTATCCTCTCTTTGATCAAATGGGGCAAACAATGATCTAGATGGTCGAGGATCTGGAGAAGCGCCAATAGCAATTCCGCAAGGATAATTCTGGTGCGGGGCCAGTGAAGTGGACCTTTCATAACTTAATTGTCACAAGCACTAAATTATAATTGCTTTTCTTTTCAGACATATGAAAGAATCGGTCCTTGGAGTGGTTTTAACCATCCTCTTTCTTATCCATAGTCCGAATTTCCAATATGATTCAAGTGCTGAGTTACGATATGTTACCTTTTTCTCACCTTTCGAAGAAACATCAAGAGGAATAGTGCAATAGAAGGAATACTTTAGCTCTTAAGAATAACTCTGATATAATTTTGTATTCCCTTCCCATTACAATCAATGAAGTATCTTCACTTGGCTTCTTAATTTTGGCAGCTGCTCGAACGACTTATCAAGAACAATCTTCAAATAGCAGGTTTGCATCACATCACAATCAAAAACTTATCATCAAAAATCACCAAGTCTTCAATCTGGAACAATACAATTAACCTTAGAGGCCATAAAGTCATAATTGATCGTTCTTTTGGAGCGGGTCATTTCCCTTCATTCACACATAGGTATTGCCCGAGTTCATTTCAACCCAAGTGTTAGGCTTTCGTCAACCTTCTCCGTCCAAACAGTATTTTTTTACTTTATACGTCATCTTTCTATATTTTCATCTCATCTTTCTATTTCCTCAATAATATATCAAAACATTAACAAAACAAGTTTCCTATCATAACTACAACATTGGTCGGACACTTATTATTTTAATATTTTATTTTTATTAGTTAGTTATATTATTAAAAAAAAATTCATTTAACTTTTTTTAAGATAAATATCATTTAGGGTTTAGAAGAAACCCTACATGGGTTCAAGGGCAGATTCTTCAGTTTTAAGTTATGAGTTCCACTTTAAAAATCATTGACAATTTTTTAAGAAAACAATCGGAAAAAAATAGCATACATAAAATTTTCAAAAGAAAATAAATACAGTATACAGAAACTACAATATAACCGACATTCTTTACAAATTTTTAAATGAATAAGAAGCACACCTCTACTGCAACACATAAGTTTCAAAGGGAAAGAAATATTTTAAAAAGAAAAAGAATTTGAAGAAACGGAAAGACCATATAACAATCTCTCTCCGGACAATAGCTAAAGACATCCACGCTGGCGGACAAAACAAATGACATGGCAATTTTTATTGTTGGATGAACATATTTTGATAGAAAGTTGGGCGGACAGTTAGATTGGATGTCTAACGATAAAGAAGGCCTTAGAGTGGTCAAATGCAGGAGACGTAGAGGCAAGCTTGGAACACCAGTTCTTTCAACTAGTCCCAAGTCGGGTTCCATTCCTTCATCGAACTCGGATTCTTTCAATAAGTCCTAAGCCAAACTTCGTTTACTCGTTTCGCCTGTTGGCATGCTTCCCTTCTTATTCATATAGGTTAACGCCATGACCAACCTCTTAGGTTCGAACAATTATCGCACCATAGGTCCATGCTAACAAGTTCTTGGTATGTTTTGGGCATGTCATGGACTTGTCAAAGAAATCACCAGTCTAGTCCCAATTGCCTAGGTTTCTCGAAATTCCTTATGACAAGTTTTTTAGTCCAATCAAGACACAACTGCTTCGTTAAGTAATGAAAATATTTTAAGGGAAAAATTTAAAATTTATAGAATACATCATCACGAATATATATAAAATATTACTACAAATTTTTTTAAAGTTTATGTTAGACTTACAATAGAATTTCGAAGATCAAATACGTAATTATTAAATTTGGAGAAAATAATGTTTACAATTTTTTAAATTTAGGAAATTAACAAGATTCATTATAACAACTTCGAATATGTAAGATTTATTCTCCAAATTTAAGATAGTACGATTTTATATTATTTAAAGTTCAAAACGAAACATAATTCATAAAATAATAGTCTATAACTCTATATCGTTTAAATTTGAGTGACACGTGATTCGCACGTTCTCTGGTAAAATATATTTGAACTGGAAAATTAAAATCCTTCGTCTCTTGCCTTCTTTCTTATTCCGAATTCCTGTCATTTTCGATCTGCATTACATTTCTACTATTCGAATTTCTGTAATTTATTGAAATGAAGCTTACAGTGAAGACTCTGAAAGGTAGCCAATTCCAAATTACTGTGCAACCAAACGAGACGGTAAGTCCCATTTTTTTCTCCGCCGATTCTGTTCCACATTTGAAAAATGCTCGATATTTACAATGGGTATTCTAATGGAAGTGGATGGGAGTGTTGGGTTTTGGGTGTGATGTTTATATTTTCTTTGTTGAGGTGGGTTCTTAGTCTCACTTTTGGATAATGTGTGCCCGGTTAAGTGATCCTTACATGGTCTTTAGCTAAATTACTGAGCTTGGTAGAAATAGTGGTGTTATATACACCATGAACTATTGAAAATTTGACCTTTGGGAAGATTTTGTTTTTTTTTATTTTGTGATTGTAGCGTATTTTCATAGTTTGTGTTGGTGGAGCTCTCTTTTTTATCCATTTATCTTTGAAATCAAGATTTTTTAAAGAAGTTCCCTATTCTGTGAATCATTTTATAATTCTGGAATTCAATGTAACAATTGGTTAACTTCTATTTGGATTTTTACTGGGATAGAGTTTTAAAAATTCATGGAATTGTACGGTCGCGATTTTTAATAGGAATAATTTGTGACAGAGTTTTGTGCTAAAGCTGATACGGTTACTCCTAACAGATAACTGATAAAGAGATGCATGTTTTTTACTAGATAATGGCTGTAAAGAAGAGCATAGAGGATGCACAAGGGAAAGATAACTATCCATGTGGTCATCAGTTATTAATTTATAATGGTAAAGTATTAAAAGATGGAAGCACCCTGGCCGAGAACAAGGTCTCTGAAGATGGATTTCTTGTTGTCATGCTAAGCAAGGTGCATTTATTTATATTCTTTGTGTTTTTAAAATAAAATTTGTTTTTTTCTACATAGCAAGTTCTGACCCCTTTAAAGTTATGCTTTATGTTCGTACTTTAAATTATAGAAATGTTTCGGTTAGAGACTTTCTATTTTTATTTGTAGAGCAAAAGCTTGTGCCCTGGCGGATCAAATTCTTCTGAGGTGTGAATCTCAATGCAGATATGTTATCTTTATTTCCATACACATGTGCTTTGACGGCTCTATTTAATACAGCCGGCTGCTGCTGCAACAATCTCAAATCCTGTTTCAGCTGAAGATCAGCCAACTTCATCGTAAGTTTTTGTAAATATTAGATGAAGCTCCAGTAATATGTTGATTTTTTTGGGTCAAAAGTTATGTAATTTGTGAAGTATTAATGTCTATAAATGCTTTCGATTAAGCTTTGCTTGTCTTCTAGACCACCTAAGAGCAGTGGATTACCAAATTCTACTGCCATAGCTAAGTATGCTATTCACTTGTTATTTTTCATGCTTACACAAGTTGAATGATATTCATTATGGTGTTTTACCAGTGAACTTCCATCTTCTTACTTGGAAGCCGCTTCAAATTTAGTAGCTGGTAACAATATTGAAGGAACCATTAAGCAAATTATTGATATGGGTGGTGGCAGCTGGAGCAGGGAGACAGTAACACGCGCTCTTCGAGCTGCTTATAACAATCCAGAAAGAGCTATCGATTATTTGTATTCGGTATGATGATTTTATCCATTTAATTGTCCAACTTTTTAGTCCGTTATGAAACCATTTTTTTACATTAGGGGATCCCTGAAAGTGCAGAAGTTCCAGTTCCACTGTCTCAACCTGCAGCTAATTCTAGTTCAATTCCCTCTGGAGCACCAAACTCTTCCCCTTTGAATTTATTTCCTCAGGTTCTTCGCCATTCACACGACTTTATTATGTGCTTGTGTATTTTTCTAATGCCCAAATTGTACCGTATTTAGGAGAATGTTTCTGGTGTAACCGGTGTTGCTGGTATTGGATCACTTGATTTCCTCAGGAACAACCCACAGGTCTTTTCCTTAACATAACTGCAAATTCTTACTCTATAAGAGTGTTTTAAATAAAGTTTTCCGTGTGGTGCAGTTCCAAACACTGCGTTCTCTCGTTCATACCAACCCACAAATTCTGCAAGTGAGATATATACTAAACGTTTGCTTGTGCTTCGGACATTAACATCGACTCAATCTCAATATTTGTTTTTCTTAAAGCCAATGCTTCAGGAGCTTGGAAAGCAGAATCCTTCACTACTTAGACTCATACAAGAAAATCATCAAGAGTTTCTCCAGTTAATCAATGAACAAAATGATGCTCCTGAAGGGTGAGAATGATTATTAAAATTACAACTCTATTCTTTTTTGCTCCTTTCACCTTACCGTTGCTATGTTCGTAGTGATCAGGGTGAGCCCGAAATGCCCCATGCTGTCAGTGTTACACCAGCAGAGCAAGAGGCCATTGAAAGAGTAAGTTTAACTATCTTGTAATTATTAACCTTGTTCCTCTTCCATATAATGAACACTAACTACTTCACCTCGATATTTTTGTGGTATGAGAAGATGGAAGCTATGGGTTTCGATAGAGCCCTAGTAATCGAGGCATTTTTAGCATGTGATCGGAACGAGGAACTGGCTGTGAATTACATGTTGGAGAACTCGGGTGATTTTGAGGATTCTTAGATGTGGTTATGAAAGCTGTGTGCATTTCTAAATTGGATCTTATGGTCATGATCAAGAAGCATGCTATGTTTGTTGTGTTTTGACATGCCTTATTTGAGTTTTCATTATTATTTTTGAGTAATATGTAAAGTTTTATTTGGATTAAATTTTCTAGATAAAGATCTTGTTGTTAAGTAAATTTTATTTGCAACAACAAAACATAATTTTGGTAAATAAAAAATCCGGTGTTCCAAAGTAGGAAAAACAAAGACAAACGAAGTAATAATTAAGCTGACAAATAGAGACAATCAAAATGTAAATAGAAGGCACAATTGTTTGCAATGAGTGATTAACAAAATTAGTAATAACAAACATATCTCGTAAAATCCGGAAAAGTTGAAAATAATGTAATATACATTTATATATTAATATTGATTAGATGCACCTAATTTTTACAACTATTTAATGAGTAAATTAAAGTAATGATTAATTAAATAAAATTAAGTAATATTATTTTAAATCTCATTATCTCCTAAATTTTGTCTATAAGTATATTTGATTTGTGGATTATGAAAGACATGAAAGAATATTGAATATATGAGTATTATGTTTATGATCTTAAATTAGTGTCTATCTTATTTCATATTCTTTAATTAGTATTATTTATAATTGGTTTTAATTTGTAGGAATTAAGATGTCTGCGGAAGACCAAGTAGAAGGCCAGGAAGTGAGAAAACTAAAAATTCATCCCCATCTTTCGAACTTGTTGGAATGCAGGAAATGATAAACCTTATGGCCAATAATGTGAATGAGATGATAAACTTGACAAATGTTGTAATTCAGAATACATTTGTTGAGTAAAATGTACCTCATCTTCATGTCAAAATTGGATATCTTAGATTATCATGAAAAGACGAAGAAGCAAAATAATGTTGTGGGCATATGGAGTAGAAGTTTGAGATGGTAGAAGTGTTAGATGAAGTCAATGATCACATGTTTGATAACATGTGGTCAACACCGGCCATACCAACCATGGGTTGGTAGTAGATTAGTTGTGATTTGGGGAATGTTTATCATTTCCCTTGGTCTATAAAAAGAGTGCTAATCTCATTTGTTTCAATACACCAACACAACATATATTCCTCTCTTCTCCCATTGTATGCATTCTCTTGTGTATATTCAATAGTGAATATATATTGGTAGCCGGGGTTTTATCCGGTACCGGAGTTTCCTCGAATTATCGGTCTGATTCTGGATTTAATTTCCTAACAATTGGTATCGGAGCAAGGTTGTACTGAGTATGCTCTGTGGTTGCAGCTAGGCTGAACTTCCACATCAGAAAAGTTTTTTCCTGTGCTTATCGGTATAATTGTAATACTTTAAACATCGTTGTGTATTTTGTGATTGTGGTTTAGCAATCATGCCGAATGGTAAGATTCAAATCAAGCTTTTCGATGGAAAAGATTATGCATGCTGGAGGATGCAAATAGAGAATATTCTCTATGAAAAGGATCTAGGAGATGCCTTATTCGATGTCAAACCAGAAGCGATCAAAGATCCAGAATGGAGTAAATTGGATCGGAAAGCTTTGACTGTGGTGTTGTTATCACTATCACGAAATGTGGCGTTTAACGTAGCTGGTGAGAAAACCACTCACAGCTTAATGAAGGCTCTTGCAAACATGTATGAGAAACCTTCATTGACCAACAAAGTGCATTTAGCACGAAGATTTTTTACCTTGAAGATGACGGAAGGCGGTTCTGTGACAGAGCATCTGAATGAATTCAGCGGGTTGCTGAAACAACTATCATCGATTGGATTTAAAATCGATGATGAGATGCAAGCAGTCGTGCTGCTCGGGTCGCTACCGGACAGCTGGGAGACAACTGTTGATATGATTAGCAGTCAAGTGGACGAATTAAAATTCCATGAAATTCGGGATCGAGTCATCAACGAGGAGGTTAGAAGAGCGCAACAAGGTGAATTTTCGGGCTCTGCCTTAACCACTGAAGAAAAGACTAAAGGTCGTGGTCGTGAAAAATACCGTGATAGTGGCCTTGAACGTTCCAGTAGCAAAAGTCGGGGAAAATCAAAAACCCGTGGAAAAGGCGAATGCTGTAACTATGGAAAAATTGGTCATTTGAAGAAAGATTGCAAAATCCCAAAGAAGCGGGATTTTCCTTCAACCAATGCTGCGACCGAAGGAGATTCTGATGACACTCTAGTACTATGCGTAGAGAGTCCATTAGAGTCATGGGTAATTGACTCAGGGGCATCATTCCACTCAACTTCGAATCGGGAGTTGTTAAAATCTTTTGTAGCTGGAAAACAAGGGAAAGTATATCTTGCTGATGGGAAATCTTTGGAGATCATGGGTCAAGGCGACATTCTGATCAAATATTCCAATGGATACAAATGGATACTTGAAGATGTGAGATATATTCCGGGGCTACAAAAGAACTTAATCTCGGTCGGCCAATTGGATAACAAGGGTTATCGAACGACATTTGAAGATGGAAATTGGAAAGTTGTGAAAGGGGCGATGGTCATTGCAAGTGGAATAAAATCGGGAACATTATATTTGGAGAAATTCATCGGAGTAGTCGAAGATCAGGCGACTGGTGAACTTGAACACTCCAAAATTATAGCACAATAGACTCGGGCATATGAGTGAAAAGAGAATGACTATATTGTCGAAGAATGGGTCACTACCTAAATTCAACCCAAAGGAGGTAGGATTTTGTGAAGATTGCGTTCTCGGAAAGCAGCGCAAAGTGAAGTTCTCTAAGATCGGAAGAGAACCAAAGAAATCAAAACTTGAACTCGTTCATACTGATGTATGGGGAGAATCGACGGTTGAGTCTTTAGGAGGCTCAAAATATTACGTCACCTTTATTGATGATGCAACCAGGAAGGTATGAGTATACTTCTTGAAACACAAATCGGACGTGTTTGACGTCTTCAAGCAATGGAAGACGGAGGTTGAGAATGAGACAGGTATGAAACTCAAGTGTCTCAAATCAGATAATGGTGGAGAATATGATGGAAATGAATTCAAGATGTTCTGCGCGAATCACGGGATTAAGCTAGAACGCCTAGTCCTGAATAGGCCCCGTCAAAATGGTGTTGCTGAAAGAATGAATCGCACATTGAATGAGCGAGCACGAGCTATGCGGCTTCATGCTGGATTGCCCAAGACCTTCTGGGCAGATGCAATTAACACTGCGGCATATCTGATCAATCGAAGCCCGTCGGTCCCAATTGACTTCGAATTGCCAGAAGAACGGTGGACTGAGAAGAATGTATCATTTTCTCACTTGAAAGTGTTTGGATGTGTCTCGTATATTCATGTTGATCCTGAAAAACGAGACAAGTTGGAAGCTAAGGCTCAACGAGGAATCTTCATTGGTTATGGATCTAACTACTTCGGATACCGTTTTTGGATAGAAGGAAAGAAAGTAATTAGATCGGGTGATGCCACATTCAATGAAGATCAATTATTCAAACATATTAAGCTTGGATCAAAGCTCGATGAAGTGAGAGAATTTGAGGTAACTAAATCACAACCTATGGTTGAGGTTGAAGAGCATGATGCAGAATTTCCCGAGACATCATCTGAAGAGGAGGTCGAGACTCATGATGAAACTCAGTCAGAGCCATCGACGCCAGGATTGAGAAGATCTACTCGAGTACGAAGAGTACCAAGTTTCTACTCACCTTCTATGTATTATACACTTTTGACTGATGCCGGAGAGCCAGAGGATTTTCGTGAGGCTGTCGAATCTGGAGAGCAGGTCAAGTGGGAGGAAGCAATGAATGATGAGATGAAATCATTGGAGAAGAACAAAACTTGGGTTTTGTCAGAGCTTCCAGAATGAAAGAAGGCGTTACTAAACAAGTGGGTCTATCGAATCAAAGAAGAGGCTGATGGTTCAAAGAGATACAAGGCGAGACTTGTCGTCAAAGGGTTCTTGCAAAAGAAAAGTATCGATTATTCGGAGGTTTTTTCTCCGGTGATTAAGATGACGACAATCCGGGTAGTTGTAATAGCCGAGAAAAAAGGTATGTCAAAACAAATAGTAGGGAATGTAACGGTAAAGTCTAGACGAGAGATAATGAGAGATACGGGAACGAAAGAACGTAAAAGGGAACGAAGAATAGAAATGTAAAGTAAAAGATAAAAGAGGGGTCAAAAGTAAAGGAAGGAGGGGTCAAAGTGTGAATTAGAAAAGTTAGGATGTCTATAAATAGGAGTGAGGAGGCCCAAAAAACGGGTTAATCATCATTAAGACCCGAAAATCCGAAAATTCCCTCAAAGAAGGAAAATTATCGCGAAAATCTCCAAGGCACAAAATTATCGCGAAAAAGTTGAAGGCAAGAATTCTCGCGAAAATCTTGAAGAAGGAAAATAATCGCGAAAAATCTCCAAGGCACAAAATTATCGCGAAAAAGTTGAAGGCAAGAATTGTCGCTAAAATTTTGAAGAACAAAATTGTCGCGAAAATTTACAAAGGCAAAATTGTCGCGAAAATTCACGAAGAGTAAAATTGTCGCGGATTTCCAGTAAGGCATAAATTATCGCGGATTTCAGCCCAATGCAATATTGTCGCGAATTTTAATCCTAGGGTATTATTATCGCGAATTTCAGGCAGAAGTAGAATTGTCGCGAAAATACTAAGTTCGAGTGTTTTCGTTACGTCCCGAAGTCGGATCGTGGGAGGANCTGTTTCACGTTCAACCCATTTCATTCTGATTTTCGTTAAGGTATACACTATGGCTCCTCATAAAATGAGATACACAGCCATGTCTGAGTTGGATATTGAGGAGTTTAGGTCTAGGTTTTCGATTCCGGCACATTATTCCATCTGGAAGGGACGGGAAGATATTCCATGTTTCCTTCCGGCGGAAATGAATGTGCCGGCTTCCGCTATTCCGGTTAGTTACGCTTCTTTAAAGTGCGGGCTTCGTTTTCCGCTGCATCCTTTTGTAGCAGCCGTTCTTAAAGAAATCCACTGCCCGAATTTTGCATTGTTTCCGGGTAGTTATGTGTATATAGTGGCGTTCATATTCTATTGCCACCAACAGAACAAGGCCCCGACCTTAGAAAATTTTTTCAACTTGTTCTTGGTGGGGTTCCGAAGGGGTAAGGGTCTGTTAGGATGCCGCAAACTATATTATATAGCGGTGCGCACTAAAGAGTGCGCTATAGTTGATAAAGAAGAGTCTCTCCATGAGTGGAGTCTTGTTATGTGTGGATAACAGTCCCAAAAGAGGATATGTTAAAGGTGTGGCTGCGCATAACTCATCCACGCATAGGCCAGTTGGACCGAACCAGGTTCAACCTCTATTGCCCGGACACCTCAAAGACACTTGCGATGTCCCCCCTCCCGAAGCACGTCTTAAACGAACAGAACTGCTTCGGGAGAAAAGGTTAATAGAAATAGGTGTCACGGGTAGGACCGGAGCTCCAGCCCCGAAGGGGGTGTTTTCTAGTTCAGATCCGTCAGAAGGATGAGGTATGAAGTAATATTTTTATTCCGTCATTTCCTGATCCTTATGTATTTATTTTGCAGACTGAACGGAGACAATGCCTAGCTCTCGGTTCAAACGTATGGCTGATGCTTCGGTCCATTCTTCAAAAGGACAACACGAAGCAACAGGAAGTGTTGAGGAGAGTGAATCAGCAACGGAGGGTATGCTGGTTCCATCGGGGTCCGGGAACCCCCCGAATCAAACCACCAGCGCGGACACACTAACCCTGCGTTGCACAGGGCAGCCCTCGACGGGAGAGGGGCCTGTGTTTCAGGTATTTGGAGTGGTAGAGGAGGTGATAATGGCTCGGATTCGTTCTTTGAGTTTATCCAGCCACTACCAAATCGGAAATACTTCATTCATTAGTGCTAATACAATTGCTTTATTGCTGCAGGGAGTCGTTCCTGAGGAGAAAGTTCTCCCCGGTCACCATCTTAAGGCGAACGTCTCCCTGCCACCGATCCCCTTAGAAAAAGGAAAGAGGACGACCGAAGCAGAAGTCCCGAGGAATCTCATAAGGCTGAAGAAAGGGGGGAGTGCTTCGGTCCCCACTAAGGGGATCGTTTTGAATGAGTCTGCCTCGGGTCCTAAGACCAACTCCGATTGGGGTGTTGCCTTAGGCCTGCTAGACAGTTTTAGTAAGGGCAGGAAATTAACCTTCTGGAGAAGTGCTTTCCTAAACGATTTTCGCCTTTATGGAGAGCAAAACCCAGACAATGTCCAACCAGACATGTCTGGGGAAGAGATCATTGAGGGCTTCCTCGACCTCGCAATTAAGGTAATCTTCTTTTACATTAAGGCTCGAAGCATTACTTTTTTGACATTATTGTCCTATGCAGATGCTGAGGAAGGCCTTCACAACTGCCATCACCGTGGAGAAGAACCAGGGTGGCAATATTGTGTCCCAACAAGTCCAAGATCAACTTGACCTTGCGAAAAAGCAAGTTGAGATCAAACATGGTGAATTGGTCACGGTACAAGAGAACCGGGACCGACTGGATAGTGGACTGCTAAGAGCTGGGACGGAAGTCTCACTCTTACCAGACAAAGTCTCTGAGCTGGAGAAGATAGAGAAAACAACTCAGGGCCGAATCTCTGACCTAGAGGCCAAGCTTCGGGCCAAAGAAGAAGAAGTCACCCAAGTTCAGGGTCGGGGCCAGGAGAAGAGGAATAAGCTCAACGAGCTTCTCCTTCAGGCCCAAGAAGAGAAGGCGAACTTGGAAGAGGAATTGACAAGGACCAGCACTTCGGCTGAAGGTTCGGTCCGGGAAGCAACCCTAGGCTTCGCTCGGTCCCCTTTGTTATTCACTTTGGCGGATAACATACATGGGATGTACACTACTAAATACCTGGATAACATGCGAGAGTAGGTTATAAAGCAGTTCGGGCTTTCCTCTACGGACGAGCGATGGAAGGCGATCGAGCCACTTGAGAAAGATGGCAACTTCCAAGTAATTCCATCTTTGGAAGAGGCTGTTTTAGAAGATGACCCTTTCTTATATCTCTTTGAAGAGATGGAGAAGGCAATCAACCAAAAGGTGGCCAATCAAGAAGAAGAATTGAAGCAGCTCGCGGCCCGGACCGAACCGCAGAAGCAGGGAGTTGAAGACAAGGAAGATGGGCAGGGTAGTTGAGTCTAAGCTGTATTTTGTACCTACTTTGTTCCTTATTTTCAATATAAGACTTTTTCCTCTCAATTCTTGTCTTTTTACTTGTTAGAACAAAATATTGTAACTGACTTTTTAAGTGAATTAATAGGTTTCATATTAACGAGAGTGTTTTAACCACCAAGTGTAAGATCGGGGATGCTTATAGAATATTAACCCATCGGTCCCAGATATTATGTTTGGCTCACTCAGGTCAATTCTGATTGGATCGGTCGTTTTACATTGTATGCGGATAACTCTTATTCAGTCCTTGGAATCACAACTTAATTAGAAAGACGCGGTCCAGGTTCAATATGAGTCCATATAAGCTCCGACCGAACCTTTGTTCTACTGAAGTTCCGTAGGTTATATTTACCAAGCTTTTGTTCATCATATGTCCCATAATAGGACCGAACTTGTGTTTCGATATGTTGATTCCCCCATTCCTCTTTTCGTGGCAGATTTCGTAAGTACAAGGGCCATTTCCTAAGAATGAATGCCGTTCAAGGGAGTGTCTTAGTTCGTAATGAGTTCTGAGAAAATCGCAACTCATCCATGGGACTAGGCAAGTGCAGGAGCATCTGACTCGTCAGAGCGATCACTACAACTTGGGAGCCTTGCGGATAAGAAGCTTCGGTCACCAGTCCAGATTCGTCCTAAGTTATCCAACTTCAAGATCGGTCCATCACTCAATTAGAAATAATTTGTTTTGTATTTACTTTTTTCAGCTTACGTTTAAATGAATGTATATTTATTGAGTCAAACACGTTAATCGAAGGTTCACAAGAAGTATCGCCTTAAATTCATGACATCCAAGTTCAGGGGACCTCTATACCATCCAATGTTTCAAGTTTATACGCACCTGATTCCAATTTCTTTGATATTCGATACGGTCCTTCCCAATTTCTATCCATCTTTCCAATGTTCCTCTGCACCTTTATGCTTCTGAGGACGAGGTCGCCTTCAAAGAATTCCCTGGGGAGGACTCGTTTGTTATGGGCTCGTTCCATAGTTCGCTGATAAGTACGCATCCCTGCGTAAATCGCATCTCTCTTTTCTTCGATCATCTCGAGATCCAATAATCTCCTTTCACCATTCATATGCTCATCATACTGAGATATCCGAGGTGATTTGATGGCAACCTCCACCGGGCAAACAGCTTCGGATCCATACACCAATGAAAAATGTGATTCCTGGGTTGTTGAACAAGGTGTAGTTCGGTATGCCCATAAGACCTCATAGATGTGTTCAGGCTATTTCCCCCCAAAATCATCTAACTTGGTTTTCAATCATTTCAGGATAACCATGTTAGATACCTCAGTAAGTCCAATAGTTTGGGGATGGGCCACTCACGAGAAATGTTGGGCGATGCCCAACTTGATGCCTAAATCCCGTATGCTTTTTCCACGAAACTGAATCTCATTATCTGATATGAGTGCTCAGGTAACCCCAAAGCGGCTCACAATATTTCTCCATAAGAAGTGTTTGACAACCCTCTCTGAAATGATGGCTACTGCTTCTACTTCAATCCACTTCGAGTAATATTCCAACGCCACAATACAAAACTTTCTTTGCCCTATTTACCGAGGAAAAGGTCCAAGGATATCAATCCCCCATCTGTCAAACAGATAAGGCAATGGGGTGTCCGATAAGGGAGCCCCGGGCAGCTATGGGATCGGAGCATGGTACTGACATATGGCGCAACGTTTAGTGTATTTCTTGGCATCTGCAAGCAACATCGGCCAAAAATATCCAACTCTGATGATGCGGTAGTATAAAGATCGAGCCTCTGAATGAATGTCGCATATCCCTTCATGAACATAAATCATGACGGCTTCAGCCTCAATAAGGGATAAGCAACGCAGAAGCGGCCCTCAAAACACTTTTTAAACAATCGTCCGTCAACTAGGATAAATATCTTAGCCCGGACTTCTATTTTTCTGGCTTCAGACTTGTCTTCAGGAAGATAGCCGTTTGAAAGATATCTAATAAAGGGATTCATCCAATTGGGTTCCCCAGGAGATTCAGTAGCGTTAATATTCAAGCCCTGGAGTTTATGCATAGAGCCCTGATCTCTTCAATAGATTGTTCGGTCACTGATATCTCGACCGAAGGTCAGTCCTGGATATGTACCGAAATAGTGCTCGGCTCTATATCAGGTATGCCCGCGGCCAATCTGGCGAGTGCGTCGGCAACCTTATTCTGTTCTCGTGGCACGTGGTCAAGAGAAAACTCACTGAACTTTTTGGATAGTTCGAGGACTTTAGAACAATATAATTTCATCATCGGATCATAAGTTTCAAATCTTCATGCGAACTATTCCACTACTAACTTTGAGTCTGAAAACATTCGCACTCTGCTAACTCCCATCTTTCGAGCCAAGGTCATTCCCGATAATACAGCCTCGTATTCTACCAAATTATTTGTTCCAGCAAATGAAAATTTAACTGCGGAATGAATAAGGTCACCTTGTACCGTTGTCAGAGTAATGCCCGCTCCTCTTCCTCTGAAGGTCGACCCATCTACGTGGACCGTCCAACGATCATCCTCTTGGTTTAGATATATGGCCGATCGGGTCATCTCAACCACAAAATCGGCTATAACTTGAGCATTGATCGCCCTTCGGGGCAAGAATTCCAGATACATAGCGCTGAGTTTGATAGCCCATTTTGCTAATCTCTCATTCAAATCCTTTTGTTTAAGGACCACTTTAAGAGATTGATATGTATAGACATAAACCGTTCGGAACTCAAAATAATGCTTCAGCTTGGATACAACTTTCTTCAAAGCCAGCATGAATTTTTCCAGGGTGAAATATCTGGTTTTGGCAGATACCAGAGAATGACTTACATAATAAACAGGTCTATGAATATCATCTCGGATGGTCACCAGAGCTGCGCTGACGGCAACTTCTAGTACATCAAGATTCAACCCCAAAGGTTCATCATAGGTTTGACTCACCATCACCGGGGGAGTGCTTAAATAAGTCTTTAGCTCGGAAAAGGCCCGATCGCATTCTTCGGTCCAATCAAGATGGCTTGCTTTTCTTAGCACTCTGAAAAAAGGTAGAGCCCGGTCTGTGGATTTTGAAATAAACCTGCTTAGCGCAGCGAGTCGGCTAGTAAGCCTCTGAAATTCTCTTTTGTTTCTTGGAGGTTGCATATCAATGATAGTCTGCACTTTCTCAGGGTTAACCTCTATGCCTTTTTCTGAAACGTAATATCCTAAAAATTTTCCACTTCGGATCCCGAAGCATCATTTGTTTGGATTTAGTTTGAGCTTATATTTGCGGGATACTTAGAAACTACGAGAAAAATAAGAAGGATGATCTTCATCATTCATAGATTTAACAATCATATCATCAACATAAACTTCTATCATATGGCCGATCAGTTCTCTATAAATTTTGTTGACCAACCTTTGATATGTTGCTCCGGCATTCTTGAGACCGAACGGCATAACCACATAACAATAAACGCCATCTTCGGTCATGAATGATGACTTCTTCTGATCTTCCTCAGCTAGAAAGATCTGATGGTACCCGGAGTAAGCATCCATGGTACTCATCATGGTGCTACCAGACATAGCATCTACCAGAAGGTCAATGTGCGCGCGGGAGGAAAGGATTCGACTCACAGCTTTTGTTAACATCGGTGAAATCGATGCACATCCGTCATTTCCCATCCGGTTTGGAGACTACTACTGGGTTTGCAACCCATTCAGTATAGTGGATCTCTCTGATGAATCCTGACATCAGCAATTTGTTTACCTCAGCCCGGATGATCTCGATTTTTTCAGGAGAATAACGTCTCCTCTTCTGCCTAATAGGCTTCGTTCCAGGCTTGGTGTTGATCCGATGTTCACTCTCGGATCGTTCAATCCCCAGAACATCGTCCGGGGTCCAGGCGAATATATCCACGTGGCTTCTCAGCAAGTAGATTAGCTCTTTTTCAAAAGCAGGGGCTAAGTGTGCCCCGATGTGAGTAGTTTTGGTTGAGTCGTCCTCAACCAGATTAATCAGCTTGAACCCCACGGGTTCCATTGCTTGCCTCGGGTGCGGCGGCTCTTCCAACAAATCTACCCAGGCCCTTTTGATAGGTGTCAATGTTCGGCACTAGCTCATGTAGCATTGTCTAGCTACTTTCTGATCCCCCTTGACAGAAATAACTCCATGGATTGAGGGGAATTTGAGCATCATATGATAAGTAGATGGGACCGTCTCGAACTTACTTAGGCCGGTCCGTCCGATAATGGCGTTGTAACCCAAGTCGACTTCAACGACAATGAATTCCAGATCCTCCGATCGGTCCTTGGATGGTTCTCCAAGGGTGACTGGGAATAAAATCTTCCCGCATGGAATGACACTTATCTGGTCGATCGACCAGAGAGTTATATTTGCGATCGGGAGGTCATGAGTAGCAGCTCCCAATATTTCAGCAACTTCCCGCTTCATCAATGGCACGAAGCCCTGTGTCCACTAAGATCCTGTGGACACGGTGATTCCCGATGATTCCAGTAATGGTAAGGGTATCATTGCATGGATCGATAATCCCTTCCCGATCGGTCATAGTGAAAGTGATATCCTCCCCGAAGGGAGGGGACCGTTCAACTGGATCATATATAACCAGTGCCACATATCCGGAGCTCTCAGCGGAGTCTCCGCGCGCGGTTCTCTTTCGGTCCCGGACCGATTTCTTTATCCTCAGACCACCGGAGATAACATAAATATCTCCGGCTACTTCTTGGGGTACCGCCTCATTTTGAAGAGGTTGGGCACCTGTTTCAGCAGGTGGAGGAGCGGCATGCTCCTGTCTTCCACCCTCGTTTTGCGGGGCTCTGCCGTCACGGCCCCGCCATCTTCTTCTTCGGCCCTGGCCATGGTTCTCTCGACCGTGTTGGCCTCTGTTTTGTTCCGGCGGAAGAGACCGTCGGTCCTCCGTCCGATCATTATAATTTCGGAGTTGTCCCCGATTATCCCTTCCCACGGCCTGTGACGATCGTCACCTTGATGGCCCTTTCGGGGGTATTCAGCTCGTTTTCCCTTCTGACCATTCCGGTCGGGCTTCTCTTTATTCATTGCCGCTACTGTCTCTTTCAACAACAGGAACTTCAAGGTCGGGTGATCACGATTATGATGTAATTCGCAATACACCCGATTGTCATCCTGCTTCGGGGGGACGTCTTTCTCGCCTACAGCCGCTACTTCTCGCGACTGTTTCTTAGGGTAGGAAACCCTATGATCACCTGTGGGCTTAGAATTCCCGCTATGTTTCCGATAGCCTAGCCCCAGCGCTTCATCCACCTTAATATACTTGTTGATTTTCTGAAGAAGTTTTCCCAAGGTGGATGGTGGGCTCTTTACCAAACTAGTTGAAAGGCCGCACGGTCCCAAGACCTGCTATAGAATGTCAATCTTGTCCCGAAGCTCAGCTTGATGCCCCGGGCGGTCCTATTGAATTTCTTCATGAAGGACCGAAGACTCATTTTTGTCGGGATGTATTTCAGCTGATATAGTTCCTGCCTGCTTTGGGGCGGTCCTACATTTGGAGCGAACTGCTCTGAGAAAGCCAAAATAAATCCGCCATACGACTGTATGGATCGGGCCGGCAAATTTTTGAACCATGTTTGGGCGTCGCCTTGTAATCCTGCCGCGAAGATGCAACACTTCAGCGAATCTGAGGCCCGAACCGTTCCCATGCGTAATTCAAAGTCGGCAACGTGATCGATCGGATCACCGTCACCACGAAACTTCGGCAACCCCTAGGGGTTGCAATAATGCTGATATAGGACTGCCGCCCAGATCCCTTCGGAAAAGGGGAGCATCAAATCTCCCAAGGCGGCAGACACGCCTTCAGATTGTTGGGATGACGTATGTACCGCATGCAGATTATGCCACCAGTCATCATCCTTATTTCACCTGGTTGGGGCCTCCATGGCCCTGTTGAATAAACCAGGATTGCGTCCCAGATTAGGTTCGCAATCCTTCAGCGCACGCATGCTCTCCAACTCCTTGCTGAGCTTGTCAATCCGTCGCTGCATTTGCTCCTGATCATTCTTATGAGCGGGAGTTAGAGCCCTAGCCGGGGGAGGAGGAGTGGATCGTTATCTCGGCCTCCTCGTTGTTACACCGCGCCTGATGATTTCCTTCTCATCAGTGATGCGCTCGTCAGGGTCACTCTCGTACCCTCTACTTCTAGGTACATGGCTTGAAACAACCGGTGGTTCTGTTCCACTTCTCTTCGACGTAATTTCTAGTACCATCTTCCTGACGACACCTTCCAGATCCTGTAAAGTGAATGTTGGTGCTGGGAGACTGTCGGGAAGCACGTCACTGTCATTCGTCGAAGTTCCAGTCGCCATGCCTTTGATTGTCCTATCCCTGGTAGAAAACTCAAATGGGATTAGAGAATCGACACCACGGATGGCGCCAAACTGTTATGGTCCCTTTTTAGGGGGTACCAACAGTCATCCGGTTTGTCAGCAAACGAACTCGGTTTTGATTTGTTTTTGATGGGAAAACGATTAAGAAATTGGAAATAACAATGAGGCAAATGAATTTATAGTGGAAACCTCAGGAATTGGGGAGAAAACTACTTGGCTAAGAGCGAATTAAGCTCTTAGCCTGTTCACTAATCAAATGATCTATTACAGAATACAGTAGAGACTTAAAGAAGATGACAGGGAATAAGAAAGCAATAAGAACTCCGGCAGGGTAACGGCATGTTCTTATGCGTCCAAAGGGTCCTGCTTTTTCCGTCGTTGTGCTCTGTATTTATAGAGTTGATGGCGTGTGTAATTCACGCTCTGTAACTGCCTCTGACAGGTTTGTTAGAGGTTGTTGTCGCGCGATATAAAACGAGGTCGGGACCGAGGCGTGGTCTGCGTGATCGGACCTGAGGCGTGGTAAACGTGTGAAGGCCCGAAGCGTGGAAAGCGTGGGTTTGTAACCGTTTGGACCGAACCACGGAGCCAGCTGTCAGAAATCGTTTTATTTCGCCAAGGTTATCTTCGGTCCTCTCGCAGAACATCAGGTCATTTTATCTTAAGTATACTATTAGGCTGCACAAATTCGCTTCCACCATATGGATCGGCCGAATCGTTATTGGGCTTCATCCATTGCAGGGTGTCCGGTCCTAGAGTTCTCATCAGCTGGTAACTGTAAATGCGTGCGTGGCAACTAACCCGTTTGAATTCTTCCTTTTTATATTGCCAAACCCAAAAGTGTGCTTTTTGGTAGGCTCATTTTCAGTTGTCCTCTAGGCTGTTGGACACGTAATACATAGACAATTAAAAACGGTAAAAATTGGAATAGGGACACGATCTTCCTCAAGTGTCCATTAAGACACGTCAATACCACGTAGGATTTAAAAATAAAAATAAAAATATAGTAAAATATAAACCAAAACATCAATATGTATGACAGAAGATCAATAATACGTCATATATACTATAACTCTATGAAATAATTATATAATAACTGATTAAATTAAATATATAATAAAAAATAAAAGCAATTAAGAATAAAATTATAAAATAAAAATATAATATATATTATAATAATGGACACGGATATTATAGATGGAATACGGGAACACGTGTTGAAACTATACAAAAACGCGAAGTTTTAAAAATACGAAGTGTTTGGGCTTCATATTCAAGTTATTAATAAGAAATTGGCCATGTGATACACTGTTCAATTCTAAACCCGATCATGCACCAATTAATAAGAAATTGGTGATAGAATTGAAATATCAATACCTGTGAGACCGAGGGAAAACTTGGTTACGATGACTCCAGTGACGGCGAATCCAAGTAAAATAGTGTTACGTTCTCAAATCGGCGATCCAAGAATATGGGATAATGGACCTTATTTGGATTTGGAACCAATAATTATTTAGTGGACTTATTTTGTAAACCCATAATTGGGTATAAAAACTCTAATCAATTGTAGGTTTCGGGTATCAATGAAAATTATCAAATTTCTATCTTTCTTTCTTCAACCGTTCTTCTTCCTCATCTTCTGGTTCTACTTTCTCCCATTTTCTATAATCTGCCCTCTATTCCATTTCTTCCCCATTCTTCTGTTATTTCTCTGTTACGATCTAAGATCGTGACAAGTGGTATCGGAGCCGTCGTTTCCTAAGGTCGAAAAAAGCTCAGGTCGAGTTTTTCTCAACATAAGATTCAAGGTTTCTTTCCGCTACAAACCTCGTTCCAAAATGGATTCTAGAAAGAAAGAGAAATCCAAGACCAATTTTGATTCTCTTTTATCAATGGATCTATCGAAGAACACGTTCCCTGAACTTCGACTCAACTTAGATGACAACTGGTATGTGAAGTATGAATATCAGTCACAAATCCAATACCTTCACTCCAATCAACTCGACTTACGAGATTCCATCAAGCATCAATTGTGGGATTTTGAACAGAGAATTGTTAAATGCCTCAAATATAGCAGTGAATCAATATGTGCTCAACTTCTCGAAATTTCCCAGCAAGTGGACAATATAAGACAAGTTAAAATGCCGTCGACCACTGATATTGACCCATCCACAAAAGCTTCTAAACTGGAGCATGCTTCTTCGGATTCTGGTCGAGATTTTGAGGTTACTGAAATTATCTTTAACAGAGATTATAATCAGCATGTGGGCAAAATTTGTGGTGATGTTTATATGAATGGAAAAAATCGAAAACCAGGGCTGAATATCACAAAGAAGGTGAAGAAAAAGAGAGATGTATATTTAAAGCACGTCATTCAACAATTCAACTTGGGATTGGAAGATAAAGTTATTCAATAGGCGGAAAGCAGTTTTGGTCCCCAAAGTTTGAAATTTTTGGCAATTTTGGTCCCCAAATTTTTCAATTTTGACAAAACCAGCCCCCAAAATTTCATGTACCCAAAACCGGTCCCCAAAGTTTGCGAATTTTGGCAAAACCAGTCCCCAAAGTTATGTGCGTGTGGCATAATTGGTCCCCAAAGTTGTAATTTGTGGCAAATTAGGTCCCCGGACGAAAATTAATTTGGGGGCCGGTTTTGCCAAAATTCGCAAACTTTGGGGACGTATTTTGCGAAAATACGCAACTTTGGGGACCAAAATTGCCAAATCATCAAAATTTTGTGGACTGTTTTTGTCACTCGAAACTTTGGGGACCAAAATTGTCAAATTATCCAAACTTTTGGGACCCAAGTCGCCATTTTCTCGTTATTCAATATATGTGGCAAAAGGATGTTGAACAGTAGATCGGTAGCAATGACATTTCCAGGGTAAACAAAGAAAGCTTTGAGCATTATTTACACAATCTGAAATTCAGCAGATCCTTCGAGGAGCCAGTTATCTTACGAAATATTGGAAAAATTATTCGAATGTTTGATAGAATCGTTGATTTTAACTTCCCAGGCGATACGATTCAGAATCGAAGATTGAGTGTGACCAAAAAAATGAGGAGAATGAATCAAAGATGTATGTTTCCCGACACATCAGTCAAAATATTTGAATTTATGCATTCAAATGAGAAAAATGTCGATCTCTTATCGGATTCAACGAGACATGCATATACCGAATCTCAGGAGGTAATGTTGAATCCAATTCAACATATATTATCAGATCTCATTCCAACCAAAATCTTGGTTGATTTTGGTACTTCAAAAGTTGATATTGATAGGATTATGGTTCCCGAGGCTACGGTATTTTTGGACGATGGATCTAATTCTATTTTTATTGCTAATATTAACAATATATTAGCTTGGTTCGATGCAATTGCTAAGATTTGTAATGTTATCTTTTCGAGATTATTCAATGAATTCATTTGGTTGCTCGGGAAAGTTAAGAAACGAAAGGGAAATAATTTTTTCAACACATACGGCACCAAGGTACGAATTCTATGTGGCACATCGTTGGAATTCTTGAGTGATATTATTCGTTCGATTTATTATGTACCTTTTGCTCATGTGATCCATTGGTACTTGAATCGTCATGTTGAGGATATAACGTGTAAGCCGGATAATGTTATGAAGAGCTTCAATCATACATTCGGGATTACTTACTTACCTTGATAAACTAGATCATAAACTTGAACTTGTAATTATCCTTTGTGATCATGAGGCTATTTATTATAATTTTCATCACATATATAGCATGCGAACAATCACTCTTAATGATACTCAATGGGAACTATTGGTTTATATCATTCTGGACATGATCACTATCAACTTGTTCCATATTGAACATGATAGAGAAATGAAGATGGTTGTTTCGGTAATTGATGCATCTGTTGGCATTTTTCCCTCTCTTATGGTTGATGTTGTTTGTTTTCAAATCTCTATCTCTATGATGTCGTTCACCCAAAATTATGTTCTTTCAGTTAGGATGAAAGTTTATCATTTTTACACTATTATTGTTGTGGTTCGAAAACCGGGGGTGTCAACAGTTGACCGGTTCGTTGCAAGACGAACTCGGTTGTTATTTATTTAGGTGTGGAGAAGGTTGATGATTCTAAGGCAAAGAAGGCAAACAGGTTTTTAGAGTGGAAAACCTCGGAATCGAGGAAAAAACCACTTGGCTAAGGGCTAAAAGAGATGCCCTCAGCCTGTTCACTAATCAAATTAGCCATTGTATAATACATGTTATGATTAACAACAAGGAGAGGGAAGACAATCGAAAATAAATCGAGAGAGTTCTGCCAAGCTTAAGCTTCCTGGAGAAGACCAGATCGAAATCTGAGAATCAATCCACTTTTCTCCTTCCCTCTGTGTCCTTTTTATACTGCCACTGTACTGTGCACAGTAGGGTGTCCTTTTGCGCTTGNAAACCCTAAACCCTAAACCCTAAACCCTAAACCCTAAACCTAAACCCTAAACCCTAAACCCTAAACCCTAAACCCTAAACCCTAAACCCTAAAACCCTTAAACCCTAAAACCCTAAAACCCTAAACCCTTAAACCCTAAACCCTAAACCCTAAACCCTAAACCCTAAACTCTAAACTCTCTTGCCACTGGTGGCTCGTACGCCTTCGCCGGACCACGCTTCTGACAGGGCTATCGAGGATTGTCGTTTCATGGGTTGAGTGAGAATGGCCTGAAGCAACGCCTGTAATATGTGGACCGATCGGTCCGGTGCGTGCGAGATGCTGGGCCCTACACATCGGGACCGATCGCCATAGATGATCGATCGGGCCACAGGATCTGAATGAGCCATTCACTCACGTGGGCTGGCTCTGGGCCTCCAAGTTCGGCTTACGTTGTTTGGGCTTCTCTGGCCAAGCTTGGCCCTGACCCTGTCTGGGGTACTAGGTTCCGGGGATCTCATCACTAGCCCCTCGGACTCTGTCACCACCGCGGTGGTGACCGGGGTTCGATCAACCGATTGAGATCGTTTGTGCATAAGTGCCCGATCGCAACGACGGAAACCTGTACCCGAACTGGTTGTAACGGCGTCCTTGGGGACTGATCCTGCACTTAGAAATTTCATGATGTGGATTTTCAAATTTGAAATCCGTAACAGTTGAGGGTAGGAGAGTAATTCCAGGCTCTGTAATAGCTAACGCCTTTCCATATTCCAAAGGGGGGGTAGACTGTCAGACTGCAGTCACCTGCAGAGATGATGTGTCACCCTGTGATTGAGCAGTATGTGATATAAAAGTCAGGATTTTCGCTTTGTGCAGCCATTATCACTCTTTGCGACAGACTGCTCACTTTGGAATCCTCTGGCGATTTCGCTCAACTGTTGCTCACCTTCAAATCTTCTTCAAACTTTAATGTAATCATCCATGGCACCCCGTAGGTCTATGTACCCTGATATCGCTACCATGGACCTTGAAGCATTTCGGGTCAAGTTTTCTATTCCAGCCCATTATCCCATCTGGAGGGGAAGGAAGACGTTCCATGCTTCCTTCCCACTGAGATGAACGTTCTGGCTAGCGCTATACCCGTTAGCTATGCCTCCCTTAGATCAGGCTTGCGATTTCCCCTTCATCCTTTCGTCGCGGCCGTTCTTCGGGAGATTCACTGCCCAACTTTTGCTCTTTTTCCGGGCAGTTATGTATATATTACCGCTTTTATTTATTATTGTCATAAACAGAGGGTAGAGCCAACCCTTAGGCATTTTTTCAACCTGTTCCTGGTGGGATCCCGTAAGGGCAGAAGGTTGTTAGGAGGCCGCAAGCTATATTATATAGCTACCCGAACGAAGAAGTGTACTATCGTGAACAAGGAAGATTCCCTACATGAATGGGAATCTTGCTATGTCTGGATAGACATCCCGATGGAGGACTTGCTGAAAGTTACCTTCCTAACCACACACCCCGACATCGGTAGGTTGGACCGAAGCCGGTTCAACCCATCCCACCCTGATATTGCCAACACCTTGGCAATGCTTCCTCCTCCCGAATGGCGTCTGAAAAGAATTGACATCTTTCGGGAGAAGAAGCTATTAGAGATCGGTGTAGCAGGAAGAAAGGGAGCCCCTACCCCGAAGGGTATCTTCTCAAGTTCTGATTCCTCTGAGTCAGAAGGGTCGGGTACGACTTTGCTTGCTTTAATTCATATTTCATGATCCTCATTATTTTTCTTTTGCAGATTCCACTGAAACAATGTTTGGGAACCGACTTGCTGCAGTGCTGCTGCTTCAAAAGCCAAGAAGGAGGCCCAGCTGCAATCATCAAAACCGAAGCCCAGCGCAGCAGCTGGGCCTTCACGATCATCAGGGAGTTCCAGCAGCCACAGGCCAGAACCCCGATCAATGGACGAGGTGGATGAGGTTATCTCTAAGAAGATACGCTCATTAGGCATTCCTGCCATGTACAGAATCGGGAATAATTCCCCTCTGGATCTTAACGTCGTGCGGTTATTGCTGCAGGGGTCAATGCGGGTGGACGATGTTCGCCCCTCGTCCAGTTTAGGAGATAGGGCGCAGAGACATTCAGTTTCAGCGTCAACAAGCAAGCGGGGCCCCGAAGAGGAAGCCCCGAAGCAATATAAGAGGTTGCGGTCAACTGTGAGCAGGTCCGCAGTCCCGATCCCGACGAAAGGGGTCACAATAGGGGAAAAGGCAGCTCCGTCCTCGTCTAACCCCAAGGCAATTCGCGGGGCTATCCAGGAGATGGTAGTCTCCGTTTTCAAGGCCCGGGGACCGAAAAGAGTCCCCCCTTCATGGTAGGACGCCACCCTTGAAGAATATCGGCTCTTGGGGAAGAAAAACATGCCCGGTATTGATGGCGCGCTGCCCGGCTTGGTGTTAGCATATCTGGAGTCCCAAGATGTGGTAAGTTATTTTCAACCAATGCTGCCCCGATCGGGCATATGTTCTTAATCCATTTTGGCTCTTGCAGGCACATAGAAGGGCCTTAGACCTCGCTTCCGCCGTCCAGCTCAGCCGAAGCATCTCCTCGGCATCTGAAGAGCTGGAAAGTCAACTTGCCTTAGCTCAGCGGTAAGTTGAAATCAAACAGAAAGATCTGGAAGTGGTCAGAGCCGATCGGGACCATTTGAATGGAGAGCTGCTTGGAGCGGGTACTGAGCTGTCCTTAGCCGCTTCTAAGGCGGGAGAGGCTCAAGAAGCAGCAAACTCCGCAACGGCCCGAGTTTTGGAGTTGGAGCGTCAGATACATGAGATATCTGACGAAAGCAACAGACTTCTCCTGCAATCCCAGGATGAAAAGAATGCCTTGAATGAAGAGTGGGAAACGCTCAAAGAAGACTTGGTTAGGGTCCAAGGATCGACTGAGGACGCGGTTCGGGAAGCCCTATTGGGGTTTGCCCGATCGCCCCTGATGTTTGCCTTAACGGCAAACGTCTACGGACCGAATGTCTCCCAATACATGGACAATATGAAGGACCAAACAGTTAGCAAGTTTGGTCTGGATCCCGAAGATGAACGTTGGGAGACGTTTGACCCTTTGACCAAGGACGAAAACTTCCGTGAGATCCCCGAACTGGACGAACCCCCGTTGGAGAATGATCCCAACTATCCCTTCTTTGACCTGATGGAGAGATCGGTCAACGAGATAGTTGAGGAAAGGGGGAAGAAGGTGGAGGATCTCAAGGCATGGATTGCAGAGAAGTCCGGCGCTGCAGATAAGGAAGAATGACAANATAAAAATATATAAATTAAATTAACCTTCTTATTTGTTTATTATAAAAATAATTTAAATTAGTTTCATTATGTTATGAATTTTTTTTACTTGGGTTGGATTATTCGCCGTGGGGCGGATACCCGCAAAGGTAGGACATGGATTTACATTTGAAACCCAATGCGGATTTGGGGCGGATATGGATTTGAAGTTACTAGTGATGGGGCGGGTGTGGATTTGATCAAACCCGGCCCAAACCCTACCCATTGACATCCCTAAGTTTGGTCTGGATCCCGAAGATGAACGTTGGGAGACGATTGACCTTTTAACCAAGAACGGAAACTTCCGTGAGATCCCCGAACTAGACGAGCTCCCGTCGGAGAATGATCACAACTATCCCCTCTTTGACCTGATGGAGAGATCGGTAAACGAAATAGTTGAGGAAAGGGGGAAGAAGGTGGAGGATCTCAAGGCATGGATTGCAGAGAAGTCCGGCGCTGCAGATAAGGAAGAATGACAAATAGATTAAGATTCAAATTTTCCAGTCCTTTCTTTTCTGCATTTGTAAACTCTGTTTTGAATGAAATTTCGTCCTTCTGCACAACTTGCATTAGTTAACTCCAAGTATAAGGTCGGGGCTTAGCCAAATATGGACCGAACGGTCTTCACCAATTAACTTTGAATCCTACTAAGTTTAGTAAGTTAGGGAATCCCAACTATACCAGGAGATCACACTTGAATCCGTCCAATAAAATATCATGACTTTGGCGGCGTTGCCATGGTTCTCCATGAGTCCCATGACAAATTTTTAGCCGAAGCCCCGGTTCTTAAAACAGTCCCATGGTGGGTTTTGGCTTGCCATTTGACAGGTTAACTCTGTCCTAGTTTCTTGCTTATGGACTAAGCGTAATGAAGCAAGGGTTATCTCTAGGTGATGAGTGTCGTTTGAAGAGGGAATTGAGTTCGTAGTGAGTTCTGGGAGTATGCGATTCATCTAAGTACTCAACAAGCGTGGAAGCAACTGACTCGTCAGGGCGGTCACACTACTTGGGAGCCTCATGGATGATGGCTACAGTCACCAGTCCAAACTAGTCCAGAAAATCCAACTCCAAGATCGGTCACTCACTTAGCTAGAAATACTTTGTATTGCATCCATTATAACTTATTTATGCATAAGAAACGTTTTAAAGTTCAGAGTTACCAAATATGTCAAATGTTTTATATAAAATAACGCCTTAAGTTCATAACATTCCAAGTTCGGGGGATCTCACTTCCATCAAGATTCTCAAGCTTATAAGCCCCAGCGCCCAGGTTCTTCATGACCCGATAGGGCCCTTCCCAATTTCTGTCCAGCTTCCCAACATTTCTCTGAACTCTCACATTCCTGAGAACGGGGTCGCCTTCTAAGAATTCCCTGGGCACAACTCGTTTGTTATGAGCTCGCTCCATTGTTCTTTGATAAGCACACATGCGCGCATAGATGTCGTTTCTTTTCTTTTCAATCATCTCCAAGTCCAAGGATCTTCGCTCATCATTCAAATGTTCGTCATACTGGGTTATCCGAGGTGATCTTATGGCTACCTCCACTGGACTGACCGCTTCGGACCCATACACCAAAGAAAATGGAGATTCCTGGGTCGTTGAACGGGGAGTGGTGCGGTAAGCCCATAATACCTCGTAGATGTAATCGGGTCATTTCGACCACGAAATCCGCGAGGATTTGAGCTTTGATCGCCCTTCGGGGAACGAATTCCAGATACATGGAGCTGATCTTGATCTTCCACTTGGCCAACCTCTCATTAGAATCGGCCTGACTCAAAACAGCCTTCAAAGGATGATCAGTATACACATAAACCTTGCGACCTTCGAAATAGTGCTTAAGCTTTGATATAGCTTTCTGCAATGCCAACATGAATTTTTCCAAGGTTGTGTATCTGGTTTCGGCTGGTACCAGGGAGTGGCTAACGTAGTAGACGGGCCAATAAATATCATCCCCAAGAGTCACCAGGGCTGCGCTGACTGCGGCTTCTGACACGGCCAAATACAACCCCAAGGGTTCGTGGCACGTCGGGCTCACCATGACAGGAGGAGTGCTCAAATAAGTCTTCAAGTCGGAAAATGTCCGATCGCACTCCTCGGTCCAACCAAGATGGCTAGCTTTTCTCAATGTCCTGAAAAAAGATAGAGCCCGGTCAGTGGATCTAGAAATAAACCTGCTCAATGCCGCCAATCGGCCAGTCAGCCTTTGGAATTCTCGCTTGTTTCTTGGAGGCTGCATATCAATAATAGCCTGGACTTTCTCCGGATTAACCTCGATGCCTTTCTCAGAAACGTAATATCCAAGGAATTTGCCACTTCGAATCCCGAAGCAACACTTGTTTGGATTTAGTTTGAGTTTATATTTACGGCATACTTCGAAACAGCGAGACAAGTAAGGAATATGATATTCATCATTCATGGACTTGACAATTATATCATCAACATACACTTCCATAATATGGCCTATCAAACTCCCTAAAGATCTTGTTGACAAGCCTTTGGTATGTTGCTCCGGCGTTCTTTAAGCCAAAAGGCATAACCTCGTAGCAGTAAACGCCGTCTTCTGTCATGAATGATGACTTCTTTTGATCTTCCTTAGCAAGGAAGATCTGATGGTACCCGGAGTAAGCGTCTATGGTACTCATCATGGTGCTGTCCGCCACAGCATCCACCAATCGGTCAATATGCGGCAGTGAGAAAGGGTCCGACTCACAGCTCTTGTTGACGTAGGTAAAATCCACGCACATCCTCCATTTCCTATCTGCCTTGGAGACTACCACTAGGTTCGCGACCCACTCAGTGTAGTGAATCTCCCTGATGAAGCCTGACCGCAGCAACATGTTCACCTCTACCCGGATGATCTCAATCTTCTCAGGAGAATAGCGTCTCCTCTTTTGCCTTATCGGCTTGGTTCCAGGTTCGGTGTTGATCCGATGCTCCCTTTCGGATCGGTCAATTCTCGTAACATCGTCCAGGGTCCAAGCGAATATGTCCACATTGCCTCTCAGCAAGCGGACCAGCTCTTCTTCGAAGGTCGGGGCTAGATGTGCCCCGATGCGAGTAGTCTTGGTTGAGTCATCCTCAACCAAGTTGATAAGCTTGAAACCAACGGGTTCCATAGCTTGCCTAGGGTGCGGGGGCTCTTCGAGAAAATCCACCCGAGCTCTCTTGTTGGGTGCCAAGGTTCGGCACGAACTCATGTAGCACTGTCTTGCTACTTTCTGGTTCTCCTTAACAGAAACCACTCCATGAGTGGAAGGGAACTTGAGCATCATATAGTACGTGGAAGGGACCGCTTCAAACTTACTGAGGCCGGTCCGTCCAATGATAGCGTTGTAAGTCAGATCGACTTCAACGACTATGAACTCCAGGGTCTCCGATCGGTCCCTGCCCGGTTCTCCTAGTGTGACTGGGAAAATAATTTTCCCGCACGGGATAATACTTCTCTGGTCGAACGACCAAAGGGTTATATTTGCAATCGGGAGATCATAGGCCGCGGCTCCGAGCATCTCCGCCACTTCACGCTTTATCAAGTTGCATGAAGCCTCGGTGTCCACCAGAATCCTATGGACCCGTCGATCGGCGATAATTCCAGTGATGATAAGAGGATCATCACATGGATCGATGACCCCTTCACGATCGGCTGCGGTAAAAATGATTTCTCCCTCAAAGGTTGAGGACTGCTCAGCCGATTCGTACTTTACCAGCGCCACAGATTCGGAGCTCTCGGGAAACTCCTCACGCGCTGCTCTTTTTCAGTCCCTGACCGACTCATTAATCATTATTCAGCCGGAGATAACATAAATATCTCCGGCGACCTCTCTCTCCCTGGGCACCTCCTCATTTGGGGGAGGTTGGGTGCCCATTTCGGCAGGTGGGGGAGCTGGTTGCTCCCTCCTGTCTCCTTCATTTCGCGGGGCCCTACTGCCACGGCATTGCCATCTCCTCCTGCGGCCCTGGCCACGGTTCTCTTGACCGTGCTGGCCTCGATCCTGTTCAAGTTGGGGAGATCTTCGGTCTCCCGCCCGGTCGTTGTAATGTCGGGGCTGACCCCGATTATCTCTCCCCCTTGGCCTATGACGATCGTCACCTTGATGGCCCGCTCGGGGGGAATCAGCCCGCTTGCCCCTCTGATCATCATGATCGGGCTTTTCCTTGTTCATCGCCGCTACTGTCTCTCGTAATAGCAGGCATTTCAGCGTAGGGTGATCGCGGTTGTGATGCAACTCGCAATAGACCCGATTGTCCTCCTTCTTCGGAGGAGCGATCTTTTCAGCCACAGCCGCAACTTCTCGCGGCTGTCTCTTAGGGTAAAATACCATATGGTCACCTGCGGGATCAAAATTCCCGCCAGGCTTTCGATATCCCGCTCCCAGCGCTTCATCCACCTTGATGTACTTGTTGATTTTCTGAAGGAGCTTTCCCAAGGTGGATGGTGGGCTCTTCACAAGGCTGGCTGAAAGGCCACAATGTCCTAAGACCTGCTACAAGATATCGATTTTGTCTCGGAGCTCCAACTTGATACCCCGGGCAGTTCGATTGAACTTCTCCATAAAAGAACGGAGACTCATCTTCGCCGGGATATACTTCATGTCATATAGTTCCTGTCTGCTACGAGGCGGTCCTACATTTGGAGCGAACTGCTCCAAGAAAGCCAGGATTAATCCGCCATACGACTGTATGGATCGGGCTAGCAAGTTCTTGAATCAGGTCCGGGCATCGCCCTACAACCCTGCCGCGAAGATGCGGCACTTCAATGAGTCAAAGGCCCGAACGGTCCCCATCCTCAGCTCGAAATCCGTGACGTGATCGATCGGATCACCGTCGCCTCGGAATACTGGTAACCCTTCTGGGTTACGATAGTATCGATCGGGGACTGCCGCCCAGATCTCTTCAGAAAACGGGAGCATCAAATCTCCCAGTGTGGCGGAGACGCCGCCAGATTGTTGGGATGACGCCTGGGCCACATGCAGATTGTGTCACCAGTCATCATCCTTGCTCCGCCTGATCGGGGCATCCATGGCCCGATCAAAGAGTCCAGGATTACGCTCCAGATTAGGACCGCAATCCCTCTGCGTTCGCTGGGTCTCCAACTCCCTGGTAAGCTCGTCGATGCGTCTCTGCATCTGTTCCTGGTCCGTCCCAGGCACGGGAGTTGGAGTTCTAACTGAAGGAGGCGGAGTAGATTGGTATCTCGGCCTCCTCATTGTTATTCCACGCCTGATAATCTCCTCTTCATCGGAGCTCGGCGCTTCTGGGTCGCTTTCATACCCTCTGTTGGCTGGAACAGGGCTTGTAATAGCCGGTGGTTCTGTTCCACTCCTCTCCGACATAACTTCCAGTATAACCTTCCTAACAACAGCTTCCAGGTCCTGTAAAGAGAACGTTGAAGCTGGAATGCTGCTGGGAAGCGTGTCACTATCATTCGTCGAAGTTCGAGTCGCCATGCCTTTGATTATCCTATCCCATGTAAAGACCTCAAATGGGGATTAAAAACTCGTCCCCACGGACGGCGCCAAACTGTTGTGGTTCGAAAACCGGGGGTGTCAACAGTCGACCGGTTCATTGCAAGGCGAACTCGGTTATTATTTGTTTGATGTGTGGGGAACGATTATGAATCAAAGGAAAAAGACGCAAGGATTTTAGAGTGGAAAACCTCGAAAACGAGGAAAAAACCACTTGACTAAGGGCTAAAGGAAGTGTCCTTAATCGGTACAATAAGCAAATTAATGATCATACAAGACATGTTTGTTCTTTAGACAACAAAGAGAAAGAGGAGAATCGAAAATAAATCGAGAGCAACTCCTCAATGCGAAAGCTCTGAAGAGAAAACAGAAGAAGATCCTTTTCTCACACTCTAAGTGTCATTTTTATACTCTCACTGTACTGTGTACAGTAGGGTGCCTTTTTGTGCCTGTCCTTTGCTACTAGGTCGGCTAATGTCAGACGGAGCAGCCGCCGGAAACGGCCTCACAGAGCTGCATGGCGCTAGACCTTTCGGCGCTACTAGCCGGCTACTCTCTGGCCACTGGTGGCTCGTACGCCTTCGCCGGACCACGTTTCTGACAGGGCTGTCGAGGGTTGTCGTTGCATGGGTTGAGTGAGAATGGCCCAAAGCAACGCCTGTAATATATGGACCGATCGGTCCGGCGCGTGCGAGATGATGGGCCCTACACATCGGGACCGATCGCCATAGATGATCGATCGGGCCATAGGACCTGAATGAGTCATTCACTCACGTGGGCTGGCTCTGAGCCTCCAAGTTCGGCTTACGTTGTTTGGGCTTCTCTGGCCAAGCTTGGCCCTGACCCTGTCTGGGGTACTGGGTTCCGGGGATCTCATCCGTTTATATTTTACCCTCACGTCCGTTATTTTTTTGAGTTTTTGCGTAATTAAAATCTTTCTTTCCACATGGTTAAATTGATCAATTTTGTTTACTGATTTTATATTTAGCTCCCGAACATATTAAAGAGTTTAGAATTAACCATTCGTCAAATTTTCGTTATCTTATTTCATCGATTATTGATTTTTAAAAATTCGATGTGCGGCACATGTATAATACTCGTTAGTGTATATTTAATTCTGAATGTGAATTCTTACACATGGTAATTCTCATGGTGAATTTTGAAAGTCAGTATATGAATGCTTACACATGGTAAATTCTTAAAGAGACAATAGATGTTGCACCAGTGAACCGAAAAGTCGTCCGAATATTAGGGGATCATTGAACACATATTTGTTTGGAAATAAAATTCTTATTTCCAGCATCATGAAAATTATCATACGATATGGAATTTAAATACGAAGTAAAATTACCATGAAATATAATAACAAAACATTGCAAGACAAATTAGTATTTTATCAATTGGATGACACATATTTTTCCGGTACATATTTATTCGAATCAATTCTGAACTCTTTAATATGTTTTGGGACTAAATATCAAATCAGTAAACAAAATGAGTCAATTTAACATGTAGAAAGAATGAGGTCAATTACATTAAAACTCAATAACATAACGAACGTAAATGTCAAATATAAATGATTTTGAAACTTTAGGAGTCAACCATGCAATTTTTAAATTTTGAGAGATTGTGTTTACAAATTTAAAAAATTAATGGATCAACCACACATTATGTAAATTTTAAGTGTTTGTAGGCAATTTTAAAATGATAAAATAGTGTTTTTAAACTATTTTACATATATCAACGATATATCAGTTAGTACCCGATATTTTACATGTCGTTTGATATAATATTTTATTAATATTATTATATTGTAATTTAATTTATTATATATTTTTAAGTAATATATATATATATATATAATATAAATTATTTGATTTAATTCTATTAAAATATATAAACGTAGTCTATTTATCAAATAATTTATGAAAAGATGTTATGAAAAGATGTTATTTTGTAAAACAACTATTTTGCCAATAGCATTTTTGCAGGGCGTTGTTTTGCAAATTCTCCCTCGGGTTTACTGTTGTTCCCGCTTCTAATAATTCTATACCTCCAACTTATTTGCAATTTTCTCATTTCTTCCTTGGCTCGGAGCCAAATGGATACGTCGCCGACGCTGACGGACGATTTGGACCCGGCTCTGAAGCTCGCCTTGGCTGTTTCGATTGTGCACTCGAAACGTCGCCAAAACAGTACCTACGCATCGACTGGCACTACTGATCGCCAATCCGATTCCTTAACTTTCAGCCATTTAGAGGCTGTTAGATGGAAAAACAAGGTTTGGCTTCTCGTATTTCTCTTTCATAGCGTATCTGGATGGGTTTTATGCAGTTACTGAACAAGGTCTTGCTCTAGCTTAGCGCCTGTTTCTTAGTTGGTCAGGGTTTTTGATATTGTAGGCCAAACAACGTAAGGAAGAGATAAATCGACTTATGGAGGATCTGAAAACTGCTGAAGGCTAGTCATCTCTGCTTTAAACCACCATTTTTTAACGGTACCTTTTAAGTGTCGCAAAATTCGCCCAATTCTTATCGCAATTATACTCATGCTAGCCTTTTTTCGATCTAAAATGATTTCATAACCATGCAAACTGGATACGAACCTACAAACATATGTGAAAAATAACCTCTGTTTCGATTTGTTCTGCTTATTCAATCACTACTGAATGATGGATCAGAAAGGATGCAGCATGGCGTGTATCCTGCGAGCATTGCATGCAAATGTTATTTCTACGATAATCTTGAAGCCCTAATCCCTGCGCTGGAATTTGAATCTGAAATGTTCAACGATGTTCTTCGCCAAAGATTTCTGAGACAGGGTTCGCTCATAGTATATACTTTTCAAGTCTATTTTCGTACTTTCTCACTATTTGGGTACTTTCCTGAAAAATGTATCTTAACCTAGTTGGATAACTGAAATGTCACTGAAATTCTATGCAGTAAGACCAAGTGAAAGAAAAAAGAGAAGACTTGATAGTTCCTCAATGCTCAATAGATATGGTAAGCTGACATCTTATCTATGCATCATCTGTAAATATTAATAGTATTCATGCATTTGATCATGTTTGAGAAGGTCTTGAAGACACGGAAATCTAACTTTCATTTGGTTTTGCGTGATGGTGAACCTCAAACGTATGATGTGTAGCTTTTGAACAAGTTGACTGCATTCTTTATGATTAAGCAGGATCCATGTTGTTGGCATTGATGCAACGTAGTGTTTTCTAGAATTCTTGAAACGTGTACGAATTGCAGAGCAGCAGTGTTGTGTTCATTTTTCAGATAGTTATAGAGAGAACGAAATGGACCTACTACGAGCTTCAGCAGATCTCCTCATCGACTTGTGTGAAAATTCTCCTCTCAAGGTGCATTCTGCTGTATTTGCTAGTACGTTTTCTATTATTTTTACTTTCTGTTGTTGCAAAAGTTCTTTGACAATGCTGAGCTCCTTGTCTTTGCAGGTGGAGGATGGAAACTTCAAAAGCTTGTCACACCAAGCCACCGACTTTATTCTTGGTATCTTAGCTTCCCTACTCTATCCATAAAATTTCGAGCATTATCCAACCTGGTGATTCTTCCCAGTCATGCTTAGATATACGTTTAGCTTGAAAATTGCAGCTTCGTCTAAATGGGAGATTTCAGAATATTTCTGTAAATCATGTAGGTCTCAGAAAGTGAACATAATTTTTTCTTTTTTTATGTTTCCTGAAAGCATCAACTGCTCAGGATATTAACTATAAGGTACCCAATGACACAACTAATTCAAATGTCAGGTCTCAGGTCTTTTAAATGTGTGGTCCCTTTAATCCTATTCGTTCACGCTTCCCCATTATAATTTCGGCCCGACTATGGTATTGGAGCTGGTTCGGTTCATTTCAATTCACAAGTTCAAACCTTATGGTTGGACTTGAGGGGGAGTGTTGAATTTATCTCACATTGGTTTGAGAAGTAAGATTGATTAGATTTATTAAGTTGATGAATGTTCATATAAAAGCTTGATCAAGTCTTTTAAATGTGTAGCTTCCTTCCTTAATTCCGTTCGTTCATGCTCCTGTCGTAATTTCGGCCAGACTCTATACGATATATTGATTCTTAATAATATAGCTCATGAACCTTCTTCACATGAGGAGGAAATTAGTAACTTCGTTGTAACACTATAAGTATGTTGGGGTCCCACCTGCACACATAATGAATTTGCTCAAAATTATTGTTTGCTCTTTATTTGCTACCAGGCTTCTGTAGACCTTACATGAGTTAATCCACGGCCAATATCATGAGCTAAGAGTTATTCCGAATTTATATTAATTGGCAGATACCATCTTCCATGATGTGTGCTTCTTTCCTTCTTCATGTGGTGACCAATTTATGCCTCTTTTTTATCATAATTCTTTTCTTGGTTGAATCTGAGGCATGGAGCTTAACCTAATTATTTGCTTTGTGCAGCCGAATTAAAGTCTTTATCATTGAGCGAATTGATGGGTGATACAATTCAAAGCATTTTGAGTAGCTTAATTCAGCGTGCAGTGATATGCATGTGCAGTGTAGCGCAAGGACCTGGTAAGCTATTTATTATTATTAGAAATTTTCAACGTGGGTGCTGCACTGGTTTTATGTAATAGACTTCAGATTATTCTTGGAACTTTTGTACTTTTAAATGTCCTTATTCTCATGGATCATAGTGTTTCTCGGCTTCTTATCAGTAATTCTGATGATAAACATGAAACTAGCACTCGTAATCTTTGTGACATTCCCAAACTTGATTTCCAGATGACTTTCACCGACTATAGAAGTGGGTGGTCGCTAGGGGTGTTTATGTTGCATGTCTGCACTCTCCAACATAAGGGAATATAGATTATATTTTAAAACATGATCACAGCCACTTTCTATTTGAGGACTTTATTTATACCACTTACCCTGCATCCGTATCGAGGGGCATGTTTTATTATTTTACTTGGCAAAGCGTGTAAGCATGCTCCTACACTAGTTTGCTCAAATGTGTACTACTTGTAGTTTGACACGTTTTATATAGTTACCTTTCTTTTTTTGTTCGCCAGCAGAGTTTCCCTGTCAGAGTAATCTGCAGTTGTATATTCAGCACTTGATGCGTAAGCTTGGAAGTGACCCTAATGTTGGACAGCTTATAATTCTCACAGTTTCTCAGAGAATTTCTATAGCTGCTGAATCTTTACTTTATGTGGATCCGTTTGATGGTGCCTTCCTCAAAAGTCAGCAGTGCTTGTATCTAATGTACGTTAGACTCCAATATGCATTTATCTTTTATGATCACTAGTGACTCATAGTAAAATAATGATTATTTGTTGAATGACTTGGATTAAGCAGTAATAAATTCAAGAAACCTATATGTGGAAGTGACATTTCAATCGTTTCCATGTTCTGGTTTTTTGTGGTCTCTAATGCAAATATATCTACTTCGCATTCTTTGATGCCTTGCCTCTGTTTCATTCATCCCATTTCTTAACAATTTTTTTCTTCTATGCTTTAGTTCTGTCTGTAATTTGTGTTATTTAAGTTAACGATATCCACATATCAGCTACAACTTGCATTGTTGGTTTTGCTTTAGCTGTTTCGGTTACTGTTTTCAGGGTTCAGCTTATCGACTTTCTGATCTCAGACTATTTACTTTCTTGGCCAACCAATCGAAACTTTGATTCAAGTATGTGTTTCTTGTCTTGATCCTCTATTGGACATCTGCACAAAAAAATCATATATGCTAGCGATCACGTAGCGTTTAAAACATTTCAGCGTCTTGGCACCATTTTTAATAAGGTCAATAAAATATTAGTCACTTGTTTTCATTGAAGTATGCTGATCGTGTATGTCAAGAGCATGCTCTTTCTTTTTGTACGTCTTTATGTGCTGACCAGGGCAGTTGTCAAGCTATAGTCGTGTATCTTGTACTTACTGGAGGATTGCATTGGGGTGTAGTCAGTATACATCAACATTGCAAGTTAATTTTGCAGAGTATAATGCATTCAAATGTTTCATGCACTGTCTTTATTGTGCGAAGGGTGTTGTTGTATAGGACATAAACTATGTTTTGATCACGCAGATCTTCTAGGAGAATGGGTGGCATCTGTTGCGGTTGCCCGAAAATCATTGGAGCTTTTGGAGAACATCAATTCATTGTACATGCTATACATGCATCGTGTTTTGGGGGAATTGACGAGGAATCTGAGTGCGGCTCCATTTATCCAGATGCTAGGACATGATTTTCTGAAATTCTTCAGCTATTAGTTTCTTTTAGGAGATGCGTTGTCGTGCTGAGTGGAACAACTTGCAGCTGAAGGCACACATGAACATAACTTCACAATCATGGTGCTACTGCGCAAATAAATAGCCTTTATTTGTTGGGGGTTAAATACCACACGCATTATTGCTTGAGCTTAAGAATAGAGTGTCACGAACTAAGAAGGGATGAGAATTTAGAAGAATGAAGGAGATGAGGATACAGAGAGAAGAGAAAGATAGAACTTGAGATTCATAAAACATACGAGTACAGTAGGAGTTCAGAGTTTTTTATACTGTAAATATGATTTTATCTGTCTTTACAGTAAGTCTTATGAGATGGAGAAAATTCCCAGGATACAGCGAGCTGGGGACTTGAGGAATTGAATCCCACTTCCCACTGGCATTCCCCCTAAATCTTATCTAATGACCATTTGATTTCCATCTTGTATGATATCAAACAATAACCGATAATGCTAACGATACAGTCTCAATGCAATCAAATGATAACAGATAATATAATGATAGTCTAAGTTCTGGATGCTTTTAAGTTGAGCTTACGGCTGTCCGTGTAAGACTTGTTGATGGTGCCGAGACATATTTGACAAATTCTAACATCAATTAGAAGAGGAATGATCATAGATTAATTATAATGATTCGTTTATCACTTAATTTTTTTTTGCAAAGTGGCAAAGATCCCGATGAATTGAAAAGTTAAACGTGTTTACATTGGCTTAGTTTTTTAAGTATGATTCACTTCTCTTGACTATACTACATAGGCATTCTAACAGCTCATTTAATCTTTAATTTATATATTGTCTTAGAGCTCTAGATGTGGATTTCGGGTTAATCTGTACCGGTTTAAACAAAAAAACTATGGTAGAAAAGCGCATCGGATTTAGACGACAAAAATAAAACGATATATGATTCCAGCATTACCGATCATATTATAGCAAGTCTGAAGCAGATCAGATCAGTTCGACTTGAGGGAGAGTATTGAAATATTGTCCCATATCGGTTGTGAAATTATAATAATTATAGTTTATAAGGTTACAATATTATGAGTAATTGATTTGGTCAACAATTTTTAATATAATTCACTTCTCTTATGAATTATGATACACAAGCATTCTCTCGGACCAAGATCAGTTCGACTTGAGGATGAGTGTTGAAATTTTATCTTACATCAGTTATGGAACTATAATAATTATAGTTTATAAAAATGTGATATTATAAATAATTTGATTTGTCCTCTCATTTTCAATATAATTCATTTTTTATTAACCGTGATATACATACACTTTCTCGTTCTGTCCATTGAATCATTACTTTCATAAAGAACTATTTTCTTTATACTCATTTAAATATTGGACTCTAGTTTACATCTTTTTAAACATTGCGAGATGTTTGGTTTAACTATGGAATGCACACATTTTTCAAAAGTGTTGTTTTGTTCAAAAAAAAGAAAAATCACATTGTGCACCTCAATATTCCGTATTTCATCACCCATATGAACATCAGTTATCATTGTAATGTAATTTTTAAAAGCTAAATTTAATTTAATTTACCACAATTTAATTCATTACACCTCATGACATACACCATACTTTACCATCATTGTACCAAACAAATAAGTTATGTTATAACTCATTTTTATATGCTACCTTGAGGCTTGAGCATGACCGAATGGTTGAGTATTCCACAATGTGTAAAATGGACATCTCATTAGAAAAATGTTGATCGTCATAAGCCACTGTAACATGAGTTATCAGGAAAATCAAAATTGCAAAAGAAAAATCAATTAATTATTTAAAATAAAATACAATACAATAAAAATAACAAAAAGAGTTAAAAAGTTGGAAATTGGAATGGAGAAAGAGTTATTTGGAGAGGTTTTACAGGTGATTTGGAGTTGCACTTTTGGGTCCTCTTCCTTTCCCTGTTCGCTATCCACAGAAGGATTGGAGAGGAGAGAACAACGTTTTTTAATCCGTGGTCATGAGCCATGGCTTCCACGGCCCCCCTTTTCCCGAGCCCTAGAGCTCAGTTTCACCAACATCATAGTTGTTTCTCGTGGAGACTCGGGAAGAAGCCAACCTTCAACGACATAGCAACTTCCGAAACTTCCAGTCTTTCGCAATTCTCTCAGCAATTCACTTCTTCACTTCCCCAGGCGGTTAAACTTGCTTCCCTCCATAGCGCTGCTCCTCTTCCGTTTCGTCCTGTTTCGGACGATACCGATGGCAATTTCCCTGAAAACCCCAACAAAGTGGCATTTTTTCTTGACACTCCTCATGAGTCTCCTTCTACCTTCTCGAAAGGATCAAGTCACAGGGTAACCATTCCAGACTCACCATGGATTTCTTCACTTGCTATGAAAAGTTTGCTTTTCAAGAAAGGAGGTGGTGTCAGGTTGGCATTTCAGGAAATGGAGAGGCGCAAGTATTATGAATTGAAGAGAAGACAGATAAAATCTGAAACTGAGGCTTGGGAGAATATGGTAGAGGAGTATAAAGAGTTGCAGAGGGAAATGTGCGAAAAAAAAATGGCGCCGAATTTGCCATACTTCAAGAAATTAATGTTGGACTGGTTTGAGCCTTTCCTCGAAGCAATCAAAAGGGAGCATAATTCGCAAAGGTCCCAGAAGAATAAGAAAGCTTATGCACCTTACATTGATGCTCTGCCAGCAGACAAAATGGCTGTTATTGTCATGCATAAAATCATGGGGCTAGTGATGATGGGTGGAAAGGAGGATAGGAGTGTCCGTGTAGTAGAAGCAGCCATTCAAATTGGGAAAGCAATCGAACAGGAGGTGAGTATTGATGCATTATTCTAGTTTCTATAAAGAACATCTGGCGAAGTGTTTGATGGTTCTTAATGAAACACAAATTTCCAGGTATACTATATTGATGAGACTGGTGATTATTTAAAAAATGATCAATTGCAACTGGTAGCTTGGTGTCTAGCTACATCATATTAATTTGATGTACTATATGCGAGTGCTGAATAAATAGTTTGAAATTTTATCCCAGGTTAGGGTTCACAGATTTTTGGAGAAAACCAGAAAACATCAGGAGAGAATAGTATCTGAAAGCCAAGTAAAGATACGTAAGGAAGCTGTAATTTTGAGAAAACGAATTAAAAATCTAATTAGAAGAAACGGGATTATTGAAGTACAAAAGCTGGTTAGAAGTGATGATTTTGAGCCATGGAGTCGAGAGAACCAGGCTAAGGTTTAGCTTGATCTATTTATCAGTTTTCAAGGAACATATTTGTAATCCATCATCCCCATACCGTTTCTCTTATTGTGATACAATTTTATATGTTGTGCAGTTGGGATGCTTTCTGATAGATCTATTAACTCAGAGTGCGTATGTTCACACTCCAGTGTGTCAGTCAGCTGATAGTCCACCTGTTGTTCGCCCTGCATTTAGGCACATCTTTAAGATTGCCGCAAGAGAACCTGGGTCAGATTATAACTCTTACCATTCTTAACTAACTACACTGCTGCTCTTTTCTCTCCCCTACACTTTATTTTGTAGGGGAGAGAGAAACCATGCATAATATGTTTAAATCAGCTTTTTTATGTAGTTTGCTTCTGTTTTGTTTATCTACATGTATTATTCTCCATTTAAATTGACATGTTTCATGCACCTTAACATGATTTAGAGCAAGACAATTAAAAACCTTGAAAAAAATCCTAATCCCAACCTTGTGAATTTTTGCTTTGAACAATCACATTTCAATTGATCAAACAATTGAACTTGAGGAGGAAGTCCTGGAATTCAAGTGGTTGGTTTACTTACAAAACTAAACAAGAAAACTCTGCTTTTAAGTAAAACCACATGGAATCGATTTTGCCTCCTTCTAGGTTCATTCGCACAGTTGTCTGAAGTTTAATCATGCATGGTGAACATTTTTTAATTTTTATGTTTTTTTCTCCCAGACAAAAACTTGTTAAGCGCTATGGAGTGATAGAATGTGATCCAATGGTCCTTACTGGCTTTGAGAAAAATGTGAGCCCTTCAGTTGCTGTTTTCCTTTTTTACTTTCTATGTTTCTCTTTTTCAAGCATCAGCAGTTTAAGTATTGAATCCTTACATCTTTCCTGGAAAGAGCAAGCCCATTGAGAGTATATTCGATATGTTTTCACCTGGTGGAAACATTTCCATCATTTTGTGCTTGTTTACATTAAATTGAAAACCCGTGGCATAGACCCTTAATTTGCATAGATAGGCTTATGATATACATCATATAGGATCTAAGATTCACATTGACGAGAATAACATAAAATGGGTTAACATTCACCTTTAAAATTACCATTGAGTTAATGATTTGTGATGTCAATAATAACTAAATAATTATTTTTTTGGGTTACTATTTTTTTTTAACTGGAATGTTATTTCATATATAAATTACCTTATGAATTCATAAGGTATTCTAAAGGTACATAACCGAAAAGAAACGCATGATTGTATGAAATTTATACACCTGCATTTTCTACAGCCTCAAACGAGGCCCATAGTTATCCTAATGATTTAATAAAAACTATCCTAAGACATGCTAGTCATCAAATGGATATATCCAACACATTGTGTGAAAAATGACTAGTGTTATTACTTTTGTATATTTCTAGCTAGGACATAGTTATAAGATCAATGTATCCAACCTCGCATTGTAGGAATGGTAAAGTGTTATTTTTTTCATTGTGTATTTTATGCACTTGCAATATTCTTCTCTATGTAGGTTAAGCATATGGTGATCCCTTACATTCCCATGCTGGTGCCACCTAAAAAATGGAAAGGGTATGATGACATTTTTATGATATGTAGTTAACATATTTGAGTCATTTCTAAGCTTTCTCTTTTTCGTAACTTAATGAAATTTCAAGTGAATCAGTGCTCCACTTCTCATTTTAACTAAATATAACGTCTAGGAGATAACAAGGTCACATGTTTTTTAGTTTTTGTATAATATTCTTGCTGTTTTTAGGTATGACAGGGGAGGTTACCTGTTTTTGCCTTCATACTTGATGCGCACCCATGGATCACGAAAGCAACGAGATGCTGTAAAAACTGTTTCAGCAAGACAGATGCATAAAGTTTTTGAGGTGAGAGCTGAATTATTTTTTTCAATGTCGTATAATTCATTTGCATCTAATTAGTAGTCAAGTTGGAATTTGTATTCAACATTTCATTCATCCAACCTCCAGCCAATTTTTTACGTCCCTTTGTTACGAAATCATTCAGAACATTGTTTCTCTCAGAATTTTCATCAGGCAACTATAAGAAGCTTTAAACATATTTCAATGTTTGAACGGATTTTTTCTTCTCTAAATCAGCATAGTTGGAAGTGTGTATTATGCCACTTTTTTGCAATGTAATGATTTTATCCATGTTTCTTTGAGAAACAGGCCCTTGATACTCTAGGGAACACCAAATGGAGAATTAACAAATCAATCTTAAGTGTGGTGGAAAATATTTGGGCAGCAGGTGGTGATATTGCTGGTTTGGTGAATCGTGATGATGTAAGTTCATGTCTTACATTTTTTGGATGGGAAGAGGGATTTTATTACTTAGTGGCAAAAAATAATTAGCCACCAAACCAAAATTTTTTAGCTATGGTTAGCTCGGGTTTTATCACCCGGCGCAATCATAAAAAGAACATGGCATACATTTTACTTGGTCCCTAAGATCACATCTTACATGCATATGTGCACATCACACACCTGTGCCTACGAGATGGTTTTACCTTGTGTTGTGTTACTTTCTTACTTTTAATTTTGTTTCTTTTTTCATGAAACAAGTTACTTTTTGCACAGGTCCCAATACCTGATTTAGTCTCTGATGATGTGAATGAAATAAAGAAGTGGAAGTGGAGCATCAGTAAGGTAAAGAAAATCAATCGAGAGAGGCATTCTCAAAGATGTGACACTGAGTTGAAGCTCTCTGTAAGTTATTTTTTGTTCACTGGATGCATTTAATTATGCATGTATTCTCAAGATAAATGTGATGGATAGGTGAATATGAATAAATTTTATCAAGTAAGTTTTCATCTAGTGAAGAGATTTTCTTAACAGTAATTTTTTTATTAAAACATCTGAGATCAACCAAAGGTAATGTCATATCAAAGTACAACTTTTAAGGATTACAATATGAGTTTAAAAGTCATCTAGTGAAGAGATGTCAGCTAGTTAATTGAAGATTCTGTATTGCTTGTGAATGCTATAGTGCCTTCAGATTATATTGGGTGCTAGTTTACTTTGTTGTGTTTAGTCTCATTTACTAAATCCATCATATTATGTTCATCCTATCCAATATATTGCGATCTTTTTATCGGGTAGTGTCTCCAATATGTAAATTTTATAGCATTTGACGTATTTTCCTTGCCATTACTTTGTTTTGACAATGAATTGGGGTAGCTCGGCCTTTCATTTATAGTATTTTTAATTCGAAGGAAAACTTCAAGTTGAAATCTGAGCAGGAAATTTGTCAAGTAGGTTGCTCGGGCAATGAAAGATGAAGATGGATTCTACTATCCTCACAATCTTGACTTCAGAGGCCGTGCATATCCAATGCATCCACACTTAAATCACCTTAGTTCTGATCTCTGTAGGGGAATTCTTGAGTTTTCTGAGGGGAGGCCATTGGGCGAGTGTGGTTTATATTGGTTAAAATTACATTTAGCTCGTCTGTACGGAGGGGGAATTCAAAAACTTTCTTATGATCACCGCCTCTCCTTTGTGGAGAACAATATCGCAGAAATATTTGATTCTTCCGAGAGGCCCCTCTCTGGAAATCGCTGGTGGTTGAAGGCTGAGGATCCTTTCCAGTGCTTAGCTGCCTGTATCAACCTTTCAGAAGCTTTAAAAAGCTCTTCCCCACAAACTATCATCTCCCACTTGCCCATTCATCAGGTATGAAAAGGCATGGTCCAGCTGAAATTTATGGAATCGCCAGGGAAAAAGGAAATTTTGTTTGATATGCCATAATGTATTTGCCCTCGCCAGCTTTTTTTGATGGTGCTACATTCGTTTCCACTATTAATCAAAAGAATTAGAAATGCTTCTTTACCTAACCTAAGTTAGTTTTCCTGAAATAAATTTATTTCATGCGTTTTTCACTATTTTCTGATTTTTGTGTGATCTGGGTTTTATTCATGCTTTTCTTTCCATGTTTATTTCAAGGATGGTTCGTGCAATGGGCTTCAACATTATGCTGCTCTTGGAAGAGACAGCGTAAGTGTATTGTTCAGAATTAGGCAGCTTCCTTCTGTTCTAAACTTGATGTAAATGTGATCTTCAATAGATTGTAAGTTGGAAAACTAGCAAGGTCTTTATGCCAGATGCTCAGGATGTTTCTTAAGGATTATGAGTGTCATTCTTTGTAATGGTCTTATGTGGAACCACCTGATCTTTTGATTGGAGAAAGGGAGTCAATTCTGAAGGGTCTGGGGCAGTAATTATCTAATTTTATGTTGTCCCTCCTGCTCCGTCTAGCTCTGCTTACCTTAGTTTTCTTTCCAACAGTTGTTTGTGATATCTTTTTAGAAAAATTTTAGTATCACGTCATCTGTGCTCAAAATTTTCCTAATTCAGTTTGAAGCTGCGGCAGTAAACTTATTCGCGGGGGATAAACCTGCAGATGTTTACTCTGAAATTGCAGAGAGGTATTTTGATCTGATACTTGTGCAAGGCCTGTGTAGTTCTTGTTTTTTAGTTTTAGTTTTAGTTTTAGTTTTTAGTGTACCTGAACCTAGTTTTCAACTTATATCTTTTCTATCAATGTAACTAAATAGTCATATCTATCGCAACCCCAACTGATTTGTTTAAATCATTGCCTTTTGATTATATAGGGTTCTCAGTATTATGAAAATAGATGGCGAGAAGGATCTAGTGGATGACGCGAACTCTTTGTTGGCCAAGATTTTAATTGGACAGGTTGGTTTTTTCTCTCCCTTTATTGTATTAATGCTCTTTGCAGAGATAATGCAATATTTCGTATTTGCTATTGACCTTTAATTTTCATCAGGTGGATAGGAAACTTGTAAAACAGACGGTGATGACTTCAGTTTATGGTGTCACCTATATTGGTGCACGTGATCAGATCAAGCGAAGATTGGAGGATAAGGGAATCATCAATGACGATAGGCTGCTTTACAGTGCCTCGAGTTATGCTGCTAAAGTGAGTAATGCTTTCCATAAAAGTTATATGTTGCTTGATTTCGCTGTCCCTGCTGACAAAATTTCTATTAATGATTCAATATTTTCTCACAGGTGACAATGGCTGCCCTTGGACAATTATTTCAAACTGCACGTGCAATAATGGCTTGGCTCAGTGACTGTGCTAAGGTTCTTTAATTTTTTCTGAATATTGTCATAAATTTGGGAAATTATGATATATTGTTTCTTTATTTTGATAGTTCTTATGATCTCTGAATTCATCTGACGAGATTTCACAGTTGATTGCTTCAGAAAATAAACCTGTGCACTGGACAACTCCGCTTGGTCTCCCGGTCATACAGCCATACTTTAAAACTGAGCGCCATGTTGTAAGTGCTTCCACAATGAAGTAATCTTGCATTCAACTGTGATGTTAACTGCAATCCATAATTCTTCTTGAGTGATCCATACATTTGTGGTCCCATATATGCCTTAGGTGATGTCTTATTGTCTTTGATTTTTTCTCAGTTTATTAATCTGTGTAACATATTTTTCCTGGCCCTTGCCAATGCAGGTCAGAACATCACTTCAGGTTTTGGCTTTACAGCGTGAGGGTGATTCTGTAAGTTGGAAGTAACAATTTCTTTCTATTCTTATGATATGCCACTGCAAGTGCTGAGTCACATATCTGCTACTAATCATAGGTTCATATCAGAAAGCAAAGAACTGCTTTTCCCCCAAACTTCGTGCACTCTCTTGATGGTACGCACATGATGATGACTGCTGCTGCTTGCCGAGATGCGGGTTTGAATTTTGCAGGTTTTTCTCTTATGTATCTTCGAACTGTGTAAATTGGCTTTTGCTTAATGGCTTCTTAACAGTGCATGTCTGGATTGTGATTCCCCTCTTTGTATGATCGCTCACACAAACTTAATCGTTTAAGAGCTATATTAGAGACTTTTAACGGTTCTGGGCTAGTCATTTTGGTTGCATATGGGAAATGTTCTTAAATATTCAATTATATGAGTGCCTATTGTACTTGTATGATTTTTTCAGTTACAACTTATGATCTTAAAGTTGGTCTGGGCTCTTGTGCCATTGAATAGGTGACAAAACTTCTTTCAACTATTGCTCATTCACACTATATTGATCCTCTTGAGCGATCCTTTCCTGAATCTTCCATCCATATGGTTTTTAATGACTTGAGTGTCTCTTCTTCGTGCTGAACAAGGATTTCAACGCTGTATAATATTGATCTGATTTAACACCATGGAACAATAGTATATAAATGGATAGAAGCACCTTGTGAGGCAATACTGCATGCTTCTTGTTATATGTTTCTATTTCCTTTAGAATTGAAAATGACGTTCCGTTATTCTCCAAGTAATGTGACTTTCTGATTAAAAAAATTATATAGCATTAAGTTTAGTCAATCATCTATTGGTATTTCAGAGTTGTTGTCTGTAGCTACATGTTTTTGTATTATTCTATTTTAACAGTTAATTTGTGCTTTTTAGATGTCTTGACATATATGATTTGATTGTAGGTGTGCACGACTCATTCTGGACACATGCATGTGACGTTGAACAAATGAATCAGATATTACGGGAGAAGTTTGTGCATCTCTATGAAATGCCTATACTTGAAAATGTAAGCATCTTATCGGCACTGCTAAGTTGTAAGTTGTTCAGTATTTTTTATCCTGGTCTTTTTTCCTCGCTATCCAGGCAAACTAAACTCTAAAAACACCTTCATTTTGTTTGGTTTAATTAGATTTAAGACTCCTCGAGGCTTTCCCCCTAGCATATGAAAATATATAAATGCCATCTTGAAGGGCTAGTCCTTATGTAGAGTTGATTTTTTGTTTAATTTGGTTACAGCTGCTTGAAGGCTTCCAGAGTTCATATCCAACACTCAAGTTTCCTTCGCTGCCTAAAAGAGGGGACTTCGATCTCATAAACGTCTTGGATTCTCCATATTTTTTCAATTGAGTTTCTCTTGCCAAGGAAAAGGCAAAAGCAGGCTTCTTGATTGTATTTGTTTATTCCTGTGAAGCGAGAGGAGGTGCCAAAATGCAAAAAGTGGCTGTCCTTGGAATCTTTTGATAGAGTAATACAATTGAGGCCTCTGAAAAAGGTGCATCATGCATATGCATGCTCTCGTGTATTTATATTGGAAGAATCTCACTGGATTGGCAGTTGAAGTTGTTTTGTGTGTATTGCTCCTCTTCTATTAATCTACATGAGAAAAAGCATTTATTGCCATAGAAGCATCCAGAAAGCTCATTCTAAGGGTAAAATTGTAAAAGTGAAACATCCTCAAATTGTAAAATTCCAACCCACACCCAAATCGGGTCCCTCGTGAATCCCAGTTGCTACAAAGCACGACAGCCGAAGCACTGAAACACAGACTTCGGCCTTTGTCTATTGCTCATGATCCTCATCTCTCTCATGTTTACTCTTTTCCTACACGCAATTACTACTTCGTCGTGGTTATCCTTAGCCAGAAACAGTTTTTGACATTTTTTTGCGGGCTACAAAAAATACGCACGACAAGGTATGGTATCGGCGGATGCACATAGAGGATATTCGATTGTTTCCCATAACGTTTTGTGTTGATCTTTTTTCTCGTATTTTTGACCTTATGTTTATTATTTAAGCAGAATTGAAATTCTGTTTCCATTACTGGTTCTCATTGATATACTTCTTCGATTTTAAGGGGGCGGTGTGAGGATTGGGTTGCGTTTGCGGGACTAGTGCCAACCTGTGATTACAGTGTGATTTAACTGATAAAGCCAAGGTCAGGCTGAGAAAACTTGTGCGCTTTCGGTTGTTATTAAGTTCTTTTGGGATATTATGAAATTTCATGCTGGATTTGCCGCTGACTGGTTATTTCCTCAGCATAACAAACCATGAGTTCTTATGCTGAAGAGATCAAATTCAATCACTCTCGTGTTTCTTAAAGTGCTTGAGGTCTGCCAAGGGGAGATATTGACTGGTTGTGGGTAAGGCGTTTGTCTTCTAGTCTTTAGAGGGATATTTTCAAATGGGAAGACTTGTGGTTCATATTGCTGAGAATGGGCACTCATATGAGCTAGATTGCCTTGAATATACTCTTGTTGAGGAAATACAAAAGTACCTAAATTCTGTTTGCGGTATACCTGTTAATGATCAGCTTCTTTTGTGCTTGGATATGAAATTGGATTCTCAGCGTGCCCTATTAACTTATAAACTTCCATCTGATGACCGGGAAGTATTCCTGTTCAACAAAGCAAGAATGAGGGGTAACTCAGAACCTCCTCCTCCTGGGCAGGTTCAGATTATTGATATCCCTGATCCCCCATTGCCTTCACCATCCAGAGATACTCATCCTCTAGATGATGCTCCCGACCCTGCCCTAAAGGCCTTGTCTTTGTACGAAATACAATTTATACATCACTTTCAATGTGCTCAGGTGATTTACAGTCGTTCATCGGCGAAAATCCATATATGTGAGAAGTTGCTGCAAGAACAGAAGGTTCAAGAAAGGGCATTGGATATTGCTCGGGGTAATTTGGAACATTTTTATAAAATTGTGCTCCAGAACTATACAGATTTTATCAAATGTTACGCACAGCAGCAGAAGGCACATGCACATCTGTTAGTAAACTTTTCCAGAGATATCGAGAAACTGAGATCCATCAAGCTTATTCCTTTTCTGCAAACGCCTAATCGGAAATGCCTGCTAGATTTTGTGAAAGAAGAGAACTTAAGCAAGACATTGGATGATTGCAACAATTCCCACAAGCAGTTTGAAAAAAAGGTTTCTGAATTTAAACTAGAGTTTGCAGATCTAAAGCAACTTACAGAAACTTTGTTCTCTGGAAGAGAATCTTTTCTAGTAAAGGACTTGTATTTGGCAATAAAGAATCACCAACAATTTATAAACGAGCAGAAGAGCATAATCCAGGCTTTAAGGTGCCTCCCTCATCCTTCCAACTCGTTTGCAGAACCTGATATCAACATATAAGTGATTCCTTGCTCTTCCAGCAGCATCTTTATTTGGATTTCCATGTGTGAACAGTTTTTTGAGTAATCAATTCTTAGTTTACTTTCATTTAAACACTTTGATAGCAAATTTTGATGGCATGTTAATTTTACCTTTGCTAGAAGAATGGTGCATGTGCTATCTGTTCATGCCTATCATTTGGAACGCCAAACTTTATTTTCATGAAGACGTTAAGATGAGCTTAGAGTCATGATAGAATAAAATTATGGTATTGAATTGGAATTTAGTTGAAATGTAAATGTGTAAATGAATTTATGGTTTCTGTAATTACCTATTTTGGGATTTTTTTCTCAACTGATCATCCAAAAGATAAGGCTGCCTTGTCTTGTTCTTCTAGGTTTTGATTCGTTACAGTTGCTTCATCCCCTTTATTATGTTTAAAGCATTGATAACTACATTGTGGTGTGCCTCAGGCACTTTATGAAATAGCTTGTTTTCTCATTTCTTGGGTTACAGAATTCAAAAATTTGGGTTTCATCATGAATGTTTCATTGAAGATTGTGACTTATCATAAGACATTTATGGTCATATGAATTGGCCCTTGCTTCCTGACATGATACACTGTCAGATATATTTAACTGTAGTATTTGTGCAACATTTCATGTAAATGTAAACGCATAATTTAAAATTTTTAGTCACCGTTAATCAGGTTATTTTTCCTTTGATGCAGCAAAGCTGTCAGCATTGTAAAGAAGCTTGTAGATGAAAGCATCCCTAGTGAGTCTCCATCTGAGATGTCATCTTCACGGCGTCCCCATGATGCTGTGTCAGCATTGGGTCCTATGTACGACAGCCATGACAAAAGCCACCTTCCCAGGATGCAGGCTTGTGACCATGCGATTTCTACTTTGCTTGATTTTTGCAGGGAGAAAAGAAATGAGATGAATGTATTTGTTCACAATTATATGCAAAAGATTGCCTATATCCAGTACACTATTAAAGATGCTCGCTACAAGTTCTCTGTGTTCCAGGAGGCTTTGAAGCGCCAGAATGATCAATTTGAGCACTTAAAAGTGGTGCGAGGGATTTTCCCCGCATACAGGGCCTGTCTAGCTGAAGTTGTGAGAAGAAAATCTGCCATGAAGATTTACATGGGAAGGGCTGGACATTTTGCTGAAAGACTTGCAACAGAGAGAATTGCTGAAACTCAGAAGCGTGAGGAGTTTTTGAAAGTGCAGAGTGCTTATATTCCGCGAGATGTCTTAGCAGCAATGGGATTATATGATAACCCTAGTTCGTGTAATGTGAATATAACCCCTTTTGATTTGGATTTGATCGACATAGATCTGTCAGATATTGATCGTTATGCCCCTGAGTCACTAACAGGAACTGCTGTGAAGAGTAAGAAATCTGGACAAATGCAGGGATCAATAGCCATGTCCAATGATGGCTCAGGGTTGGACAATGTTGAAGAAAATGTGGAATTAAATGACGGTTTTTTTGAAACTTCTGAGAGATCAGAACTAGTTGAGGTCGCTGGTACAAGCAAGATGGAAGTTGAGAATGCAAAACTTAAGGCTGAACTTGCCTCAAAAATTGCATTATTATGCTCCATTGGTGCTGGTATTGATTATGAGAATAGCAATGTCAAAATTTTATTGAAAAATGCTGCAGATAAGACATCAGAAGCCTTGCACTTGAAAGAGGAATATGAAAAGCACCTCCAGTCAATGCTCAAGGTTAAGCAGATGCAGTGTGAATCATATGAGAAACGTATTCAAGAGTTAGAACAAAGGTTGTGTACTGGGTACATGCGAGAATGTGAAATATTGGCAGAGGAAAATGAAACCCGTTCTTCAGTTTTAACTGCAAAGGCCAGTGAAATAAAATCACAAGTTCAGATTCCCCATGAAATGGATGAAATCTCCTGTGCATCTTGCCCATTAAAATCAGGGGATGACGCTGATCATAATAAGGCTGTGGAAGAATTGGATGAAAATATGGCTGATTCCTCCACTATCCTGAATACTCATTTGGGCCCATCATTGATAGATCTTAATCGTGATGGGGAGTATTTTTACGAAAAATATAAGGAAGTTATACCTGATGAAGGTACAGAATTAGCAGTGGATATGGCAGCTAGTGTTTCCCAAACTGTGGAAGTTGTGTCGTATGGAACATCTGATGAACTATGTTTCACACCAGGAGAAAGTAAAAACTTTGTAATTGATTTGCGTGATGCCTTGGCAGAGAATATAACAAACTTAGGTGATACACAAGCGAAGGTTCAGGGATTGATGGATGATGTTATGAAGCTTGAGAGGGAGCTGGATGTCAAACGAAAGTTACTTGATGAATCACAGGTATTGAATTTTTAGTCAAGCATTCTTCAATTTTTTTTCATTTTTATTTTTTTTTCCTCTCTTATTTTTATTTGTTTTTCCTCTCTTATTGCACTTGATTTTATCCACTTGAACAAAACTTTTGAGGTTTTTCTTTACAGTTGAATTGTGCTCATTTAGAGAATTGCCTACATGAGGCAAGAGAGGAGGCTCAAATCCATCTTTGTGCTGCTGACCGAAGAGCTTCAGAGTATAGCGCGTTGCGAGTCTCGGCTGTAAAAGTTCTTGGTCTTTTTGAAAGACTTAGAAGCTGTGTTATGTCTACTGGCGTGCCAGCTTTTTCTGATTCTCTTCGTGTTTTATCCAAGTCTCTAGGAAAGTAAGTGATATTGCTCCTTTTATTATTTTAGGTTTGTTTATTCCTTGCTACTTCCTGGTGAAACCTCACTTTTTCAGCTTGCCAATGTCAACTAACAGAAACCCAAAAGACCTCCCATCCTATTTATTGTTTTTTATTATCTTGAAACGTAAAATATCAAATTATTTTATTGTTGTTTATTGCTGTGGACTGAGGGAAAATTTTTAGCGTTTCAAATTTAAACTAAGGTTCATAAAATTGTGTTCAATTTCAGCTCTGCCGGAGAAAATGAGGACAATAGCATCACTGAGTTTCGGGAATTTGTCCGGGTTCTAGCGGATAAAGTCGGCATTCTGTCAATGCAGCGCATGGAATTGCTTGATAGGTACACAAAAGCCCAAGCTGGTAATGAGCTGCTCGGTAAGGAGCTAGAAGACAAGACAGAGCTTGTCAGTACCCTCTACATGAAGCTTCAACTGGAGAAGCAGGTAAGCTAGCACATTTAGTTGGTTACATCACACATTCATCAAACCTGATATAAGTATAATGCTGTCCCTTGAATCATGGAATCCTTGGAGTCTTAATTACCGTATTCTTGTGCTCATTTTTATGCATCAGTGAATTCATGAAGGTTGAGTTTTGATCTTAGCTTAAAAATGGAGAAAACTATACTTGCACCTCATAGCAATTAGGGGAATTGGGGATTGGGGATTGGGGGAGTAAGAAGTGGGGTTTTTCTTGAGTATTACAAGCTCCATTGTTTAGGGGGAATGATCTAAAGGATTTAAAATCATTTCACAGGCAAACAAGGAGAGAATATCTTTCAGTCGACTAGAAGTGCACGAGATAGCTGCTTTTGTTCTCAAATCCACAGGCTATTATGAGGCCATCAACCGGACCCGCCAGTACTATTATCTTTCAGCTGAATCTGTGGCATTATTTATGGAACATCTACCAAACCGTCCCAGCTACATTGTTGGGCTGGTTGTGCATATTGAACGAAAAATTGTAAAGCCTCTAGAAGCAACCTCAGACGACATTGAGATTGATAGAGATCAGGTAACGACTATACAGACCCCTGAAACTGGAACCAAGCCATGCTTGATTTCAAGCTCAGTCTCAAATTTCTTTGGTCTCCCGGTTGGATGTGAGTACTTCGTAGTGACCATAGCCATGCTACCTGATACTACAATTCATTCACTTCCTTCCTGATCTTGTTGCAAGTCCAGGTAGATATGACGGGAGATACCAATTGTAAATATGGTGGTTTTCTTTTAAATTTGTGCTGCTACTAGAGTGCTCATTATTTGGATTTGGGACACCCAACTTTTGCTGTATAACTCCATTAATCGGTCCTTCTCTTTGTAGATAATGATCATCTTAGTTGGGATGGGAATTGTGGATATTGTAGTTTCGCAGTTCTGAAGTCATGTCCCGAATTTGTCCAACAGATCCCGCACTCATTGTTGCTAGGGTTCTCTTGGCATGAACACAACCCGATCCGGACAGCCTTACTTGGTCTGATGGATACAAATATGTTGCTTCATTATGTGAATAACATGCTGCTATTTGGTTCAAGGAATGCTACTACGATTGTAGCTTCACTAAAACATCATAGGTTAAGCAGCTCGTCAATCGTTCAATAAAGTGGCTAGTCAATGTCATTGTATAATAGTATAATACAATACTATTGAGTTCAGTCTAAACTTAGTCTAATGTATTATTATTTTATTTTTTAAGATGCAAAGGTTTATTTATGATTTTTAAAGAATTTGATTAACTATATGGTAATTATTAATTTTTATATTTTAACAAATGTTATCGTTTCTTTATTGATTTAATAAGGAATGTATACAATAAACTTTTTAGAGCAATGAAATATTAGAGTTTTATAATATTGATATGGTGCTTAGAAATTACTGGTAGAGATATATTCATCGCAATCATAAATAAGCACTGAGGACGGGATAGAGATTTTATTAAAAAAAGATAAGAAAAAAGAGTTCCGTTGGGTAGTTCTAGTCTAGTTGACACGGAGGCTGGGCTGTTTTTTGTTCTCGTGCCACCCCCCGCATGCTGCTACAACCAACCACTATATAGTATATGCTATATACCCACTTACTTACCCTTCACTTCCCAACTCAAACCAGAAGGCCTAATGGGTTTAGATCTACACATCGGAGTTATGACATTCCCCTTCGGTACACACGCAGCCCCTATGCTCACCCTGGTCCGCCGCCTGGCAGAGGCCTTGCCTCGGGCACAATTTTCCTTCTTTGGTAGCGCTATTTCCAACGGAGCAGTTGGTATCAAATATGCATCAAACGTGTTTCCTAACATTAAGGGTTATGATGTGTGGGACGGAAACCCAGAGGGATTCTCAGGGAGCCATTTTGAGGCTGTTGGACATTTTCTCAGGGCTTCGCCGGCAAATTTTGAGAAAGCCATGGTAGAGGCTGAAAGGGAAGTCGGCTTGCGCGTTAGTTGCTTGATAACTGATGCGTTTTTGTGGTTCTGTGGCGATATGTCGGAGAAACTTCAAGTTCCATGGGTGGCGTTTTGGACGGCGGCCTCTTGCTCTTTCTCAGCGCATCTTTACACTGATCAAGTTGTGAAAGCGCAGAGATTACTACCACGACACTGTACGCGTTTGAATTCACTCTCTCTTTATTAGTAATGATGTGCCTGTCTAGTGTCTATTCTTGTGAATGAATTGTGGATGTGTATCTATGTGATCTGACAGCTGGAGATGAAGGGGAGAAAATTTCGTTCATTCCAGGTCTGGAAAGCGTATATTTCAGCGATCTTCCTCCAGAAATTTTCCTGGAAGATAATCCAACACCACTAGCGGTGACGTTGAACAAAATGGTAGAGAATCTTCCCAAATCCGCCGCTCTAGTCCTGAACTCATTCGAAGAAATTGATCCGATCATAACGGATGACCTGAAATCAAAGTTGCAGCAGCTTTTCCTCAACATTGGGCCCTCCATTTTGGTAGTGCCGTCCCCTGGCCCTGACAATAGTGGGTGCCTAGATTGGCTGGATAAGCAGACGAGGCCAGAATCGGTTGTGTACATCAGCTTCGGAACAGTGATTGTGCCCCCATTAAACGAATTGTTGGCTCTGGCTGGTGCTCTGGAAGCGTGTCGTGTTCCATTCCTGTGGTCATTGAAGGATGAAGCGAAGAAATCGCTGGGAGAAGAATTCCTGGAGCGCACAAGTGAAATAGGAAAGATTATTCCTTGGGCTCCTCAATCGCAAGTCCTTGGACACAGAAACATCGGTGTTTTCATCACACACTGTGGGTGGAACTCGATCCTGGAAAGCATTTACAATGGCGTCCCGATGATATGTAGGCCGTTTTTTGGTGATCAGAAAATCAATGGGAGAATGATTCAGGATTCATGGAAGATTGGAGTGAGGGTTGAAGGAGGAGCTTTTACAAAGACCGGAACGAGGGAAGCCCTCCTTCTATTGATGACTACGGAAGCTGGCAAGAGAATCAGAGAAAACGTCTGCAACTTGAAACAAAAGGGACTCGACGCAATGGAGCCTCACGGTACTTCCACCGACAATTTCCACAAGCTGCTTCGATTAATTCAAAAACAATCATAAAACTGGGACTGTTTCTCTTTCTCTGAATAATGGTAATGGGCTATTGCATTGAAGAATTTGGGCTTTACTTGGGCCGAATTGATAGTTTTCCAACTGGGTAAATTGTAAAAGAGTGGGAATAAACCAACAACCAAGTTTGTCAATTTGCGTGTCCTTAACCACCTCAGCTGATTCGGCTCAGCCTTAGCATTCCAATTTCAATTTAAAAATAGAAGACCCGCATTATTTGAATTGTATTGTAATGAATTGAATGAGCGGCCACCGTCTAGCAAGAAACATGCAAACAAATAATCAAGCTTTAGGGTTCAATATATCTAAGAAATACCGTAATATGATGTCAAACTTGTATATAATTCAATATATTTGGACTAAATGAGTAATAGTTAATTCAATATGATGCTTTTGGCAAAAAATTTTTGGTATTTTTAGTCAATAAATTTTGAATTTTTTCCATTATTCATCTATAAAATTTATAAAATGATTTGATCCCCAAAGTTCATAATTAGTTCACAAATTTTGAGTAACACAAAATTAATCCTCTTAATCTACATGCAATGGCAATGTTGGTATCCGAAGTTTAATAATTTGACAAATTTAGTTCTCTCGATTTTAACGTCATTTGATATTGTTAGTATCGGTTGACATTTAAGTTGGCTTTGACTTATATTTGGTACGGTATGCTGTCATATCAACCAAAATACATGTGTTGTCCAATAATTTACGTATCGGGCAATATAAAATCTTGATTAGGTTGATTAGGGATAAGAGTTTTCATACTAATTAAATCAAAATAATCATTGAGCATCTTAATTATTGCTAAATTCAAATTTTGTGAACTACTAAAGATATTGGGGATCAAATTTACCAGGATTAGTAAACTTACGATGACCAAATTTGTCTTTATTATAGACTTATATTCCAAAATTGAAAATATTATATATCAAATTCGCTACACACATTGAACATTGATAACCGGTTTGCCAAAATATAAAAAATACGAGGACTTGCTTTTCCAACTAAAAACTATGAGAATCAAATTGATACATTTTAAAAACTTTGATTATCAAATTTGTCAAAATTTGGAAAATGTTGGAACCAAATTTGTGCTTCACTCATATTTTTCATTTAAATTTTATGTGATTTACCTTTTCTTACTCATTGTATGTGCCGTTTTTTCCAGGAGTTCAAGACTAAGGCCATGGGAGTTGACCTTTGATTTGTTGGGTGCTAGGTGAGTCGACTAATTCCAATACAATAGGGGTCTATCACTACAAGTCGTTTCAAAGTGTTGATGTGAAAATAATATGCATATGCATGAATTTAAGGTGATATTTGATAAGCTCTATCACAATGTGCATTATGTGCTTTTGAATTGGTCAATTATTCTTAGAATCGAATTAAATCAATTTATGTAGATTCCACGTTAAATGCTATCATATTTTAAAATGATCATTGTTTCAACTCATGCTAATAGTTTAGCGGATTTTTTATTGTTACTATGGGTCCTGAAGCCCAAGGGAAATTAACTCGTTAGCCATGTTTTCATACCGATCGATATATCAAAATCGGACGGTGCTGGTATTTTGACCGATACCAGGTTTTCAAGTCGGAACCCAAATTTTTCGGATTGATCAAGAAAAAAAAAATTATACCTATCATACCGACGGTATACTGGTCTGGAACGAAACGGTACGTCGGATCGGATTGAAAAACATTGCTTGTTAGTATCACTTAAGTGATTTGTGGTTTTTTATTATTGTTTAACGATAGAATATAATCCATTGTGTACGGTTTGAAAACATATGAGCTTTTCCATCAAATATAAGATTTAGGTTTTGGTTCAGCGAATTTAAGTTACATTGTAAGGTACTTATGAGGAAGACCAACAAATGACATTAATGATGCATCATCTCAGTGTTGGCTTATCGTCATTCTCCCGATCGACAAGGATCAGTGTCGATCGGCTAGTTATGTGACGAGCGGTGGGAAGGTTCTCAACGAGCATGTGACGAGCGGCATTGGAGAGTGATGAAGCGGTGACGATCGGTATGAGGTTCCAGCCTTGAGAGCGGTAAAGCTTCGGTGACGGTCGGTCACTGGAGGAGGTATACTGAGTATGGTCTACAAAGAATCGGGCCTTAGGGTTTAACCCTAAAAGCCCATAGGCAACCATTATATAATAGGGTTAGCCGCCTTAANCACAATGTGCATTATGTGCTTTTGAATTGGTCAATTATTCTTAGAATCGAATTAAATCAATTTATGTAGATTCCACGTTAAATGCTATCATATTTTAAAATGATCATTGTTTCAACTCCTGCTAATAGTTTAGCGGATTTTTTATTGTTACTATGGGTCCTGAAGCCCAAGGGAAATTAACTCGTTAGCCATGTTTTCATACCGATCGATATATCAAAATCGAACGGTGCTGGTATTTTGACCGATACTAGGTTTTCAAGTCGGAACCCAAATTTTTCGGGTTGATCAAGAAAAAAAAAATTATACCTATCATACCGACGGTATACTGGTCTGGAACGAAACGGTACGTCGGATCGGATTGAAAACATTGTTTGTTAGTATCACTTAAGTGATTTGTGGTTTTTTATTATTGTTTAACGATAGAATATAATCCATTGTGTACGGTTTGAAAACATATGAGCTTTTCCATCAAATATAAGATTTAGGTTTTGGTTCAGCGAATTTAAGTTACATTGTAAGGTACTTATGAGGAAGACCAACAAATGACATTAATGATGCATCATCTCAGCCCTTTTATGGTGGCAATGGCATGGCAGATTTAAACTTCCCATCATCTACATGCAAGAAAGATATCACCTTTTGACTGAGAATTTAATGGTGTACAACTTTCCAAATATATAATCTAGGTCAAGACTCAAATGTTAAAAAACACAAATCCATTAAGATTATATTTGCATTTGCAATATAATTTTTTAAACATAATTAAGATAAAGAACATACTTTTAAAAAACTAAGTACCTAGCTAACTGAATTGTGCTTAACATATTAATATATGGATAGTGTCGCTTAGTTCATCGTAAGCTTGATTTGAAAGAGTAACTTTTTTTAATGTGAGTTTGGAACTATATCTTCCAGTTAAATAAATATGAAAGGTGTTGCTTGATATTATTATGTTTTCTGTCCAACTCTAAATGAGTGAATAAGAAAATGCCGGGTCCGGACTGGGAGATTTCTGTCTCAATTGCATTTCGGTGCTTCGTTGATTTGCCCTGCCCTTGACCACTTGAAAGCGAGTCGCCACTCGCACGCAGCGAGCCTCCGGCGGTCCTGTGATTGTTATCCTTCCATGTACAAGGAACGCAATGGGTTACATTGGAACTTCCAGCCTCAAGCGCCTCTTCTCCTTCCGACGCCACAGTTTTGACGAGGAGCTCGCCGTAGAACCACCGGAAAAATCAGACCAAGCTGCCCAGAAACCCACTTGGAGATGTTTTTCCTACGACGAAATTTGCAACGCTACCAAAGGGTTTTTCCCCGGTCTGTCTTCAGTTTCGTGCTCCATAAAGACGGGATTTTTGGCATCAACACTGATTTTTGTTTTCCTCGTTGCTTATTCCACGTTCAGGAAACTTGGTTGGGAGAGGAGGATTTTCCGAGGTTTACAGAGGAGTGCTTCTAGATGGGCAGACGATTGCCGTGAAAAGATTGACGAAAGGGACGAATGAAGAGCGGAAGGAGAAGGATTTTCTGACTGAAATCGGAACCCTGGGCCATGTTTCTCACCCGAACGTGACGGCTCTACTTGGCTGCTGTGTTGACAGTGGGCTTTATCTCATTTTCAACTTTTCTTCAATGGGCTCAGTTGCTTCACTTCTCCATGGTAAGGAAGGTTCAATTTAACAATGTACAGTAATGTTTCTTTCCACGTTTTTATCTTTGTAGATCACAAGTTGCCTCCCATGGATTGGAAAAAAAGATTCAAAATTGCTGTTGGAACTGCAAGAGGTTTACACTACTTACACAACACCTGTGCCAGAAGAATCATTCACAGGGACGTCAAGTCCTCCAACATCTTGTTGGCCGAGGATTTTGAACCCCAGGTGCGACCTTTTTGCTTCTTAAGTTTTCGAGACAAGTAGTGATTGGACATTTTCGTTTTGCTTCAGATTTCTGACTTTGGTCTGGCAAGATGGCTGCCCTCCCAATGGACTCATCATTCCATTGCTCCCATAGAAGGAACATTTGGGTAAGCAGTCTCTTAATTTAAGTTTTACGCTGAGAAGAAGGATAGGTTACTTGATTATGATTATAGTTATACTAGGGAAGAGCATGGAATAGGAGGATCATTAAACTAATTTGTTTATATGTATACATGATGATTACCAATTACCAATTACCAACTGGGGTGGATGTTGAAAAATGTTGATGATGGATGGGTAGGCACATAGCACCGGAGTACGTTAGACAAGGATTTGTTGACGAGAAGACAGATGTATTCGCATTTGGGGTGTTGTTGTTGGAGCTTGTTTCTGGGAAGAAGCCGGTGGACAGCTGTTATCAGAGTTTGCATAGTTGGGTGGGTAAACAATGGGATGATTGTTGAATATTGATTTTATGTAATTTTGTTGATCGATCGATCCAGGCGAGGCCCATTCTAAGACGAGGAGATATAAAGCAAGTGGTTGATCCAAGGTTAGGAGGCCACTACGACATGGTTGAGCTCACTAGACTTGCATTGGCTGCCTCCCTTTGCATCCGCGCTTCTCCAGTGTGCCGGGCGGGAATGAGTGAGGTGAGTAGTTATTTTCATGAAACACATGTCCATCCACCTTTTTTTGGAAGGAAGCACTAGTAATTGTTATCTTGTACTTGATAGTTAGCTGGCTTGGTTGTTTGTGTTTGTTGTTGGAATGAGTAGGTGCTGGAGATAATTGAGATGGAACAAGGGATTGTGATGGATGAGGAGAGATGGAAAGAAGGTGATGATGGGGAGGAGTCCTGGGGATTTCATTTCGAGGAGCTTCAGGATGAAGAGGACCAAGGAGGAGCCCTTGTCGAAATGTAAATTATTGATTAATAACTAGTTTAAGACAACCACCACTGGTTTTTGTCAATATCAAAACAAAACAAAACAAGACAAGACAAGAAGCCAGCCAAGCCAACTAACAACTCGTGACTTTAGGAGCATCATGGAATGTCATTATTATTTTTTGTTTGTAAATTAAGTGGACCCTCGCCTGAATTCATATTCCAGTTTCGGAATTTTGAGTATCAACAACAACGCAACAACTTGAGTAGTGAGGACATAAAATCGTAATATATATCAATTTGTGTGTCTTGGGATATAATGTATATTACACAATAAATTTATAGTGATCATAATCCATAGTTTTTGAAACCGGAAATATCTTCTATTAATTGAATAGGATGATCGGTTCAAAATGGTTTTCATAATTATTTATTTAAAATATTAAAATAAATGTATATAATTCAAAATATGAAATCTAAAAATTATTCTTTAAACATGAATTAAGATATAAACAAATGAAATATATCTAAGTTTCTAAATCATTATCCAAATGAGAGTTTAAATTTTAGATTCAAAAGACAAATCAAACATATTTCATATAAAGAATGAAACTTTAAATTCAAAAGACAAATAAAACAATCAATAAGACAAAAACCTCTAAAAAAATTGAAGCATGTCTTATATAATGTAAGAAATACATACAATTACAAATGATATTAATTATGAATAATATACTTCCAAATTCTCATTATTTTGTATACCAAATATTATTGAATTAATACTAAAAAAGAAAGTAAAATAAAAATTGCACAACAAAACTTTGAATATAGGAAAAAATAATAAAAAGTCCTAACTTTTTTTATTAAATGGGCCAAAAAAATTTCAGTCGACCATATTTTAACCTGTTCGATCGGATTAAACCGGTTCATAATATGACGTGACACTGTTCTGAAATTAAATATTAAGTAGGATTGGATCGGATCAAAGATGTTACTGATTCACGATCGGACTGATCCAACCGAACGGTCTAGATCGATTTCAAAATATATGCCATAATCCCTCTCATAACATATTAATTATGATGTATGATATTTATTACACTTAAATATATTAGAAATAAATTTGATATTACCCTGGTATATTCTCTTGTATTTATCCTTACCCGGGGGCTCGTCCGACGTAGCTATGTAATATTTTCGATATTTTCATATGTATATCGCGAGACGTTCTCAGGGGGTATTCTCGTAATTCAGGTTCGATGGGCCCCGTATAAAGCTTCTGTAAGTGTTTTGAGGTGTTTTGGGTTATCTCGGCCCCGGACGGGGCCAGGGGTATTTTCGTAATTTGCCACCCGGGAGCACATCGGTCGGGTGCAACGATGTTATGTGGCTACGTATTCACTGCTTGGAGGCAAAAATTTAATATACGAGGTTTTCCGGTATTTTCTCATCGTATTTCTGACTAAAATCTCGACCGGGATGGGTTCCCGAAACTTCAAGACGGCGTGACATTTATTATAATATAATTAGAGGTTATTTAAGTGTTTTGGGCTAAGTGAAGTAAACTGAGATCATGGGCTCAAGTAAGTGAAATTTGGCTGGATTTCTCTATAAATACAAACCCGAGTGCATTTGGAGGGGTAGAGACTGTTATTACGCTTTCCAATGCAAAATATTATTTTTCTGCACACTGTAGAGTCGCGACTTGTCGCTCGTAACCACGACTTGTTGCCTGCTTCCTAGCCTGAGCCGCGACTTGTTGCACATATTCTCTCCCGGACTCGCAACTTGTTGCACCTATTCTCTCCGGGACTCGCGACTTGTTGCCATCTCCCACCGATCCGCGAGTTAATGCATTGAGACCTAAGTCGCGGGCTGCTACAGTGTTGATTCGCGAGTTGTTGACCACAACTCGCGACTGCAAGCCTTTTGGGTGCAACGAAGTGTTTTCGACTGTTTTTCGAGCCGTTTTCATCTGGATTGTTATTATCACATCATTGTACTTGTATCCTTTGATTATTATAGTGGAAACCAAGGTAGAGCTTCGCTCTCCCGATGACGTAAGCTCACACATTGTGGGCCCAACCTCGTATATCGCTCGTGTCCTCACAACAATTAAATTTCGAGTAATTAAAAATTGACTGATCATAAATAAACATTTTAAAACATTTTTAGACGAGATCAGTTTGGCGCCGTCCGTGGGGACCCGAGATTTTATCCCATTGAGAGCTTTATTGATGAGTTTGGATTTCTGTTATCATGACTACTCGGAATTCTGATGAAGATGTTTTCGATGAAGAGATTGAGGTAGATCCTAATCCTCGGGCGAACGATGGATTTGTTGTGTTACCGGGGGCTCAATCGTCAATCCTGGAGGAGCCCCCTGCACAAAATGTCACTGTTCGACCCTCCCGGAGCGAGTTTTCATCCAGAATGGCACCTAGTTTTTATCCTCCTCAACGTCAGTGTTTATCTAAGTATTATGAATTTGCAAGAATTGGCTGAGTTGCAGTCTGTAATAATGTCCACCTTTCGCCACCTGCACGTTCTAGATACACGGATCAAACGGAAACCGAAGAAGAATTGGAAGAGCGAATGCGTACTTTAATCGCTCAATTAGAGCAAGTTGAGGCCCAAAAGAAAACCCGGAGGAATAATGTCACCCCGGAACCCGTTAATGATGAGGTGGCAGAGGAAGATACTGATCATGTTCCGGAACCGCGAGCGAATACTGCAGCAACCGGAGAGCAGAGCGATACTCTGCAAAAGATTGGAGAGTTGATAGAGTTAAAGTTTAAGGAGATGAGCGGGAAGATGGAACAAAACGATATCAGGATGAACCAATTGGAGGCCAACCTAACTCTTGGCCAGGAAAGGAGACGAGTGTACGAGGAGTATACCTGAGATACCAATCAGACCTCAGCTTATGAGGGAGATTATACTGAGAATGAGAGGGCTAATGAGCCCACTGGCGGTCGAGGAAAATTTCTGCCGTCGATAGAAGTTTTGCAAAGTCCTTGGAACACGTCTAACGCTCTGTCGCCATTTTCCATGGCCATTATCGGAGCCACTCGTTCTGAGTTTATCGAAATGCCTAAGGATCTTCCACAATATAGCGGGTCGGCTGACCCACATGCTCATACGTTGAATTTGAAGATCCATGTGAGTTTGATGAATTTCAGTGATGCGGCCATGTGTTTCGTTTTTGCCGCTTCTCTTAAGGAATCATCCCTATGGTGGTTTAATCGTTTACCGAGACGGTCGATTGTTTCATATCAGGACTTTAAGGATCAATTTTATTCAACTTTTGCGCCTTTCAATGTGCCAATAAAGTCTATTACTTCTTTGACCGCGTTGCGATATGATTCTTCAGAAAGATTGTTGGGTTTTATTACCCATTTTGAGGCCGAGTGTAGGAAGATACCTCGGATTACTGTAAGTGAGAAGGTTGGGGTACTCCAGTTTATTCTAGCTGGACACCCGTTATGTAACTCTTTGAATAAGGATCCCCCGGAAAGTATGGAGGATTTGACATTGAGATGTACACAATACATCCGAGAAGATGAAGGCTTGCGGGATCACGGAGTGATCGAGATTCGAGCGTATGGATCTCATAATATTGTTGCAAGTCGTGGGCTAGACAAGATTGTCCCGCCTGCAAAACCTAAGTTGAGAGTATTTCCTACATATAATTATGAACATATTTTTGCCATAATCGAGCAAAAGAATGGTGAATCTCTTCGTTACCCCCTCCTTTGCAAGAACCAACGCCGGGGACTTACGAGTCTCAAGTATTTTGTCGTTTTCATCGGAGTTTTGGACATGCAACAAATGATTGTCGGGAATTAATGTCTGAGGTGGAAAGGTTGCTAGAGTTGGGTCAGCTTGATGAACTGATCAATACTGTGGAGGCTCTGCCCAAATCTAAGCTGGGAAAGATTGATATAAGTGTCCCAATGGGGACAACACCTAAACCCCCGAAAGCCGATGCGCCGCGGTCAAACATGAGAGGACGTGGATATGGAGGACAGCGTGGCCAGCATCAAGGAGAAGGCCAGAGAGGATTCTTTAATGGTGGTAGACAAAATCAAAGAGACGGAGGAAGAGGAAACCACTATCGTGGTCGCGGCAAAAATCAGCCGCAAAGAAATCAGCAATGATACATGTATGAAGCTTACCCACCAGCCCCTGCAAATCAGCAAGCACTACCTCCTCCTCCAACTGGCCTCGACCCGGGCCAACTGATTTTGAATGTTGAGAATGCTCAACCGAGATGGGGTAATCTAGGCCCCAACATTATGACTATCGCCGGGGGAAGAAGCATCGGTGATTTGAACCGTGCCCGTAAACGTTCTTATCAGGCACTACACCAGAAGGGGCGCTTCATGGAAGTTAACACGGTCCAGTTAACAGATTTGGATAGGATGACAATCTCTTTTGGACCTGATGATTTATCTGGGGTTTTCTCCCCACAAGACGATGCGTTGGTTGTCTCTCCTATTATTGCTAATCATCCTGTTTCTCGAGTGCTGGTAGATACCGGAGCCGCTACCAATATATTGACTCTTGCAGCCTTTGAGCAGATGGCTTTGAAAGGAACCACCCAGCTCCAGCCCGTACATACAAAGTTAGTTGGTTTTAATAATAGCGTTGTTGCTGCTGAGGGATCTATTTTTCTGCCGGTAACCTTGGGCGATCCCAAAATATCAAGAACTTTGATGGTGGAATTTGTGGTGGTGGATCTCTCTATACTTCCCTATAATGCGATCATTGGGAGAAGTTGTTTAAACCTATTTGGGGCTGTGGTATCTCAACCACATTTGATGATGAAGTTCCCAACGCCGTTAGGGGTTGGGAAGATGAGGGGAGATCAAGAGCTGGCACGCTCCTGTTATAATGTGATGTGTAGAAGTGGTATGGATGGATCAAAAGAAAAGATACCCGTTTGTGTGGTGGAATTCTCGTCCGATGAAGTTATTGATACGAATGACGAACCGTCACTTGGGAAGTTTAAAGATAAAGATATGAAGATGGAACCTCTGGGAATCAAGACAGTGCCTTTACTCCCCAGTATCCCGGAAAAGACAGTGACAATCGGTTTTGAGTTGTCACCAGAGGTTGAGAATGAGGTATTTCTTTTTTGCAAAGTAACGTAGATGTTTTTGCTTGGTCTTATCAGGATTATGTGGGGGTTGATCCCCAAGTCTGTTTTCATTGACTCAATGTTAACTCATATGTGCGACCAATTCATCAGAAGAATAAGAAGTTTTCTCCTGAGAAAGAGATGACGATTGATGAGGAGGTGGAAAGTTTGTTGCAGGTAGGATTCATAGAGCCTGTTAGATATGCGGATTGGGTCGCGAATCCAGCTGTGGTCCTAAAGTCGAATAATGGCTGGAGAGTTTGCATTGATTTTATTGATTTGAATAAAGCATGCCCGAAGGATCCGTATCCGCTGCCGGCCATTGACATGATGATGGATGCGGCATGTGGCTTTGAATTTCTTAGTATGTTAGATATTTTTAAAGGATATAATCAAATTTTTATGCATTATGAGGACAAGTTGTTTACTTCATTTATGACAAAGAAATGCATTTTTTGCTATAGAATTATGCCATTTGGGTTGAAAAATGATGGGGTCACCTATCAACGTTTAATGAATTCGATGTTCAAAGATATGATCGTAAAGTCTTTGGAGGTTTATATCGACGATATATTGATAAAGAGTAAACACGGGGATAACCACATCCAGTATTTGAATGATTGTTTTGGTGTACTGAGAAAGTACATGATGAAATTGAATCCGCTTAAGTGTGCGTTTTGTGTGAAATGAGGCAAGTTCCTCGGCTTTATGGTGTCTGAGAGAGGAATTGAGATGAATCCTGACATGATAACAGCTATCCAGGAAATGACCCCTCCGACGACTGTTAGGGAAGTTCAAATGCTAATTGGGAGATTAGCCTCGTTGAATCGCTTCATTTCGCGATCTGCAGAGAGAAGTTTGCCATTTTTTAAGGTGTTGCGTAAGACGAATCTTTTGTATTGGGACGACGAATGTAGCAGGGTTTTTGAGAGTTTGAAAGACTATATGAGTATATCACCATTTATGTCTCCTCCATCACCGGGGGAACCGTTGGGTTTATATTTGGCAGTGACAAAAGAGGCAGTGAGCGCCGCATTAGTCAGACTTAGCGATAAGGAACATAGACCGGTATATTATGTGAGCAGAAAATTGCAAGGAGCGGAGTCCCGATATACAGACCTAGAGAAGTTTGTATTAGCTCTGATAGTCGCCTCGCGGAAATTAAGACACTATTTCCAAGGACATCATATTGCAGTTTTGACAGATCAGCCTATCCGAAGCGTGTTATCAAAGATTGATGCCTCTGGCAGACTAGCAAAGTGGAATATCGAGTTAGGGCAGTATCAAATAGAGTATATCTCCAGACGAGCATTAAAGACCCAGGTGTTAGTGGATTTCATAGTGAAGATGACTCGGTCGGAAGAGTTGGGTATTCAGGAGTATTGGGATGCTTTTGTAGATGGATCAGTTTCTGCCTGGCGAGCCGGTATTGGTGTTTATTTTAAGGAAAGGAAGTCTGGTGAAGAGCATGAATATGCTGTGAAGTATCGTTTTCCCGCGACTAACAACGTTGCCGAGTACGAAACCTTAATATTTGGCATTAACTTAATAGTGGAAATTGGAATCGTTCGTTTGCATGCTCATTCCGATTCGCAGTTAGTGGTGAATCAATTTGCATATACTTACGCCACCAACGGGAACCATTTATGGATGTATTTAGAAAAGCTGAAAGAGGCGGCTAAAAATCTTATGATATTCACGCTTACATATATCCCAAGGGAGGAAAACACTCGTGCAGACGGTCTTGCAAAGGCGGCGGCAATTTTGGAACTCTCGGATGAGTCAAAGATAACAACAATGATCCACTACCAGCCCTCAATCAGTCCTGTGGAGAAATAGACAGCCGAAGTGGCTAATTTGGAACTTTCGAATGAGACGTGGTTTTTATTGGATACCGTAACCGACGAACCATCTTGGAAGAATGCTATCGTAAATTATCTAATTAGGAGAGAATTGCCCACCGACGAAGGTGAGGCTCGAAGGACTATGCAAAGAGCTACGAATTTTGTCTATGTGGATGATAAGGTGTATAAGAAGAATTTCGGAGACCCATATCTTCGATGTTTGTCCCCAGTACAGGCAAAGACCGTTATAGAAGAAGTTCACTCTTGAGACTGTGGTGATCATTCAGCAGGTCGATCCTTGGCAAATAAGGTTAAGAGGGCCGGTTATTTTTGGCCAACGCTGGTAAAAGATTGTGTGAAATTTGTTCGGGCTTGTTCTACTTGTCAATTCCACTCGAATGTGCATCATGTACCAAGAGCTAGTATGAAGCCTCTGCCAACAACATGTACTTTCGATACGTGGGGCATCGATATTTTAGGACCATTTCCGAAGGCACCTAGCCAAAAGAAATTCTGTATTGTGGCTGTGGAACATTTTTCTAAGTGAATAGAGATTGAGGCTGTATCGCCAGTCCGAAAACAGGAAGTTATCAGTTTCATTTGGAGATATATTGTATGTCTATTTGGAATTCTCAGGATTTTGGAATTAGATAACGAAACGCAATTTGCTGGAAAGAGGGTTAACGAATGGTGTGAGAATTATGGTATTGAACAGCGGTTTACTTCCGTGGCACACCTAGAAACGAACGGACTTACAGAGGTTATTAACCGTATTATCCTGCAACAGCTGAAAACACGAATAGATGAATCCAAAGGCTCTTGGGTGGATGAGTTGCATAATGTGATGTGGGCATATCGGACATCACCGAGGTCCACTACCGGATTCAACCCCTTCTCTTTATTATATAGCTCTGAGGCCGTGTCTCCGGTAGAAGTGACCATTTTATCAGAAAGAGTTATCGCTTATGACGAGGTGTTGAATGAAGATATGAGAAAGTTGGACCTTCATTGTATTGATGATATCCGCGATAGAGCTGCAATACGAAGGGAGGTATGTAAAAGGCGAATGGCTAATAAGCACGACAAAGGCGTTCGACCTATGTTGTTAAAGGTTGGAGACTTGATTCTTAAGAAAGTGGAAGTCTCGAAGCATGTTGGTAAGTTGGATCGAAAGTGGGAAGGACCGTACAGAGTAACGGTAGTAGTGAAGGAAGGAACGTATAAAATTGCAAATATGAGCGGGGAGGAGCTGCCACGGACTTGGCATATTTCCAATTTGCGCAAGTATTATGTATAGACGTGACTCATCGATCTTTTTGAAAATAAAAATTTTCCCTTCTTTTTGTGGTCATATTCTAATTCTTTAAATATCTTTTTTGATGGCATAAATTCAATCGACTAGGGGACTGGTAAGGTAGGAGTAGGTCCATTGCTTTTTAGCACGAAAGAGGATGGAATAAATGGGATAGGTTAGATTAGAAATGCAATGTACCACATGTCTTATAGTCAATCATTTTCAAACTCGTCAAATTAGATACTGCGTCAAAATATTTTAAATATGATGAATCTTCCTGTCCGCGGCAGAATTGTCTATACATAATTACTGTTGGAATATGTTAAGGGGCCCGTTTATTGTGATGTAGCCGGCTTAGAACCGAGCGTATTTCCATGGAAAATCAGGGTGCAAGTATATACCTGACTCCTCCATGATACGCCGGCGAGGGTCGCGCCCTCGTCGGAGGCTGGTCCATTTCCGCATGGCACCGTCTTATGGACGGGCAGAATGACGCCGTCTTATGGACGGGTCGAGAGTGCGATGACACAGTCTTATGGATGGGTCGAGTAAGTGTGACGCCGTCTTATGGACGAGTCGAGAATATGATGGCACCGTCTTATGGATGGGCCGAGTAAGTGGTGACACGTTCTTATGAATGGGTCGAGATAATTTTATGGCCCCGGGTGCAAGTATATACCCGGGGTAAAGCGGAATTCTCCGTCAGCTCGCTGCGATGAGCTCGAAGTAAAGACTCGATCGCCTTATTATGCTCTTCTCGGAGTGCTGTCATCTCTTGGGCATGTTTATCTTGCTGATTTTGCATCAGCTTCTCCGCTGCTCTCTTCATCTGCTCCCCAATAATGTCCGGCGAGTCGAGCTCGGAATGCCTAAGCATATAGTATTCCCCTACTGCAGCTGCGGTGCCCAACTCGATTATTATCCGCTCCATCTGAAATGAAAACAAGAATGGTTAGTATATATGACGTGAAAGATAAAGTTATAGGGAAGTAATTGCGAGTATCGCAACGACCTCCCCAATGGCGCGACGCATCGTCGCGGTCTGACTCATTAACCGACCAACGTCGGTAAACACCGTGTGGTCATCCCGACCACAAGGAGGCAACTCTGGGTTCCGCTCCAAATATGCCAGGGCCGGCCGATTCGATACGTTGTCACCTCTCGGAATTCGAAAGGTGAGTCCATCTTTGACCAACATAAAACCGGCCCGGAGTCCCATATCGAGCCACTCCTTAACAGTTAATCTTGGGATGTCGTGTATACGGAAGCATCGATAAATTCGGCGGTTAACCCACTCTCTCTGATGGGTTCCGCGACCTCCAGGACGGTGGGATCTTCCACGTGTCTTTCCCCCGTGTCCGGACGGGCGCCTTGGCTGGTTTCTTCCTCCGGACGGGTTTCTTGGCACACTTCCTCCACCACCGGGTCCATCGGCTAATCCTCACTAATCTCGCCCTCCTCATCGTCCCCGATGATATCCACTAACGTTTAAGCAAAATCGTACATGCCTTCATCGGGGGTGGGCTCCTCAACATCATATTCTAATCGCCGAGACAGGGGGATTAGGTCTTCGGGACTCTCAGTAACTTCTGCAGCCGGCTCCTCATATACCGGCTCGGGATTGGCCATCGTTGCAGCAGACTGTGGTGGTGGAGGAGTGGCGTGTCTTATTTCCCCAGTCGGGGACGTCACTTCCTGTAAACTCGACGCCAACTCGGCCGGGGCAGTTCGGTTCCGAGCCCCCGGTGGCGCCTCAAAGATAAGCTCATCATCCTCCGCAACTATATCACGGAGGAAATTCAGCAGGTCCCCCCTTTTTTTTTGGTCCTTAGCTGGAGCCATTATTTTATCTGCTAGACAAGTAAGTTAGGTGAGAAACGTGAAGCGGAAATTAAAAGCATGTATAAATCAAGTTCCTAAGGTTCTTTCCTATCAAATAAGAGTTATCAAGTTAGCCCCGATATGAATATGCGGTTCAGATACCTAGTAGTTCTCTACTAAAATGGGGAGGGACCGGAAGGAGGTTGAAAGCAACCAGGATCGGGGCGTAGAATAAGGTCTTCACGGTCCAGTCAGCGCCGTCCGACCTAAAGCAATCGAGGAGTGCCTTCCTCAGGGGTCTCGGAAGGGTCGTCCGAGGAATGGGGCCGTAGGCTTCGGGAAAAAATGGTTCCCCTTCAACAGGGAACCGCCAAGGAAGACTCAGAGGAGACAACCTCGTATCCCCCACACCACAAACAAAAAGAAGTGTTTCTTCCAATCGTGATTGGAGTGGGGAGTAGAAAAATGGAATGGGCTTGTCTTGTGCCTCGGGCGGAAAAATATACAACATTGGGCACCAAAATTGACAGCAGTACTAATGTGGAAAATTTGGAAAAAAAGGTATACAGTCAAAGGAATGCAATTCACCTCCATGAATATTATGAAGGCGACGACAAAAGAGATTGAATTAGGGTTTAGTTGGAAAAGATGAATTTGTATATGCGTGAGCAACTCTACAACGAAAGGGTGAAGAGGAAAACGAAGATCACACTCTAAGTATTCAAGACAAATAGTGTGGGTGGTGATCGGAGTTGTCAAAAGGCGGTCGGTAGGCTCAGGTTGGTATAAGACTCAGTCGGAAGAGAGATAATACTGTTCAAGAACCGATACCCACTTCCGAGCATGCATGCTTGGTTAAAGGATTTGAGGGCTTTAACCGAGGAACATTGAGGGTGCTTTCGAGACAAGCGATCCTCTCGAAAAAATGAGAATTAAAGGTGGAAAGACAGGAAGGAAAAGGGGCCGTGATCGAATCAAAACTCCCCGAACCGGATGAGGAGTCCGAATGATCTAAGGATGAAGTAGTGGCGGAGCTCGAAGATTCGGTGCGATCGTAAGTCATTGGTAAATTTAGTTCAAAATTATTTTTTGAAATTATTTTTACAAATTTTATTAAGTGTCTCGCGAGTTGCTGGCGAAAAGTCGCGAGAATTACTGTTCAGAGAAGGTCGCGAGTTGTTGCAAGCAAACTGGTTTTGAAGTGTTTAAGTCTGTAGTCGCGAGTTATTGACGAAAAGTCGCGAGAAGCACAGTGTTCGCGAGTTGTTGCAAGAATTGTTCAAATGCTCGCGGATTGTATAGTGTTCGCGAGTTGTGGTACGATAAGTCGCGAGTGTTCAGGATTCCACGCGAGAGGATGAGTTATGAGAGGCGTACAGGGTATTTATAGGGGTGATATCCCGAGTCGAAAAATCCCCAAATTTTCACCCGATCTCAGAATCTGGCGTTCTTAATGTCAAAACGATCGTATTGGCGAGAAAATTTCAACCGTACTAAGCGTTTCTCCAGGGGAGCCCCCGAACGATAACCGGCTTCCGGGACGAGCTAATGATATATGGTTTACGACTCAGAATCATAATCTGAAAACCAGAGGACTATTGATATTACCCGGGTATATTCTCTTGTATTTATCATTACCCGGGGACTTGTCCGACGTAGCTATGTAATATTTTCGGTATTTTCATATGTCTATCGCGAGACGTTCTCAGGGGGTATTCTCGTAATTCAGGCTCGCTAGTCCCCGTATAAAGCTTCTGTAAGTGTTTTGAGGTGTTTTGGGTTATCTCGGCCCCGGACGGGGCCAGGGGTATTTTCGTAATTTGCCACCGGGAGCACATCGGTCGGGTGCAACGATGTTATGTGGCTGCGTATTCACTGCTTGGAGGCAAATAATTAATATACTAGGTTTTCCGGTATTTTCTCATCGTATTTCCGACTAAAATCTCGACCGGGATGGGTTCCCGAAACTTCAAGACGACGTGACATTTATTACAATATAATTAGAGGTTATTTAAGCGTTTTGGGTTAAGTGAAGTAAACTGGACTCATGGGCTCAAGTAAGTGAAGTTTGGCTGGATTTCTCTATAAATACAAGTTCCAGTGCATTTGGAGGGATAGAGATTGTTATCATGCTTCCCAAGGCAAATTATTATTTTTCTGCACACTGTAGAGTCGCGACTTGTCGCCCGTAACCACGACTTGTTGCCTGCTTCCTAGCTTGAGCCGCAACTTGTTGCACCTATTCTCTCCCGAACTCGCGACTTGTTGCACATTCTCTCCCGAACTCGCGACTTGTTGCCATCTCCCACCGATCCGCGAGTTATTGCATTGAGACCTGAGTCGCGGGCTGCTACAGTGCTGATTCGCGAGTTGTTGACCACAACTCGCGACTGCACACCTTTTGGATGCAACGAAGTGTTTTCGACCGTTTTTCGAGCCGTTTTCATCTGGATTGTTATTATCACATCATTGTACTTGTATCCTTTGATTATTATAGTGGAAACCAAGGTAGAGTTTCGCTCTCTCGAGGACGTTAGCTCACATATTGTGGGCCCAACCTCGTATATTGCTCGTGTCCTCACAACAATTAAATTTCGAATAATTAAAAATTGACTGATCATAAATAAACATTCTAAAACATTTTTAGACGAGATCAAAATTGTATTGTTATCCATCTACTTTATATGTTTGATTTGTTAAATTATCATATTTATTCAAAATTTCCTTTCAAATCTATAGAGTTTATTTTCTTTACGATGTTTTTTGAATAATTCATAATTGTTTGGAAGATTTGAATCCATACTTTTGTTTTGGACTGGGTTCAGGTGAGTGGGACTATTTAGTATCTATTGGATTTTGAAGTTATTCAATTTGAAATGTGATTACATCTCTTCATTTCAACAATGTTCCTTCCCTGGATGGACTGGGCTGGAATGGGCTGACTAGAAAGCGAGTCCAGCTCAATCATTCTCGTCTCTCTGCGACGCTGTGATCCTCGATTATGGAATACGGTCCAGGAGGAACGGACGCTGCTGCTCTATACTCTTTTCACTAACCCCATTATAGTGACTCGTATGCCGCACCAGCGCCAGTCTTGTTTGATTTCTGGCTGTACGCAATTATTCAAGTACGATTGCAACTACCTCCAACGGCGATGGATGACATCCAGCAAGAGAGTTCAAGACCGCAGTAGGAAGAAACGTATTCATGACCTGGAAATTACGGCTGCCAAGCACAAGGTAATCTCCAAAATACTCTATTTGTTTGAAATTCTCAAACGGGAACCGGAAAACATTATCACCATCAGAAATCTTAATCAACACCGTCAACAAATTAATCTGCCTAACCCGCATAAGGTATCTGATTTTCTCCGCAAGTCGCCTAAGCTCTTTGAGCTCTACAAAGATCAGAAGGGTGTCGTATGGTGTGGAATGACAGATGAAGCTGACGAATTGTTGAAAGAGGAGGAGATCATACTTGAAAAAAATGGCGACAAAGCTGCAGAATATGTCACTAGAATGCTGATGATGTCCATAGATAAGCGGCTACCACTGGATAAGATTGCGCATTTCCGAAGAGACTTGGGATTGCCCATCGATTTCAGGAAGTACTGGGTCAATAATTATCCAGAGTTGTTCCGAGTCATTCAGCCGTTGAAGCCTTCTAATGATGCAGACTACTTGGAGCTTGTTTCCTGGAAGCCAGATTTTTCAATTACACAACTCGAGAAGATGAAATCAGGCATACACCAATTGAACGGTGCCACTGATCATGTCCCTGGATGGCTTTCTTTGGAGTTTCCTCTAAAGTTTCCTGTTACATACAAGAAGGTCTACAGATACGGAGGCAAAATTGAACATTTTCAGAAAACTGAATACTTATCACCTTATGCTGACGCTCGTAGTTTAAAGCCTGGTTCTCTGGAGTTCGATAAGAGAGCAGTTGCTGTGATGCATGAATTGCTCAGCTTCACTATTGAAAAGCGCCTAGTTACTGACTATTTAACTCATTTTAGGAGGGAGTTTAACATGCCACAGAAGCTGATGAGGCTTCTGCTGAAGCATTTTGGGATTTTCTATGTTTCCGAAAGGGGAAAGAGGTTTAGTGTATTCTTGAAACAAGCTTATGATGGCTCTAATTTAATTGAGAGGCATCCTTTGGTTGTTTGGAGAGAAAAGGTGCTGAGTCTAGTTGGTTATCGGGGTAAGAAGAAGCCAATCAAGAGCTTTGAGGATATATCAGAAATGGAAGATAAGTTTATTGTTGGCAGTGACACCGAAGATGAGCACATACAACTTGAAGACGAGCAGATGGATATTTTACATGGTTTGGAAAACACTCTGTTTTCAGATGGACCTGAATTGGAGTTGGAGTGTGTTCAGTGGAACATGGATGAATCAACATGACGAGGTCCTTGGTTGTTCCTTCACCCAGCAATGTCCCATTATTTCTTAGCTTTTTCAGGAACACAAGCTACAACAAGTTTTTATTGGTAATTTTGGCTTAATTTTATATGCTTCTGTAACTTAACGTTTTTCTTCTTAATTTTATCTCCATTTTTATCTTTCCTCTCTTAATGACTGTGTTCAACTTCATCCCTGTATTTATCCATCTGTAGTGGAAAAACATCAAATAATGTGTGTGTGTGTATTATATATTTACTTGTCTAAATCTCTAAGGCACATGTTTCTCCCATTCTTCTTTACCATACACAACAATATTCCTGGAGGCAACACAGCCTCGGCCTCACTCCCAAATATAAAAGTGTCCATGATCATAATTGTATCTTGGAAGGAGAAAAGCAAAATGTGTTAATTTTTAAGATTATTGATTGATTTGTTGTTTCACAGTGGTAGCTGGCTTGCCTAATGCCTACTTGGGAGTGGATGAAATTGAAGATATATAGGAGGTTCCCAATGCACCGTTTTGTGAATTCATCAAATCTCACACAAGATTAGGAATCTATATTTTGCGTTGCTTCTATCAATGTAGCATGATGCTCTTTGTGTGTTTTCGTGGCCCCTTGAAGCATTCATTAGTCATGCTTCAGCAAGTAGAATTTGAATTTCTTTTTTTATGTTTGGAATTTTATTTAAGATAATCGCCACGTGTCAGAAGTATGATCATCAAGTCATGGGAGAAATATCTCAATCGCCTTGCTGCTGCACCACATCATCCGCCAGAAATCCACATCCCGCTCAACAAAAAAACCTAGAGAAAAAGATATGCCAGTTTCTCTACTTGAAACCAGCTTCCTCTCCAATCCCGTTACTTCAACTTTCAAACTTCGCAAGACATATGCCCCCTTTTCTTGCAAGTGCAACTTAGTTGGTGATGATTCATCGAGGTAGCAAATCTATTTTATTTTTCTTTTCTAGCGCAATTTAATTATTTGGTGGGGTTTTCTAAGGAGAGTTGAGAAGGAAGTGGCCAAATTGGCTTTGGTAGCAGTGGCTGCTGGGCTGTTAACGCTAGGGGTCACGGATGACGCTTCCGCTGCTAAGACGGGCGGTAGAGTTGGCGGGCAGGCTTTTCGGCCATCTGCCCCCCGCTCGTCAAGCCCCAGAATCAACAATTCCAGGTACTTACTTGGATAACAAACTAGCGAAGATATGGATTTGATATTATTTTCAGGCATTATTGACATGAATGGTTGCTATTTTTCATTAAATGGTAGAACCAACGTATACATTAACCCCCCAGTAGCCCCTCCTCTGGTTGGTGGTTATTATGGAGGATGGGGATGGTCATTTTTCACACCTGGTCCGAGTGTGGCTGTGGGTATAGGAGGTGGACTTGATCTTTTTATTGCGCTCATTCTGCTTGGGACCATTTCTGCTGTTGTGAGGAAATTCATTGGATCAAGAGCCCAAGATGATGAGTAGTAGACTAGTAGTAGTTGTTTTTTTTCTGAATAATTCAAATATCAAATTCTGAGCATCATCATTAATCATTATATAGCTAGTGAGTAGAACCTTAGACCGCTTATTGGTTGCATCTCTCGTGCTACAATAATTTATTACAGGGAAGAATTGCTGTCCAAATCAGATAGTCCCTTGTCTGACTTGGAATCAACAGGGAATCATGAAAGCCAAAAGGACTCCACTCCATAAGAAAACTCACACATGAGAATGAGAATCATCAAGTTTCTTCAAGCATACAACAATCAAATATTGTTGAGGAGAATAAATGAAATGTCAAATAGAAAATGAGGATATGCGTTGCGATGAACATGTTTCTGTTCATAGTACAGATTTGGAAGGGATTATGAGTGAACAATGTCATTCATTGTGCTCTTCTCTATACTGAACCAACACTCCAGTACAAGCCCATAACAGACTCCAATGAAAAATATCCATATACGATATACAGCAACACAACATTTGTTTCTTATAAATATCAACAAAGCTGAAACTATAACAAAATATTAAACATGGCAGCTCACTTGGACTTAGAATTTGAAGTCTACTCTATATCCATCTCCATGGAACCTCTCTTCACAATCATGGAAATCACTCCGCTATACAAAATTCAAGATTAAACAAGTTGTGTAATTTCACTGTTCAAAACAATACGTCAAACAAATTGTTAATCAATCTTATAAACTTGAATGTTTATTATTTTATATTCCATGGGTTATGATACATTTAAGTTTAATAACTCTTAAATGAATCTAGTAGATGAGTCGCACTTATCCTTAAGTTTAATACACCCTTCCAGTTCCACTAACTAGTCTTTTGTCAGGTACAAGCACACCAAACTTGTCTCCTGTTACAATCTACAAAATGCCCAGTTTATCTGTTTAGCACACACCTCTCTTAATCTGTTGTGATGAAGCAAAAAGATTAACACATTTTTAACATTAACAAAGTTTAACTTATTTTTTAATACATTTTTATAAAATAATGAATGTACTAGAGACTAGACTAGAGTAGTTATAAATATCAACCACAAATTATATGAGCTAGTCTACAATTGCTAATTTGGAAAATCTGATGGATACTCTTATAACAACAACACACATTTAAGATGCGTTGGGCCGCAGATCATTAATCAGCCCAAAGACAAAACTGCTTCCAGGTTCCTACGAGCTTCTGAACGGCAACGATCCGCCATCATCTGGGGTTTGGTGTCTTAGCTTGGCCACGTAATTTTTTCAATGAACTGGTGGCTGTCTAACGTAAAAGAAACGGCGGTGACTTGAGAGGTAGTCAGACCTTTTTTCCCCTTCTGTTTTTTGTGTTTTGATTTTTCAGGATTAGTGGCTCTGTGTAGTGGTCATTACGGTACTCTCCTCGGACTCGTGGGGGGTCTGTAATTTTGTCACTGGATCTACTAATGAAAGCAGCGCCGATTTTTCTGCAGTTTCGACAAATAACTAGGCAACCCATGGACCAAATGTGCTTCCTTGTTCCCTTTACTCGGTTCCTGAATAAACCATTGGTGGGGATCTGGACTCTGGCCTGTATAAATTAAAAATGTTTTATCCCCTACTCCAAAACGAAGTATTTTCATACAAGGGTTGGACGTTTTACAAGGCAATTGAAGGGATGTGGTTGCATAGGAATGGTGGGGTTGCTTCTTTGGGAACAGTTATAGGATTCTCAAGAGTAAAATGGTTTTGCCCAACCTGCTCTTCTTATTCAAGCATTTCTCGACAGAAAACAAGACTGGCACCATTACAGGTGTAGGCTCATATATTTTCCCCTTTCCTTCAAAGTTTTCACTTCCCCAATTTCATGTGTTTGAATAAGTAGCCTGACAGTATATTTATGTAATCTGATTCGATATAGGAAAGAAAAATGATAGATAGATTCAAGCTATGGGCTAAAGGAGGTGATGGAGGTAATGGTTGTTCGAGCTTTCATCGTAGTCGTCATGATCGCCGTGGTATACCTGATGGTATGTAATGGAGTGCACTCATTTTCTCGAATATTGTGTTTAGCAAAGTTTACTTTGTAATAGAAGGAGATAGCATAAAATTACTCAATCATACATCATTTACTTCCACGAATAATTTTGCTAAAATGATAAGCTTACGGTTTCTTTATTTCTTCTCTTGTCACTCTTTTAATCCATTCGACATAAGTATCATTCTTTGACGTTAGTTTGTTGGTTTTGCATGCATATGCCATTTCTTTTACCGAGATGCAGACTCCTTGATTTTGTTGATACCGTTATACAGGTGGAAATGGTGGAAGAGGAGGTGATGTTGTCTTAGAATGTACGACAACAGTTTGGGATTTTAGTGGTCTTCAACATCATATAGTGGGTTGCCCTTCCTCTATTTTTTATCTTTCCCGTCCCCTTCTGTTACTTGCATACCAATATCAATAGGATTGAAGTTGCTAATATCTTTGCTGCAATATGGGAAGCTTGAATTGAAAATATCTAATATTTTCCAGAATGCGAAGAGAGGAGGCCATGGTGCTTCGAAAAATATGATAGGCAGTCGTGGAGCTGATAAGGTGACATTTTAACCTAAACAGAATGTTCTCCTGCATTAAATTTAGTTTTTTCTAACCATGTGGTACACGTTCAACTCACAGGTTGTTCAGGTACCTATTGGTACTGTTATTCATCTACTTCAAGGTGAAGATCCTACTTTCATTGAGAAGAAATCTTGTGTATCCGTGGACCCTTGGGAGATTCATGCTAAAGTTGAGTCTGATGTATCCGAGTTCTGTAAACGATCTCTCAGTGGAGGAACTTGGAATTTGGATGAGAAGAAGATGGAGGGGGGTGCTGAGAAATTGAGATCATCTGCTCAATGTGCTCCAGAGAATCGTGGTCAACATGATACTGCATATTTTGTCAAAGATGAACTCCTGAATGAACATGGTGCATATATTTTGACACAAGGAAATAGACAATATGATATGCACGAACCAGAGTATGAGGAAGATTCGTTGAGGGCAGAAAGGATTGTTGAACTCACCGAGTCTGGCGAACAAATATGCATTGCCCGAGGTGGAAATGGTGGTTTGGGAAATTCGCACACTGGGAAGGGTTTTAGGCATACTAACGAGAAAGGCAATGATGATGAGGGTTTAGATAGTGTTGGCCAACCTGGCTCAGAAAGTGTTGTTTTGTTGGAACTCAAGACTATTGCTGACGTGGGTCTTGTTGGGATGCCAAATGCGGGAAAAAGCACTCTTCTTGGTGCCCTGTCAAGGGCCAAACCTAGAGTTGGTCATTATGCTTTCACCACGTTGAGGCCTAATCTAGGGAAGTTAAATTATGATGATATCTCCATAACTGTGGCTGATGTACCTGGGCTCATAAAGGGGGCTAATGAAAACCGTGGCCTTGGGCATGCTTTTTTACGCCATATCGAGCGCACCAAAGTGTTGGCATATGTAGTGGATATGGGGAGAAAGGATACACCTCCATGGGAGCAACTTAGAGATTTGAAAATGGAACTTGAATTGTACAACAAAGGCTTGTCGGATCGTCCATCTTTGTTGGTGGCAAACAAGATTGATGAGGAGGGGGCTGAGGAAGCGTTGGAAGAGCTGAAAAGAACAGTGGTTGATGTTTCTATTTTCCCTGTTTGTGCTGTTCTTGAACAAGGGATACAGCAGTTGAAGGATGGCCTCAAGAAGCTTGTCGGAGAGAGGATGAGAGTGGAGCCTAGTCATAAACCGTAGTGTCTTGATCAGATAATCAACTTGTATTATTTTTCATTGTCGTACCTAGTAATTGCTATTTTTTTGTATGAGCAAAGAATTTTATATGAGGCGGTGTTCAAAATAAATACATTTTTTATTTTGAATAAATAAATAAATATATAATGGCGACCGGAATATTTTTTATTAATTTAATCCCCATTCTTCTTACAAAATTAACATAAACTCCATTAACTTCACTCTGTGTCCATACTCGATGGTGGATTGCCCCTGGTGCCAGGCTCTTGTAGCGTCCGGGATTTGGGTTTCTGTGTACTGGCTGCATGGGCGCGCCCAGTTTTCTCAAGATGAGCTCTTTTTCTTTCTGATCTTTCTTTGAATCTCATGGCAAATTTGGTTTTCCACTCAATTATAGTTGAAATCGGTCGATTCCGCGTGATATCGCTTCACTGGGTTGCCCAAAAAGTTCAATCTTTTTCCCTGATTCTGTGATGGGCCGTTTCTTTTGCTCCTTTGTGATCACAGAAATTTGGGATGCATGCACACCTTTGAAACTGTAGAATTTTTTCAGTGCAGCGATTTGCTGGTTATTGATTTGTCGGATAAATTAGCTATTTTCCGTTGCATATCTGGAGTAATTGGAATGGAAATTTAATTGAATGGTTGCTCGGAGAATGGGATCTCAGGAGGGTGGTACTAATTGTGATGGAAGGATCCAAAATGGAGCTCCAATGGCAAATCAGAACCAGCTTTCGAGTCAACTGGCTCGGCAAGGATCCTTGTACAGCCTTACTCTTGATGAGGTGCAGAATCAGTTGGGTGATATAGGGAAGCCTTTGAGTAGCATGAATCTTGATGAGCTTCTCAAGTCTGTATGGACTGCTGAGACGAGTAATGGAGCAATGGAAGGTGGTGGTTACGACACTGCAACTCACCAACCCCCTCCTTCATCATCTGCCTTGTCCTTGAATCATATTCCTGGTGTTATGCTATCAGTGGAGCTTAGCAAGAAGACAGTTGATGAGGTGTGGCAGGATATTCAGGACGGACAGAAAAGGAGTAATCTTGATAGGAAGGCTACGTTGGGGGAAATAACGTTAGAGGACTTCTTGGTTAAAGCTGGAATTGTTGCTGAGTCATCTGGAGGACAGAAAAATTTGTGCTCCATTACTGATACAGTGGGATTGTCGCAACAAGATCAGTGGATGGGTTATCAGGCCCCATCAGTACATTCTCAGCAGCAGCCGGACATGCTCCCCGTTTTCATGCCCAGTCCGTAAAAGTTTTCTGTGTTCTTATTCCCATTCCGCATCTGATATTTGCTAAGTTTAATCAGCAAAACGAATCGTAAATTCCATCAAAAACTAACAGCTGAAAAAAGTGTTGAAAGGAGGCAGAAAAGGATGATTAAAAACCGGGAGTCGGCAGCAAGATCACGAGCCAGAAAGCAGGTGCTGTAACTAAGGCTTATGCGTGTGTTACATCAGGCTGATGCTTTTTGGTTTTAGGCATATACAAATGAACTAGAGAATAAGGTGTCCCATCTGGAGGAAGAGAACGAGAAGCTTAGGAGAAAACAGGTTAATGCATTCATTTTGCTAAGGGCTGTTATGGATTTAGTTTTGGTTCCCCAATTCATAAGATATCCTGTAAAAGCAGGAAGTGGAGAAGTTACTTGCGAGCATAGTCCCACCACCGGAGCCAAGATACCAGCTGCGCAGGACGAGCTCAGCGCCAGTGTGAAATAAACTTGTAGATATATGGCCTGCTTTGTGCATGTACAATCAATCTTGTATCAGCAGAAGGTGGATGAAGAATTTTATCCATTCCTCTTTCTTCCTCAGGAAGTATATATGCATACATAGATACATGTGTGGGTTTCTTCATTTTTATTTGATTACCAGTGGCATGCATCCAACAAACATAATTCCATTTAACATAGAATTCGAAACCTGGCAAAAACAGGCAATGGCAGTGAAATTGGCTTTGCTCTAAATGCTTCAAGAAAGTGCAATTGTATGTAAATG
>RWGZ01000432.1:207877-383055 GCA_009725065.1 Utricularia reniformis
TCTCCCGAGAACGTAAGCCCACACATTGTGGGCCCAACCTCGTATATCGCTCGTGTCCTCACATAAATTGAACTCACATTATTTAATAAATCGACTAATCATAAATAAACGCCTAAAATATTTTTAGACGATATCACACTCATTAACTCTAACGGCAGCTAAGAATCACTTTTCAACTCTTTATTTGATTCAAAATGCTGAAAATATAAGACATTTGATATTCTGCAAAATTCTCAAAATGTTAAATATGGAGCAAGACGAATGTCCATCACCGTCAATGAATCATTTGGATGAAGTTATTATTTTTTATGATGAACCAATTTCTACATAAAATAGAGATAAATTAGAACATGAAGAACCCTTTAGATGAATTTCGCATAAATAGTACAAACTTGTTTGAACAAATCGTACGAATAATGTTCGAACAAGCTATTCGAACGAACATGAACATTCACTTAATAATTTGAACAATATTCGAACAAATTTTCATATTCGAATAAAATATGAACGAACATGAACACGTTCGGATAAAAATATGAACGAACATGAACACAGTGTGTTCGGTTCGTTCGGATCGAATAAGAGCTCTACTTAAAATTATATTGTTATAATAATATAAAATTACTAATTTATCTTTATATATATATAAAATAATTATATTTATATTTTAATTATTAAAACTAAAGATATATTAGTCCAATGGGTTACGGGATCAATTTATTAAACCCACTAATCAATATGAGTTGATCCAATGAATTGATGTTATATTTCAATTCCTTAATGATTTGATATGCTAGGTTTGAACGTTAGCCAAATTCAGCCAATATGTTGACTTAAATGGGTTAGCTTAGGAGTTTTAAATAATTAAAAATGTTTGCAAACCTCTTGAATCTTGAGTCAAGTCGGTCAAGACTCGAGTTTGAGCTTAACTTTTATGAATCGAGCTCCTTCAAATTTAAGACGAATCGAAGTACCAAAACTCAAAATTTGTAATTGACATAGCCAATCTGGCTCGTAGGATAATAATATTATATTAATTTTAATTATTCGAGCTTTAAATTCAAACATGAGCCAAAATGGAATCTCAATCGAACAAGACCTTGAATAATAATCTTTTTAGTTTTCGAATCAGAACTACACCTTATTTATTTCAAGTTGAACTCAAACTAGAAAATAACATTTAAGTTCGGTTCGGTTTGTTTACATATTGATGAGGGTTCCAGGACCGGGTACCCCGTAATGGGTAAGACCCGACCGCATTGGGTCAACCCATATAACAAAAGACGAACTCGCGCGGCCCATGATCCTTAACTTGATATATTTGAAATAATCGGTCCGAAGGCCCACTGGTGTTTCAGGACCGAAGCTGGAGTCAGGCGAAATCAGAAATGCTCGAGGAACGATTCTTCACATCGGTCCAAAACGGTTACAGCCCACGCATCCCATACTCCGGGTCTCCACATGCGTTCCACGCTTCGGGCCTATTTACTCAGTTAGCGCTTCGGGCCCAACCACGTTTCCCAGCATGGGAAAACGAGCTCTAGAGGTCTTTTAGACGTGCAAGAATAAGCTGTTACTCTGTCGGATAATTCTTTGCGCTTTCTTTTCCATCGTTATTTTCATAAGTCATCCGTCTATAATGTGATGTTTGATTAATAAATCGGCTAAGAGCATTTTCTGCTCTTAGTCAGATAGTTTTTTCCCCTTCTCCGAGAGGTTTTTCACTCTAAATCGTTGTGCCTTACTTTTCCTTTCATATTCAATCGTTTCCCCCATTTAAATAAATTCAAACCGAGTTCGTTTCATCACGAGACGGACGACTGTTGGTATCCCTGGTTTTCTAACCACAACACATATATAGTAATCTTAACCTATGGGTCCTACAAATATAATTTTTAATTAAAATTGTGAATTATTTAGCATCATGGGTCGATGGGAAAAACCCGTGGACCAACTCAACATATCAACGTTTTTTCAATCCATTACAATCTGCGACCCACTGTGGAATCGTACTCAAGTTTTTTCATCCATATAGAGTTTTTCAACGATAAGCTCACTATTTTGTGTTTTTTTATGTGCATTAAAAAAATAAAGATTTTGTGATCAGTCCTTCACATAACAAATACATTAGATCTAACCAATAAGCTCATTGTAGATAAATATATTTTGCAGTTTGCACGAATATGAATACACAAGTACAAATACAAGCACAAAGCCACAAACACAACTCGATTTTCCAATAAACAAATACCTTCATCGAAAAACACAAACTATTCTTACTGCACAATTTCTTTAAGATTCAATCAACCAATATTTTGTAGATATAAGGTGAAGCAATCACTTAAACCTGGTTTACTCAAAGAATCACTCATTCAAATGTGTTCTAAAAGGGAAAGAAGTTTCGGAGGGCGTCTTCGAAGTAACGGTTCAAGACGAAAATACGATACATTGCTACGCCATCTATCGTCATCATACATTTCATTCCACGCTTGAACGATCTCATCGACTTTGAAACCTAAAGAAACACAACACACTTCATTTAAAAAGACTAAATGTGGTTATTTATCATGTTACCTTCTAAAGCTGTTTCATTTGAGCAATGATTCTTGATCATGACCGCAATATCGGTTTGAGCCGAACCCGCAAGCTGAAACTTTTCGACTGCAACCTCTAAACATTCTTGCCAAGTTGGTAAGCTGAGTTTATATTCAACTACAGAGCGCTCATATAGTATTGTACCCCATAGCAAGTAAATTTGTGATCTCATGTTGGCTGCTTGTTTGGAAGCTTCTTCACTAGGAATATGATTTAGAAGCCCATCTAATCCGAATTTGATTAATCCCGCTTTATCTTTTTCACCTTTAGAAAGTCCGTTTAGTCGTTGTTCTTCCGTTTCTTCCCATAATTGCATCCCTCTCTCGATGCTATCCTCGGCTCTGTTATAAAGCTCCAATACTTCACTTGATTGTTGTATGTCTATGTTACACTTTCCCCAGAAAATATAATACCATGATAGCTTTGCTTGCTCGAATTGGAGCAAACCAAGTGCAAGAAGCCCTTCGTAAAAGTCTGGTTTTAGCTTTAAAGATTCCTCGTATCTCGAACCGGCTTTCGCATATTCGTTCTGAGCCCATTCATAAGCAGATTTAACTGATATTGGTAAGGATTCAGAGGAGTTATCGGGCGAAATCTTCTTTCGTGCCTTTGATAAATGAACATTTCCCCAGTTAAACAAGGCTAAAGCAGTCATCTCTTGAAACTTAGAGAGTGCAATGTCAAATAATTCCTGTGCATCTTCACCTGTAACAGTATCTTCCATGGCTTCGGAATATAATTTCATTCCTATTTCATGAAGATCCAAGTAGGAATCACATTCAAATCCAACATGATTCTTGAACATGCTTGCAAAATGAATTATCCAATCCTCTACACAAGAATATCCCATTGCAGTCTGTGCACCATTCGCATCGACTGAGGGTTTTAAATTTCTCTGAATCTGCTCTTCTGTGTCAACTCCTTCATAAAATGGTTCTTTATCAGGACTAACTTCAGCAATATATAGACGCAAAGGAGTTTCACCATCATTTAATCCCTCGGCTATTCTAAGTTCATCAGTCGTAGTGATTGTTACGAGATCACCTTCTTGATCCTTATACTTGATGAGCACACCCCTTAAACAATGAAACCTTTCCACAACGACATCCCTCAAAAGACGAACACTACAATTTACTGGTACATGTGCCCAACGAATATCCTCTCCATGAACCAATTTCACTGCTCTGATGACTAGTTTTTCTTCATTCATACTGGTTTTCTCTTCCACAACTGCCTTATCCTCAAGGTTTTTTCCCTCTTCATCACTGAGCTTCTTCTCCTCTGTTTCCTCAATACAACTCAAATCTACTATAGAATTCTTCTTTTTTTTTGGCTTCTCCTTTGCAACTCTTGGTGATGGATCAAAAAACTCTCCAGGAGATGGAAAAACATCTTCTTTACCTTCAACGGGAACACCTTTTTCCTCAACTGCATTTCTTAATCGATCAGCAAGTTCTAATGCATTTGAATTATTTGGTTCCATGGCTAAAACAGTATTAACATCCTTCATGGACAAGTCAAAGTTATTCAGAGCCTCATAGCACCTTGCCCTCCTCAGCAATGCCTTGCTATACTTGGGGGCTACTTCTAGAGCCATATTGCATTCCTTAATTGCTCTAGGGAATTCACCAATGCCCATTTGCATATAACATGAAGCAATATTATTATGCAAATAAGCAACATCAATGTGGTTTGCAGGCAGCAATTTGATTGACTTCTCATACTTTAGTATAGCACCTTCAACATCACGTTTTTGAAACAATTTGTTCCCTTCTTCCTTCAATTCTTTAGACATGTTAATGAAAACAGCCGTGTCATCATCAAATGATACTGTCCGCTCCAAACTCTTGCCCTTTTTGGCATTTCCACGACTGGAATTTGATCCTGCCTGATTTTTATTCTTAGCAGTTGGCTTCCCCATAGTATTCCTTCAATAAAAACTTTCCTAATTAGTCTTCCCTGCTAAACTAAAAATACACCTAATGAAGAACGAATTTTTCTAAATGACAACTGAAATCCATGAAAAACAACAGCGAAAACCCTATAATTTACTTCACACAGAACTACTTTAATCAACAAAATTCCATTCATGTTTCCCGATCAGTATAAATCTAAGTAATTACGAAAGAACATGTTTGATTTTAGTGCATACCTTGGGCGGCGCGGCTCGAATCCCTAATTCCTTCACGAATTAGGGTCCGTTGCTATCGTAATTACTGGTTATTGCTTCGCAATTGCCACTGGGACCACTATTCTCCACTAATTGAACTCCATCCATAACATTTGGAATAATGGAATCAAAATCTCATTACACTTGCTGCGGTGGAAACAGGCATCGCACCACGTGCCCAAGGCAAAAGTAGGAATATTCTTCAAGTTGTTGGCGTCAAGCGACGCGGTTTCTTGACGCCGACGTATCTGACTCTTGTTGCTTCCGTTCAAAGTCATGCCAAATCTCAAGCTGAGGTTGAACTTCAAACTTCAACAAACTGCAAGTACACAAACCGCTTGATTAGCCTAAAAGATTCAAAATGTTTGTAAGCCAAAAAAGAAGTGTTCTGGTGTCAGTTATAAAAAATTAATTTAAATTTAAACAATTAGAATTTTATTATGTGATTTTACTTATAATTTACGTGTATTCATTATATAAAAATGTTATTTTTCATTATTGTTATTAAACAAATGTAAATTCTATCATCATTTATTTAAATAATATATTTATAGAACTATTGTTTTTATTAATTTCACTAATTGATTGTAAAATAGTTTAATACAAAGTAATTACACATACAGTTTTGTTTGATATTTGCATGCAATTCAAATATTAACTTATTTTTTTGTAATTAATATATAGATGTAGTTTAAATTATAGTTTAATCAAAACCATAGATTTGCTAAGTTGCACAGTGTTTCACAGGTGACTTGAAGACGGTGATAACAATAAACTAACAAATGTGAATTTGTAATTTTATATTTTATTTGTGAATTATTTTAAAACTATTATTTTTTACAGGTTTGTGTATTTTAAAAATTTCAAATATTTATATTGATTATATTATTATCTTGAATTTAACGTACCATAAATCGGATATCTCAAATTGCCATTTCCCGTATCCTGCACCTCGCACTTGTATCCCGCTACCGTGCAACATAGTAGATTTGTTAAAATAAATATAAAACTCAGATCATAATTACTATATATATTAAATGGTAATGTATGATAAAATATTATAATGTCCAACTGTAATTAAGTCTCAATTATTAAAAAAATAAACAATATACATATATTTCAGATAGGGAATGCACATATTTATAATTATGTCCTCATTAATTAATAAATAATAAATAATCTAGAATATTCCATGAATATGTGACTAATTAATGGATTTGCAACAGTAAAATGGTGTTTTATGTTAGTTAACTAAACTTATTGTTGTTAATTGCATGTCACACCCATTTTTCACTTAAATTGGTAACTTAATTAATTCCTGTATCTTTTTAAATGACATAACCTATAAGCAATCTAATTTTATAAGTATTATAAGCATGAAGTACACACCAAAATTATGAGAGCGTTTGCAAATGATTTTAAGATAAATAGTTAATTGAAACATAATTGAGCGAGACATGTGGACCGAGTATGTATAAGTTCCGGCAAATAGTCTCCATCTATACATGGGATGATCATGTCAAAATAAACTTGCGAGGGTTTCCCAAGAAACGAAGCAGCTCAACGAGAGATTGGATCAAGTTTCCAGAAGCATAAGAAACAGAGCAATCCGTTTTCATAATATAGAATGTGTTTTGAGAGTTAGAATACAGTCTGAGAATTTGTTTTTATAATGTGATTACATATCAAGAATGCATTTAGTGTTCTGTAATATATAAATTGAATTGTAGAACGAGAATGATGTTCTGTATAAAGTTATATGTAAAATGCATTTTAAGTAATATATAACTCTATTACCCTTTTAGTTATGAATAAGATTATATTCGATTTAATTAAATTTGAAATATTGCTAATACAACATAAATACAAGCAATAAATAACACTTTATAATCATCCACGTCGCCCATATTGTCTGATACCCTAACAAAAAATCAAACAAAATACTTAAGAAAAAGTATAGATCGTGAAACACACCTGAATTCGAGATTGGGGCGGTCCGGACCGATATGAGAGGTACGGACGTTATACCGGTTGGTACCAAATTTTATTTTATTTTTTTAAAAAATAATGTTTAATTAGTTTTTTAGGGTCTAATCCAAAAAAAACCGAAAATCGACTCTAATACCGGTATGATGCGGTACCAAAAGAATACCGGTACTGCCTAAAATTTGACGTACCCGACAGTATATCCCGGTATGAAAACATTGGTTGAAGATTAGGGTTATGGAGGATAGATTTGCAATTTACAATCTTAAAATGTGTTCTCATATTTAGAATGTGGTTGGGACCATATTTTGCATTCTAGCACATATCATGAGAATGCAAAAATGCATTATGTGTAAAATACGAATGAAAATGCATTATTGTACTGTAAAAACTACAAAAATACATTCTCACAGTCAAAATGCATTGTGAAAACGTGCATAAGGCTATCTGTAACATTGTCCGCGCCCAAAACCATTTCCATCGTATAAATCTCTCTACACATCATCATTCTCTCACATCCACATCATATTCTCTTTCCACTTCTAAAACTTCTCACCATCCACATCATTATTTATTTATCTTTCGTCCACATCATCTTCTCTCTCTAAATTTTATTTTATTTTCTATTTCATCAAATTTATTTATTTACTATTCAATTTATTAATAAATATTAAGTTTTAATTTTAATAGTTTTAATTTCGATAATATCGACGTTTAATATTAATTATTAATTTGATCATTGTATATATTATATTTAATTGTTTCAATTGTATTTCTTTATATTGATTCGTACACGTTTTTAATATCGTTATTTCGAAACGATCGAATTTCACATAAAGTTATGTATTTATCGTATCAACATAAAAGTAATAATTTTTTAAATATTTATTTACGAAGTTACATATTTAAATTATAAAAATAAATTAATAATTAATAAAACTAATATTTTATTATATATATATTAAACTAAAATATTTTAAATTAATAAAAATAAATAAAAAATTCTTCTCCGCGGANATATAACATGAAGCAATATTATTATGCAAATAAGCAACATCAATGTGGTTTGCAGGCAGCAATTTGATTGACTTCTCATACTTTAGTATAGCACCTTCAACATCACGTTTTTGAAACAATTTGTTCCCTTCTTCCTTCAATTCTTTAGACATGTTAATGAAAACAGCCGTGTCATCATCAAATGATACTGTCCGCTCCAAACTCTTGCCCTTTTTGGCATTTCCACGACTGGAATTTGATCCTGCCTGATTTTTATTCTTAGCAGTTGGCTTCCCCATAGTATTCCTTCAATACAAACTTTCCTAATTAGACTTCCCTGCTAAACTAAAAATACACCTAATGAAGAACGATTTTTTCTAAATGACAACTGAAATCCATGAAAAACAACAGCGAAAACCCTATAATTTACTTCACACAGAACTACTTTAATCAACAAAATTCCATTCATGTTTCCCGATCAGTATAAATCTAAGTAATTACGAAAGAACATGTTTGATTTTAGTGCATACCTTGGGCGGCGCGGCTCGAATCCCTAATTCCTTCACGAATTAGGATCCGTTGCTATCGTAATTACTGGTTATTGCTTCGCAATTGCCACTGGGACCACACTAATTGAACTCCATCCATAACATTTGGAATAATGGAATCAAAATCTCATTACACTTGCTGCGGTGGAAACAGGCATCGCAACACGTGCCCAAGGCAAAAGTAAGAATATTCTTCAAGTTGTTTTCGTCAAGCGACGCGGTTTCTTGACGCCGACGTATCTGACTCTTGTTGCTTCCGTTCAACGTCATGCCAAATCTCAAGCTGAGCTTGAACTTCAAACTTCAACAAACTGCAAATACACAATTCGCTTGATGATTTAGCCTAAAAGATACCGTCAAAATGTTTGTAAGCCAACAAAGAAAAGAAGAGTTCTGGTGTCCGTTATAAAAAAATAATTTAAATTTAAAACAATTAAGTTTTATTATGTGATTTTACTTATAATTTACGTGTATTCATTATATAAAAATGTTATTTTTCATAATTCTTATTATTAAACAAATGATTCTATCATCATTTATTTAAATAATATATTATAGAACTATTGTTTTCATTAAACTCACTAATTGATTGTAAAATAGTTTAATAAAAAGTAATTACCCATACAGATTTGTTTGATATTTGCATGCAATTCAAATATTAACTTAATTTTTTTGTAATTAATATGTATATATATATGTAGTTTAAAGTATATTTAATCAAAACCATAGATTTGTTAAACAAATTTCTAAAACTGGATCATAATTACTATATATATTAAATGGTAATGTAACTGTGTAAGATAGAATATTATAATGTTCATTAACTGTAATTAAATCTCAATTATTTAAAAAATAAACAATATACGTATATAGTTCATTAATTTATGTGCCCGTAGTTGATTGTTAGTTTTCAGCTGGGCAATGCACATATGTGTAATTATGTCCTCATTAAATATTAATTAATTAATTAATAACTAATAAATAAATAATAATACATAATCTCGAATATTCCATGACTATGTGACTAATTAATGAATTTTGCAATAGTATTGTAATGGTGCTTATGTTAGTTGACTAAACTTATTGTCGTTAATTGCATGTCACACCCATTTTTCACTTAAATGGGTAACTTAATTATTTCCCATATCTTTTTAAATGACATATCCTATAAGCAATCTAATTTTATAAGTATTATAAGCATGAAGTACAAACCAAAATTATGAGAGCGTTTGCAAATGATTTGAACAATTGAGACACAATTGAACGAGCCATGTGGATCGAGTATGTATAAGTTCGGGCAAATAGTCTCCAACTATACATGGGATGATCATGTCAAAATAAACTTGCGAGGGTTTCCCAAGAAACGAAGCACCTCAACGAGAGATTGGATCAAGCTTCCAGAAGCATAAGAAACAGAGCAATCTAAGCATCCTCGGGTAAGGAACGGAGCCAACCGTACAAGGAGACTCATAGCAGGTCTAATGGGGGGCACACTGGGTTATGACTCGGGCCCATAACAAGACAACCTATAATGATATTGTTTGGAAACTCAATTCACCGTCCGGTACGGTGAACGTACCGTAGTTGTATTCTATTTTAATCAAACACATTAATAACTGTGTTTGTTTGACCCCAGGAAACATCGGTGAGTTCACAGCTGGTTTAACCCAACGGCCACTAGAACGTACATATCAAATGTCAATTTTATATTTAGTAAATTATAGTTTATTTTAAAAAAATAATAATTGTGATCAATAACTTCTTATATTCTATCAATTATATGTTCAAACTATAAAAATATATATAACAATTTAAAAATGTAGGTTTAACATGACGAATTTATCATAAAATAATATGAAATATAATTTTTAAGTTATAAACAATTATTTAAACATAAGAGAAAAAAACTCATTTTATGACATCACGATCACTGCACCGTTGTTTCAAAAATAGTTTTTTTAAATCACGATCAATTCATTTTACAGTACGGTAGAATCATCTCACCTCACCGCTATTTATGAAACGATATTACAAAGATGCCAAATAAATAACTAGACAAACTTAAGGCATGCGTGTTTGGGGTGCAGAACGATGGTAGACTTTAAAGGCTTTTACAACCATCAAAGACAGTCATATACATATTACATTTATAGAAAACTATTTAATTGTATTTTTCAAATAACACAAATTTAAGTCATCTTTTGACCAGCTAAATGAATCTCATCCTTAGAATTTTAAACAAGTTTCTTGAAAACTTGTTTTTTGAGGAAAAATACTTTTAGTGTGATTTAAAAATTTAATATTTGTAACATATTGTTAGATTACTTATGTCCAATAAATCATTTTGTCATTTTTAAAATCCAATTATTCATTTTATTTTGCATTACATATGAAGTATATGAATTTTAAGGGGCGGGTGGCATTTAAGATCCCCAAACTCAATTTATTTAGCAAATTTGTATTCAAAATTTCTTAATTTTGACAACACTAGTTTTCAAAGTATTTTGAAGATATAATTAGTTCTTAAACTTTGTTTTTTGGTAAAATTAGTTCTCATACTTTATATTTTTTGTAAATATAATCCACAAAGTTTAATATGTATAGTGAAATTTGTTCTCAAATTACGGGGACTAATTTTGCTATACGGTAATTGAATTTATCAAATTTTGGAAACTTTTGGTACTGTTTATACAAAAACTGTCAAAGTATGGGATTAAAGATACCAAATTAAAATTTGAGAATCAAATTCGCCAAAATTATAAAACTTTAGTATTAAACACCCGTTTTCTCGAAATCTAATGTCATTTAAAAATAATAAAATAAAATATTGCTTATATTATATTTGGTCATCTATTTCATGGCCCACAACTCGACAATTGCCGTTCGATTTTAAACCTAACTTACAAATGTCATTAGATTAATGCAAAATTCAACCATTAGACTTTTCAATTATATCAAAAAACCGTTCAGTTACATCATGATCATGTCAATGAAAATTGGTTGGAAAGCCGTCTAGAATAATGTTACCATTATTGCATTTTTAAATATAGATGTTAAACATTTCTTTACGTTTGAATTATCGTTATTTTTCCCATTAGCAAATTACAACCGTTAAATAAACCTAGATTATTCATCAACCCTTCAAAATTTGCAATACTTAAAATAAATATAAAAAAGAATAATTTAAAAAGTGTAAATTAATATTTCTAAATATTTGTAAATCATGTTATCTTATTTCACCTATGGTATTAGAATATAGATGCATCGATTTGATGATATACGGTTTGTTGTGAGGATTTACCATATATAAAAGTATATAAATTATCATACATAATAAAAATAAATTTAAAGTTAAATATAATCATCTGAAATATTAAGATTAACTAATAATAGTTTATTTATTTTAAGAAATTCAATTATAAATTAACAATATTTAAAATATCTTTATTCTTAAATTATATATCTATTAATCTGAAATTATATTTTTAGTGATTGACGATAATATAAAAATTAAAATTTAAGAATATCCATAAATTAGGGTATCAAATTCTTGAAATCAACCAAAAAATGTCCACAAATCATAACATTTAATCAAATAATTTGTAAATAAATTTTTTGTTATATATAATATTTTTTCATGATTACACTTCAGCATATTGTTTTAACTCCATTAATTTAATTAATGAAGTTTTTTCAAAATCAGTGTTTTAAATTTCTGGTATACTGAAAATTTCGGATTTATTGGATTCGGTCGATATTTTGGCAAAATACTGGTCGGTATGAGTTTTCGGATCGGGTCGGGTTTTGGGTCAGGTCGGATTTTTTGCGGGTTTGATCAGGTTTTATATTACAAAATATAAAATATGAATATTTTATAATTTAATTTATTTTAATATTCCGGTACAGATCCAATACATATCCGGTATACCCGAAATATATCTGATATATCGATCCAATGAACTTGTCCGATATACCGATCGATACCGGTACTTAAAACATGCTTCAAAAGTGAACAAATTATCTAAAAGTATAGTTCACCGATAGACAAACGGTGTCGTATTGGACCTGGATTTAACACCGTTGGATGACAACCACATTACGCCTGATAGTGACTTCACTTTATTAGTATAGCCCCGTCTATAGGGCCCAAATTGTGGTGCGGTCGATCTTATCCACAATTCCTCTTTTACCCCTAATTAGTTTTCACATTTTCGGGACGTGCCATTCCGTCTCCCTCCTATAAATCAACCCTTCTACACCAGCTATGTTTGCCAAACTGAAAAGCCTTAGGGCCCTTTCAGGAATTAGATAAAAGATTTATAGTTTTGCTTTCCTTTTAAGTCTTCAGATGTCGATGTCTACAAGAAGAAGGGGCTCTCCGATTATAGCCGCCGGCCCCGCCTTTGAAACCTCTGGCCCGTTCTCTAAATCGTCAGATCTTTCTATGTTCAAGTCGTCTTCCTCGTTCGCTTCCTCCTCCAGTTACTACTCGTCCTCCTCCGCTGCTGGTTTTTTCGGTCAACACAGATCGGTTTCTCCGCCGCGCGTTAACCTTCACGCGCCGCTGTCTAAGCCGTCCGTTCGCTTCTCAATCGACCGATCTACGTCTCCTGGAAGGACAATCGCCGCGCCGCCTCCTCGGAATCAGGTAGTTCAACGACCTGGTGGATCTATACAGAAGAGAACGTGTTTGTGTTCGCCTACTACTCATCCTGGATCCTTCCGTTGTTCTATGCACAAAAACAGTTACGGAAGCGGTGGAAATCACTCGATGCCTTATTCTCCAAACAGATTGAACATGAGGAGATCTGCGATGACAAATTCACTGGTCCGTATAGGAACCGTGGAAGGAGATCTGGTTAAGAGAGCTCTAACGGCTCTAATTCGTCCATCTTCACATCAGCAACGTCGCCGTTCCAGTTTCCAACCGCGTCCTAGCCGTCTCTCAGTCATGTACAAGGCGGAGAATCTCCGGTGATAAAAAAGTCATGTACAAGTACAAGTACAAGTACAAGCCGCAGGTTTGAATAATTAAATTTTGGCCAGTTTTCGGTTCCTCCAGAGGTAGCTCCTCCATGGCAATGAACTCAGATCCGGCACCGATCATCAATCCATCCATAGGTTTATCTCTGAGTTGTACATGTGATATGCATATTGAACTGAAGGACATTAATAACAAAAATGGACTATAAAACTCTGCCCTATCTTTCCCTCCCCATTCCAATTCAACTTAGAAGCATTAGCTAATTAGTTACGTAATTTTGATTTGCAGAATTTGGATTTGGGTTTACCAATACGTTCGTTCGTTCGTTGATTCGCCGTTGTTGGCGTTGTCCGTTGCATCCAGTTACGTGTAAGTAATTTCCTTATTTCAGTTTAGTTATTTTCTTTCACTGTTTTGTTTCTAGCTTCCAAGTTGTGCAGGTTGCAGAAATTTGACTGGTTCCTTTGGCTTTTGGGTTTACGCAGATATTTTTGAAGCTTCGACACTTGACATTTGGGTGGTGGAGAATTGACAGTAGATGCCTGGGCCTGGTTAAGTTGAACTTGAAAGGAGAGGGGGAAAAATTGAAAATATAATTAAAGAAGATTCCGGAACCTAAAAAAGTGAACAAATTTAGCAATAAATGAAAGGTAACCAACCAGTATGGTTGCGTAGAATCCAGGCTGGAAGGCACTTTAGGCTGCTACCATAATTAATGAAAACAATGAAAAGAAGGCAGATTTGAACTTAACCAGAGCAAAAATAAAACTATTAAAATATGTGACAGTTGTGGTTGAGAATATGTGAATAACGAATTTATAAATAATAATAGATAATAGATGAGTAATAAATGAAATTAGAGTAAAGAGGGTAGTGTTGACTTTGATTATCCAACTTTGGAATTTCAAATGAACCGAGTTGGTTCATGATTACATAAGGCTTTTACAAATTTGGTATTTGTAACATTTGAAAAATCAAAAATAGATTATTGAAAATTTAAAATTTAGATATCATTAAACTTTGGAGAATTATTTTACAAAATATATAAAGTAGGGGGAAAATCTTATGGATTAATTATGTCTTATAACTAAGAATATTTTTGCAAAAGTATACAAATTATGGAGATTGATTTTACATCTTCATAATTTGGAATTATAATTCTTTCAATTATAACAAAATTAGTATCAAAATTTTCAAAATCATAAAATTATCAGAAAAAATTGTGATAGTTGCTTTTTTAAAAAAGTGTAAAAACGGTATCCTCAATATTTGAAAATTGCGTGCAAAGTTCTAGAGTTTTAAAACCGTTCAATAATTACCATCGAGTAAATAATGGAGGTTTTCATCGTTTTTAAAGTTATTGATTTTGATAATTTATATGTCATTTTTTAATTTTTTCAAAGTTTGTAGAGATATCAATTACATTTTTCTAAGGTTAGTATGTGAAATACAAATTATAGATATATTTAAAATATTAATTAGAGTCATAGTCAAATATAAATAATTTTGGGATTTTGTGACTAACTACATAATTCTTAAACTTTAAGAGTATGATGTTTATAACTTTAAAAAATTGATGGTCAACAATATATGAATTATATAAACTTATGAGATTTTGTATGTAATTTATAAATTTTGAACATACTACATATATATATATATATATATTAATATTTATTGTTTTAATAATTTGAATTCAAAGTTAAAACTCAATTTTGATTGAATTAAACTTCCAATAGTCAATTACATACTTTCGACGAGTCTTGTCAATTCAAATTTTGAATAACCTCTTAATTCATTACACATAATTGGGTTTGCTTAGTATAACTTTTTAAAATTGTGGTGTGGTGAGGTGAGGTGAGGTGAGGTGAGGTGAGGTGAGGTGCGGTGGTGAGGTGTGGTGAGATGTTGTGAAATATGATAATCGTGAATTTTTAAATATGTTTGGAAAAATTGTGATATTATGATCGCGATTTACGTAAAAATATTAATATACCCTTATATATAAAATAATAAATATAATTATATTATAATTAATAGAATTAAAAGTAAATTAGTCTTTTCCAAAATCATGATGAGGTCACAGCTAGTTTTAACAACTGTGATGATATCGTGATTTTTTAACGATTATCACATCGCAATTAAGTTTATGTTTTGTGTAACATAAGAAAATCACGATATAGACANACTTTGAACACACTATATATATATATATATTAATATTTATTGTTTTAATAATTTGAATTCAAAGTTAAAACTCAATTTTGATTGAATTAAACTTCCAATAGTCAATTACATACTTTCGACAGTCTTGTCAATTCAAATTTTGAATAACCTCTTAATTCATTTCATATAATTGGCTTGGTTTGTTATAGCTTTTAAAAATTGCGGTACGGTGAAGTGTGATGAGATATGATAATCGTGAATTTTTAAATATGTTTGGGAAAATTGTGATATTATGATCGCGATTTACGTAAAAAATACTAATATACCTATATATATATATAATAATAAATATAATTAATAAAATTAAAGGTAAATTAGTCTTTTACAAAATCACGATGAGATCACAGTTAGTTTTAATATCTGTGATGATATCGTGATTTCTTAACAATTATCACATCGCAATTAAGTTTATGTTTTGTGTAATATAAGAAAATCACGATATGGACATCGTATCGCACCTCACTGCAATTTTAATTTGAATACCAAACAATTTCTAGAGAAAGTTAAACATTAAAATATGTATTTAAAATCAAATAAATATTTGTAGAGAAAGCGTCATGTGAAGATGCCTGAAATAGAGCCGTTGATCGATCACCCATCCACTCTCGTGATCAGTTTGTGTTATTCCACATATTTTTCTTATTATTATTTATTTTAATAATAAACTGCATGTGAGGTGTTTGATTCCTTGAGGTAAAGACACGCACGCGTGTCCTAACGTGTACATTATCTCTATATTTTATTAAATATTATCTGAATTCTCACCTAATACGCCAAAATCTTAATCAACACACGTCCCAATGTCTAGAATGAACTTTTTTTCAATATTTAATTATACCAAAATTGTATTTTGTTGATACCTCAAACTTTATAATAGTGTAAGAATAATATTCTTAAATTTTATAAATTATATACAAAATCTTAAAAGTTGATATAACGTGTGTTATTGATCTCTCAACTTTTAAATATTGTAAACATCATTCCATCAAAATTTAGGAAATGTGTAATTGACCCCCAAACTTTTAAAATCATTTATATTTTACTATAATACTCATTAATATTTTAAACGTCTCACAGTTTGCATTTGATCTATTAATCTTGAAAAGACGTAATAACTATGTCACTAAACTTTGAAAATTTTAAAAATAACGTATAAATCATCAAAATTATTTATACAAAAAAGATGAAAATCACTACTATTCACTCGATAATCATTTTTGAACGATTTTGTAACTTCGAGATTTTTTATTCAATTTACAAAATTTGATGGTATCGTCTTTAGGGATGAGCAAAAATTTTGGAATACCAAATATCATACCAAAATTTTGTTATTTCGGTATTTGGTTTGATATTTGATTTTATAAAATTATGGTATTTGGTAATAAGAATGAAAATTCGGTATATACCGAATATCAAATTAATTTTAACATTCAATTATGGTGAGTAAATGGATCATATAACATTCAATTTTAATATCAAAGTTTTAAATGGATCATATATCATTCAATTATTAATATTAGATTGAATGTAGGGTTTTATGACATTATTCTAATTTCTATCAAATTATGGTGAGTAAGATAACTTTGAGAATAGTAATTTAGTTTACACATGAGTAAACTATCAACTTCTCATTTATTTTCTAATAATTATTTTTTGTATTTGCTTTTAGATGTTTCAGAATATTCTACAACTTATATTGAAGTAGAAACTAGAAGAATTGAAGATTGTTTTATTATATTGATGAGAACTCTAAAACCGGGTACCCTGTAATGGATGAGGCCCGATAACAGTTTGTCTTTTTAAAATATTTTTATATGTAATTGATTGAGACATTTTTTTTATTTGTTTTTAATTTCGATATTTCAGTATAGGTACCAAACAATTATCGGATCGGGATCGGTATTCAATATTTAGTTTGGTTTGATATTCAATATTTCAATATTTAGTTTGGTTCGGTATTTGGTACCGAATACCCCCTAATCGAATGTATACTATTTTAAATATTGTAGATCAATTCTATAAATTTCTCCTTTAAAAAAGTATTTAATATATCGCAATCAATTTTGTACATCAAAATTGAAAATGAGTTAAAAGGTTTAACAAACCGTTATTGAACTGTGTACTTTTAATATATAATACCATTTTATATTTTAAAAAAATCATTTTTATCTAGGGTAATCACTTTTTTAATACTTTAATTTCTTTATTCGGATTAAAATATAACATTTTTTATTATGATATATGATGTCAAATCGTAGATGAAAATGAGTGAATTACAAATGCAACTTAGACACAAAAATGATCCCCAAATTAATTTCATTATCCAAAGTTTCATATTTTTAACAATTTAGGTTATCAAATTGAAATATTACCATTTTTTTTAATTTTGTTAGTGGGTGTAAATTGATGAAACTTTAGTTAGTCTTTTTGAATATCTATGATCAAACTTGTCATAATTGAAAATTAAGGACATATAAAATATAAAATTTTGGGATTATATATATAAAATTAAAGTTTGGGACTAAAATTGAAATAATAGCTAAATTTAGAGGAATCATGCTATTTTTTCAATTAAAATATATTAAAGTATTGTTTTCTAAATCCAAAATATTTATTTTATAATTATACGAATATCGTGTTTTTTATATAAGACAATGATGAGATCTTCACTAAGAATTCGGGTACGGCTTGCGTGAGAATCTAATCTTCTTTCGCCGTGCACTTCAGACAAATCTTGAATGGAGAAAGTCCGAAGAGCATCTCACGCCGGTTCATGGTACTCCGACAATCGTAAGTCTATTCTTAAACAAGTTGCCAGATTTACATGAGATGCTGTTAGAAAATTGTGATTGAAATCCCAATTCCCTTACCCTAATTTATCGCATTTTGTGCGAAAGTTAAATCTAACGTTTTCAAGTGCAAATTTGAACCTACATCTTAAAGGTATGTTATTTATTACAGCGAAAAGGCTGAATGAAGAACTTGATGGGTGGATTAGGGCTTGTGGTGTTGCAAAATCATCTGATGCAAGAGGTGTAATTGCACCGTGAGTATAAATAATATTACAAATTTGTTTTGGTTATTACAAAGAGTGATTAATTTTGCATATTCTTATTAGTCATGCAGGTTACTCTTATTCTGGTCGTGCTGCAGCTTATGCATTTGGAAACATAGAACCTTCAAAAATGTATTGTTATATTGAACTTTGATACTTCTTCACTGCTATTGCTAAATTTCTCTATTTGTTCTGATTTTTGTGGATTCTATTCGTGTTCAGTTCTCGGGTTTTTCTTCTCGGCCCGTCTCATCATTATTATACTCCTAAATGTGCACTTTCACAAGCCACAATCTTCAAAACTCCTCTAGGGGACATGGTAATAGACCAGGAAGGTAAAGCTTCTATGTTATTCGTTGTCGAGATAATTATAATTTGGTTTTTAGTTTCCATTTTTTGTGTGATTTTTGTATATAGCGAAAGAGGATTCGAATGCGTAATCTGAATGCTTATATTTTCATTTCGAAGTTAACGAGGAGCTTAAAAGTACCGGGAAATTTGAACTTATGGATTTAAATGTCGACGAGGCTGAACATAGTATGGAGATGCATATGCCTTACCTTGTTAAAGTCTTCCAAGGGTACGATTTTACGATTATTTACAATTTTCAACGTTAATGAACTATAGATCGTAATTCAGGTATCCTGTGAAGATCATCCCAATTTTAGTCGGTGCTCTAAGTGCCGAAAATGAAGCATTTTATGGTCGTTTGCTTGCGAAATATATCGATGATTCATCTAACTTTTTTTCAGTGTCATCCGACTTTTGTCACTGGGGTTCGAGGTAATTTAGATACGGAATTCAACTAAATTTTATGTGTTTTTACGATTTGTTTTTGTACGTAGGTTTAACTACATGCATTACGATAAAAAACACGGAGCTATACATAAATCTATTGAGGTATTGGATAAAATGGGAATGGATATTATTGAAACAGGGGATCCTGATGCATTTAAACGATACTTATTAGAGACGGATAATACGATTTGCGGGCGACATCCGATTAGTATTTTTCTTCATGTAAATATCTTAACTTCATAACGGAGATATTATTTCGTTCGAATTGTTGACTCGATTATTGTTTTATGATTGAACCAGATGTTGAAGAATAGCTCAAATAAGATGAAGATTCGATTTCTTCGATACGAACAGTCGAGTCAATGTAAATCAATGAGAGATAGCAGTGTAAGTTATGCTTCTGCAGCAGCACAAGCTGATGATTGATTTATGCTAAAGGAACAAGATATTATTTGCTTTAACTTATTTGCATTGATGTGAACATAAATCTATATTTGAATCATGCATTTCATTTTCATTTAGATATTGAAATTTCAATATTGGGCATTGAAGTTTTAGTCCTATTTGATATTACTACAACAATCATACTTCTTCGGTTGGATTGTACTAACCTTTCTAGTAGGGAGTTATGCGGCACCGACTCTTCAATTTTTCACATTTTTCCATGTCGAGTCGAGTCGGACTCTCCGACTCGTTTCAATACATTTGACACAAAACGACGTCGTTTTGATTTCTTCCTGAATATGATTTTTTTATTCATCGGAAACATATATTATGTGCTTTCACGATTTTTTAATGTTGTTGATCTACTTGTGAATTTTTCGAACAAGCGATGATGGATCAAAAAGTGGTTGTTTTTGGGGAGATGGTAGAATCGACGAACGATATTCATTTTTTATAAGTTAAATTTTATTATATAATGAATTGATAAATATTTGTAGTTTTAAACTTGACTTTATGCAATTTTCTACGAATTTTAACAATTACTTTTTTTTTAATTTTACTTTTAATTAATATTATTTTATTTAATAATACGAGTCGAGTCGAAAATCTGACTCTTATATTCTTGTCGAATCGAATCGCACCGAGTTGGTCGGACGAGTCGATGCCGCATAGGTAGGGAGTTTGATTTTTTCGAATTGAGACGAGTTTGGTTGAGCTCGAACCACTAAATTCTTAACGAACCGAGTTGAGCAGATTTGTGAATAAATAAATTATAATATTAATTTTATGTTATATATATTAAAATATAAAATTTGAATCTTAGATTTGAACTTGAATAATAATTTTTATGTTTTTGATTGAATCAAACTTTGTTATTTCAAACTGAATCTTATTCTTTTAAAAAAATTTAGGTTCAATTAGGCTATCTCCATCCATGTTGAAACTTTATTCACTCATTTACATAGCTTTCTATTTATAGTTTTCTATTTTTTTATTTGTATAAATAACTTTCCTCTCATACTTACAACAATGTTATGACATTTATCATTTTTATTTTTTATATATCATCGTAATTATGTAAATCCTAATTATTTGTAATAATATTTTTATTATATAAATCACATTTATACGTTAAATTAATAGTTGTGATTTTTCGAGTGTGAAACATTTTGAAATTTTGACTAATATGTTATTGTATTTTCTAAACTAAATGTGTAATAGATCGTTAAAAATTAAAATTTATAAACTAGAACCACATTTCTGATAACCCAAACCGAATAAAATTGACAACGAATTGATATGATTTTTGTTACGTAAAATCATAATTAAAAATTAATTAATCGAAACAATTAAAACTGATACATAGGTAAATCGATCATTTTCACACACCTTATATCGAACAATTGAAATATTATGGATACAATTAAAATATAAATCATTATAAATTTGTATATTATATAATAATTGAATAATAATTGAATAATTATAAATCATTAGAAAAGAGAATGTGAGACTCTTTCCTCAAAATACTTCAAAAAAGATGAGATGAGGTGTCAGCTTGGCGCCCAAGGTTAGAGATAACCTTATACCCCATGCCCAAATTCAGACCGATTTTGTAAAAATATACTAAATTTTTTAATATAATATTTAATACTTAACTAAATTTGAATCCCTATTTTTTGTTAATTTAATTGTAAATTGATCAAATTTTTGAATTTACAATTTTATTGTACATGGGCCAAAATGTATTGGACCAATATTTTGTAACATCTTACTATCCCTAGTCGGTCAAGTACGGAACATTGAATCAAACTTTGTTATTTCCAATCGAATCAGACCCTTTAAAAACATTAGGTTAATTCATTTACACCCCTAATTCAAAGCCAATTATCAACAAAATATATTTAACATCTTTATATAATATTTAATACTTAACTAAATTTAAATCCCCAATTCTTTGATTGATCATAATTTTGAAATTTTTAAAATTTTAGTAGATATGGACCAAAATATTTTATAATATCCCGTGGAATCGATTTTAATTAATTTTTAACATTTAAACTAGGTATGTACCGATTTAATGCTAACATGATCCAATTTCAATATGAGATAATTTTTCCGAGTTGCTATAAAAAAATAAGAGTGATGTTTGTCATTGACCTCCGATATTTAAAATAGTATAAAGACGATGTCCTTATAGTTTCAATATTGCGTACGAAGCAACTAAAGTTTACATAATGTATGTGATTGACCCTTTGAGTTTTTACGCAAAAACTCAAAAAAATATCGGATGTAAGAATCAAATATAAACGGTTTTGAAACTTTGGGGACCAACCATGTAATTTTTAAACTTTGAGGGCATAGTATTTACAAATTTAAAAATATGGATGGTCAACCACACGGATTATGTAAACTTTGGGTGCTTTGTACGTAATTTTGAAACTCTAAGAGCATCGCCTTTACACAATTTCAAAGATATAGGTCATCCTTGCAACTTTCTCAACAAAATAAAGAGACTCATTTATTGTAAGAAGATGATAGATAAGTAAGAGGTCAAAAGACAAATGTAAATATGCAAATTTGACCACATCTCTACTGGTGTATTATACCTGTACTAACTAACACACCAGCATTTTTAGAAATAAGATGAACAAACTTCCTATTTGCATCATCTCAAGCCAATTTCGACGGCTAAAAAACATCGAAAAAAAAGATTACCTATATCCCGTTTTGATGATTGAACCACGGCCCGTTATTATGTCCTTGAGGCAACCCCATTGCCATTGAAGGCGTTGAAGTTGGAGAATAAACTAGTCCTGGATGAGTATGAGAAAGTGAGTGGGAACTTACAGTGGTTGTGTTTCCTTTCTGTAGTTGAATGGCATGAATTTGCCTTAGTCCTTCTTCATGTATATGTGATATTGTTTCGAGTTCTTTCATCGATAAAGCTTCTAAACCGGCTCCGTATAGAGGAGCATGACGTGACATATCTTCTTGAAGTTGCACTTCGAGGCGACGTATATATTGCTGTAACATGAAAACAAATTCAAGAGTTTAGGTGTTTGAATGATGCAGAATGTTGGTTAATGGTTATGTAACCTGGCACTCTTGTAACCGTGACTCCAACCCGTTAATATATGCCTCGTAACGAGCAATTTGCTCTTCCATATCACGTTTTTCACCCTCTCTTTGCCCAACTGTTAGTTTAAGTCGATGAGCTTCGTCTTCGATTGATTGTCGTGCATCTTCTCGAGCAATATTTTCAACCGTAACCCTTTTTAGCTCTTCGTCTGATCTTTTTCGTGCTGTTTCGGCAGTCTTTAGCCTCTCAGTAAGTGTATTTTTCTCCTTCATTACCCTCTTTAAACATTGAAAAAGCTAGTTTTTAGAAAAAATGAAGATAACAAGGTTAAGATCAAGAGAAAAAACCTTCAGTTCGTCTCGTTTTCGAGATTTCAACTGGGAGAGTTGTGATTCTGCGTCGTAGAGACGATCATGAAGATTTTTCTTATCCGAGACAAGCTTTCGGATTTCATCATCCCTTTCTGAACGAACCCATTCTAGCTGATTTTCCACTTCTTGTGCATGCTCGATAAGTTCTTTACGTTCTCGAGCAAACCGATCCGTCTCAGACTTCATTTCAGACTGTTGAATTATAAGCAATGAGCCAAAATGCATATATTCCTTCTCGAAAAACCATTAAAACGAAACGAAAGACGGTTACCTTGAGACGATTATATGCAGCCTCGGATTCGTTCAGCTTTTGAGATAGAAGAGTTTTTTCTTTAGATAGACTAGCAATTTCATTTTTCCTTTCTTCACGAACACGAAGAATATCATCTTCACTAGCACATAATTGATGCCAAAGAGCCGCACGATCAACGTTAGCAAGTTCTGCAACTTCCCGCATTATGTTCAAAACTGGTCTTACTATTTCATGCTCCTCACAAACCAAACTCACTAAAACCTCCATATTTAGATCAAACTCACTAGTAGCTTCAGCAACAGTAGTCGCACGATCAACGATTCTCTTAAGCATCCTTAATCTTTGTGACTCATCAGCATAGTGTTTGAATAGTGTAATATAAATGGCCTGAACATAACCTTTAACACGTGAATCTCTCGATAAAGCTAGCGTCTCGGCAAGCCCAAGAATCGAACTGAAATCATGCTGTTGAGTTCTAATATGTTCAGTAGCTTCCCCTTTGAGAACTACATCACTTTGCTGAAGATTCACTGCCCTGCACTTCGATGTAACAAATCGTCTTTCTAATGCAAGACCGAAAGACTGGGAAATAAACGAGCCACGAGCTATCGCCCTTTCGAAAGTTTGGCCAGCTTCAACAGCAAGACAAGGTATAGATAACATCTCTAGTAAAATATACACATCTGTTAATTGAGAACCAAAATATGAAGCTTGATCTTCAACTAAATGTAATTTGTCAGTGTTAGGCTCATTATCACCAAAGATAAAAAACCCGGAGGAACTTGGCGATGAATGAGGATCAGTGTCATGATCGGAGTTAATATCTCGAAGGATATATTCAGCAATATCTGCACAACTATTTACAGTTCGGGTAAGATAATCCAATACACATGGAGAGACTCCTGCACCTAAAGTTTTTAATCGAGCCCGCACCGATCTCACCTGTTATTAAACATCATCAAAATTGTATAGCTTATGACATGATAAAATGATTAAAAGGTACAAAAGTTCATGCTCACGGCTTCAGGAAGATGCTGACAGTGTAATGCAGCTTTGAATATAAAATCTATTGTAGCAACGAGAGGTTCCTCTGTGGAATCAGTTAAAAGCTCGAGAGATTGAAAAAATACTCGTTCCCATACTTCACCACTACATTCCAACTGACTGAGTGCTCCAAAAACCTGGGGAGGAAATTGATAGATAGGTGAATTGTGTTAAATTTTTAGAGTCGGGTCAATTTATGTGAGGAGTGTGCACGGATATAACGTATAAGAGGGAGGATACCATACAGTAAAAGACTTGAACAAGTCATTTAGTATGATCCACATTCTCTGTTATAAACCAATCCACTCCACTTTCATTTTCCGATGTGGGACAATAGCCACTATTTCAACACACACCCCTCAAGTCCAACCACCTGACAAGTTAGACTTGACAATTCAAATCGGTGGATTACCAATCGATCAATTTCATTAAACCAGACTAACCCCGGTAAGATCACTCAGGATTTTTCCGAACCTGCTCCAATACCATGTTAAATTTCTGGAACTGGGTCAATTTACATGGAGAATGTGTTCGGATATAACGTATAAGAGAGAGAAGACTACACCGTAAAATACTTGAACAACTTATGTACTATGGTCCACATTCTATGTTATAAATCAATCCACCCTACTTTCATTTTCCGATGTGGGACAATAGACACTATTTCAACACACACCCCTCAAGTCCAACCACATGACAAGTTGGACTTGACAATTCAAATCGGTGGATTACCAACCGAGAAATTTCATTAAACCGGACTAACCCCGGTAAGATCACTCAGCATTTTTCCGAACCTACTCCGATACCATGTTAAACTTCTAGAGTCGGGTCAATTTACGTGGGAAGTGTGCTCAGATATAATATATAAGAGGGAGGAGTCACACCGTAAAAGACTTGAACAAGTCATTTACTATGGTTCAAGTCTTTTACTATGCTCGGATATAATAAGTTATTATTATACATTATATCCGAGCACACTCCCAACCTAAATTGACCCGACTCTAGAAATTTAACCAATTGTATAATAGTAAACAGGATGGCAAGCTCTATAGTGAAATGAAATGATGTAATATAGCACATATAACTTATTACTTACAGGTAAACGTAATGATGGTTCGGCATCTTGCTTCTGAATGCGATCTAGAAGAGAGCAAGCCGCAAGAGAATGCTCTGAATGTTCAACTAACTTAGGAACAAGTGCAACTAGATCTGGTTGAAGATGCTTAGGGGCTTTATCCAGTACAAGACTGATCTTTCGAGCGGAATGTGGTCGTCTTCTTGGTTCAGGGCAACCCTGAGGCACAGCTTCATCGAGAGCTCTCAGTGAGTTCACTATCAATCCAAGAAGCTCATCTGACTGCTCAGGCCATTTGTTCTACATTGCAATAATACACATCGGCCTTTTTTGCAACAAAATTTATATATCAAAAGAAACATACCTTCGAACGAAGATTCGGCTTATCGAAAGAACTAGCAGCAGATGTTTCAGGTGGAAAAATAGGCTGTACAGGGAAAGCTTTCTCAGGCAAATTAATTGGATTAAGATCGGAGCTTTGTACAGCAGAAGCGTTGATCCCTTCAACATAATCTAATCTCTCGGCTACTGAAAGTCGTTCCGAATGTGCAGGTCCGTTGTCTATTTCACACTCAAGAGGAGTAATTGCTCCACTTCCATCTGGTGAAGGTTTAGGGCCAGTGATATCAGATGAATCATCAGTTGAACTTTCCTCTGAAGGTTGACAACACTCGACCATAATATCTAAAAGTAAGTCGATTATCGCTTGCTGCAGCACTTTGACACCCATTAATAAGTTCATCAAACTAGGACAAGATTCGTCTTTTTTATTCATTCTCTTACCATCGGTATTGCTAGAAATATTTGTAGGAAGCAGCAAACGCTTCACTTTTACAGGGTCATTCAGATAAACACGAAGTCCGGTTAGGAAACCAGCTATTGCTCCAGCATCCATGAGTAACTTCTCCCTTAGAGTGACTTGCGGTTCAGATGAATTATCTCCATAAGTGAGGTGAAAACCAGCCCTCGATAAAAGGTTCCTAAAAATATCTTCTTCCTCTCCACTAAGGCACTCACTATCATCAGAATCGATAAGTTCATCAGGGTCCGTTGTCAAAGCTTCCTGGTCATCTTCAGAAGCCAAAACCTGAAAAGTCAGGGCATGAAAATGACTATAAAATAGGTGCCAATGATTAAACGTGCGAATAGTTTGAGTGATAAGCAAATATGATTGTGATTATCATCGTAAAATGGTGGTCTCATTGCCTTCTTTCATCAAAAAAATTAAAATAAATACATTAAAATAAAAACACAAAAATCACTAGCAAGATGAATAGGAAGCATATATAAAGGTAGAGCGTAAGCCTTGCGGTAACCAATGCAGCACAATATTAATATTCACATTGTGAGAAGATGTTGAGTGTTGCACTATATGACTATGAATGCATTCAAATAGTAATAAGTTCAGGCTACAAACCTCAAGATCTGAAAACTCAAACCATGGACAGCAATCCAAAATCTCACAAACAAATACAACTGTGTCACGGAGGAGAAAGCCCGCATCAGCTCCCAACACGTCAGAAACCTTCATAAACTGAAGAACAGAATTGTTCCAAGTTTTGGTACATATAGATGACTCCTTCCAAACAGTTTTAGATGAATTTTTTTGATTCACAATTGCCATCCTGTATCTGACCCAAAAGTTCCTTTCCGGATCATTTGCAATTGATTGATCGCTCTCCAAATATATGCATATAGTGTCAAAAGATTCATAAACTCCTGCACAGCACAGGGGCAGAAACTATTAGTACGAAACACACTAGCCAGCAACTTCAACATCAATAGGAGATTTTTATTCATCACAATGCTAGAAGAACCACCCACCGATTCGGAGTTCACATCCACCGGCTTGAAAGAATTTGCTAAATATTTTTCGGGTTTCCATTATTTCTTTAAAGGACATAAAATTCTCAACTTTCCATGTAAACGATCGTTTGCTAAAATCAGCCGAATCAGAACATAAATTGTCTGAATCTGTTTCTTGATCACTGAAGTCCTGCATTATTGACGTTTCTTTCAATATTAGAACTTCAGCAGAGAAGACAACAGTATCCTGGACAAGAAATCCAGAATCCTGATCAAAGAGACTAGTGAGTGTGACAAATTCGCGCCAACCCCAGTCTTTTGCAGCCTTTGAGTAGCGATTTTGAGATTCCTTGGTAACAGACTTCTCTTCCATTCTTTGGTTTATAACTGACAAACGATGGCTCACAAAGCAACTCCAATCACTGTGAGTAGTTCGTGAATCCGTAACCTCAAGAAACACAGACAAATGACATGGAGGCTGAGATTGCCCTGGTACACGAAACACAATGAAAATTCATCAGCTCAGGAGCCTATTTTTTATGCAAGAAAATTCAAGAGTTACTCAAGGTACATTAAACTTTTAAGGTAATCAAATTTACTTCAAAGAAACATAGAAAAATCATACAAACGTGCATCTCATAATGCAATAAAACAGGTTGATGACAACAATTTCCTTCAAACAAATATACTTGTACAAAAGGAGACAACCAATGCTAATACATTATGAGCAGTTTCCCAAAATGGATTCCTGCATAATACCTCGAGGATAAACAATAAGACGACATTCACGATTCCCAATTTGGAACCTCCTACTTTTAATGCAAAGCCCAGTAATCTTCCTCTTTTTCAAAAGATCCTTCAAACGAGTAAAGTTCTCGATTCTCCACGTGAACTTTCCCATATGCCCGTCTGATTTCCTCATACTCCCCCCATTCCTTACACCATTTGATGTGCAACTCTTCGAAAAACTGCTCAATTCCTTGATTACATGAAATGATGTGCTAAAAACTGCTGTATCTTCCACCAAAAATCCAGAGTTTTGCCCCACAAAGTCACACATTTTCATGTAATCATTCCATCCCAAACTCGTATTATCCCCACTTTTATTATCAGCAGCAAAACGACCATAACTATCCCGATGAACATGATTCGACCCGTTACCTGGATTCTGATTCAACACGGACATCCTAAACAAACACCAGCAACTCCTATCACTCACCAATGAAGTTTTCTCAGTGTCTTTGCTCTCAAGACACATAGACAAATACTCAACACCATTCACCATGCTCTGATAAACACTGATACGAAGGTTACATTCCCCAGCAGGAAAAACAGGACTCATTATTTTCTGTGTTTTAATCATCTCTTTAAATAGAGAAAAATTATACACTTTCCAAGTGAATTTACCGCTCAAAACATCACCAACAACAGGTCCAATTACTCCAGCACCACCCGTGATTGACACATTATTCGCCTGTAAATCATTATTATCCCTCGAGAATGAAAATGATTCATTAAGAATCAATATATCCGCTGCAATAAGAATACAATCATTTGACAAATGCACGAACCCAGCCTTAGGATCTAACAGAGTATTAAGCGAAGCAAAATCGCACCATCCATGAGATTTCTTCTTTGAAGAGAAGCGATGCCAACTATCTCGATGCACTGACTTAGATGAATCGATCAAATTATCAATAGCCAGTCGATAGCTAGCAAAACAATCCCATTTAGATGAAGCCGTGTTACGAGGGTCCATGATTTGAAGATAGATCGACAAGTAACCCGGTAAAGCTTGAGAATCACCCTTCGGGTAAACAAGCAAACGGCAATCAAAACCCCCAACCTCAAAATATTTACTCCAAAGTGCACGCGATTTGATCTTTGGAAAATTCGAAATCGTCCATTTGCAAAGAGCGGAGTAATCTCCTCTACGCTCCACAACAACGCAATCCGCGGAGGCTGCGGGAGAAATAGCAGAAAATGAAGCTGCATCCCGTAGTGGATCCTCAACGGCAACAGAGGGCTTTTCTGAGATCCTCTGTGTAGGAATAGGAACAGCAACGGAGGCGGATGGGGCATCGGAGGATGAAACGGCATCGCCGTTGTGAGAGAGTTGATAGTCAGTCATGATTTGATGAGCCTCTGTGTCGCTCTTAGGTTTTGGGAGGTCGTGTAACCTTCACTCACCTCTATATATATATATAGATATGCCCCACCCTGAACATCACAAAATTAAAACAACTTTGATATTTATTAAATTAGTTTTTAATAATACGATCATTTTTGCATCATATCACTTCCTTGATGATTTTATTTCGAAAAAGCAAGATAAATCTCGAATTCTCAATGTTCATCTATGTTTTTAAATCTTTATAACGAAAAATGTTTTCAAGAAATTTCGTTCCACTCTAATATCGTACAACTATTATATCATACGATACTACTTTTAACAATAGAAAACGGAGTAACTTACAAAGGTGACATTAGATATTTAAAATAATGAGTAATGTTAATTGATCCCTAAACTTTATAATAGTGTAAAGACGGTGTCCCTAAAGTTTGTAAATTGCATACAAAATCCCATGAAGTTGATATAATGTGCACGATTGGCTCCCAAACTTTTAAATATTGTAAACACTATGCCCTTAAAGTTTAAGAATTGCGTAGTTAGTCCTCGAACTTCCAAAATCGTTTATATTTAACTCTTATACTTGTTAATATTTTAAACGTCCATAGAGTTTGTATTTAACCCATTAACCATGGAAAAATGTTATGACTATGTCTACAAACTTTGAATATTTTAGAAATAACACATAAATTATCAAAACCACTTATACGAAAAAAACGAAAACCGTTACTATTCACTCGAGGGTCATTTTTGAACGTTTTGAAACTTCGGGGCTTCTCATGCAATTTACAAACTTTGGGACATCGCATTTACACTATTTTAAACATTCGAGATTAATTACACAATTTTCTCTTAAAATAATGTAAAAAAGATGTTTTCAAATTTGTAAATTACATGCAAACTCCCGAATTTTAAAAATATACAAGAATTACCATAGAGTGAAATATAGAGGTTTTCGTCTTTTTCATATAAGTGATTTTCATAATTTTTGTCATTTTAAAAATTTTAAAAGTTTAACGATATATTCATTACATTTTTATAGGTTAAGTGATCAAATACAAATTATTAATACATTTAAATTAACAAGTTTTAATGTCAAATATAAACAGTTCAACTTAACGAACCAACTACACAATTATTAAAATTTAAATACTTTTAAAGTTACACATGTTAAAGTTAGGGGTGAAGAGTACACATTATATCATTATCAACTTTAAATACTTTATATGCAATTTATAGATTTTGACTACATTACTTTTATTTTGGGTGATGTAATTGCGGTATCCCAACTTACGGGTTGTGTAAATGTTATACTATTTAGGTTACGCAATTGCAAATATAATACACTTTTAAGCAAAAAAATGAATTTGTAGCTCTCCAACTTCGATTAAATGCACATAAGACACTTCAAATTTCCAATACCGTTTATCATTGACACTTTAATTAACTCAAAAATGTTTAATATTTTATGCACAATTCTCGAATATCAATGTTAAATTTTGTATAATTTTTCAAACGTGTATTATTTGCGTACTTTGTGAGAAGTTTTTAAACGATTTTCAACTTACGGAAAACTGGTGCTAGAATGTCATGGGTAAAAAACAAACGGTATTGATAACTTTAGATGTCATTCTTACAATTTCGTAAGTTGGAAGATATGTCATTTACACAGTTTGTAAGTTGGGGACTAATTATGCAATTTTCTCCTTTTATATTACATTAAAGTTCAAGCAATGTTTTCATACCAGCCGATACGATGAAAATCGGGTGGCACCGGTTTCTACCGATACCGTATGGTACCGGGTTTCCGAGTCGGAACTCAATTTTTTTCAAGTCGACTCGAAAAAAAAAATTAAAAATTTTTGTTTAAATTTTTTTTGTATCGGATGTACCGATAATATCGATCCAGATTGAAATAGTACGCCGGACCGGTATAAAAATATTGAGTTCAAGAATCATTAAGAAACACCAGTCAATTGAAAACGGTTCAATAAGGTAGGTAGCATTATGTTTTCATTATATTTTATATTTTAAAATTATTTTTTAATATTAATAGTTTAAACTGGTTAACCTTTAAAAGAAAAAATATCGCATATAAGTTTATAACGTTGAATCAAAACCTATATAAATTCGTGTGATTATTTTTTTAACTAAATACTATCCGATTAAATACCATAAAACTTATGCCTCGATTGAATGTAGTACTGAACGATACATGACAAAATATTGATTTATGACAGTAAATTGTATAAATATAGCCCAATATTAATACATTCTATTAGTGTATGATTTTATGAACATTTCCAAACATAGATTTGTTGAAGTGTTAATTTTTGCGGGTACATTCAGGACCTGTGTTTTCAAACCGCCGGTTGAACCACCGGTTCGAACTAGTTTTTAGTGAATCATAGATTTTTTGGTTCGATTCAAATAGAATGAAATTTTTAAAATATTTACGGTTCACTGTGGTTTATATACCGGTTTACATGAACAGGAAGCTTTTGCTGTTCAATCTAAAAAACCGATTTAAAAACATACTTTAGGACCATGAGACGCTCCCAATTTTATCTAATTCAAAGAGGGAATTGGGCCCAATGGACTACGAATCGGCCCAATATTGTCGGATCCAATAACATCCACGGACGTTAATGTTTTTTTAAAATAAATTTAATTATATTTATATTTTTAATTTTAATATAATATAAATAATATATCTTTTCCCTCGTCTCCGCAATTGGAGGCCCTAAACCAACTGATTTGACCGAATCCTCTTGATAATTTTTTTAATATTATTTTATAATTATGTTAATGTATTTAAAATTTTAAATATTATATACAATACTTTACCATCAAATTTAGTTTGAAAAATTTGGATACCTCCATAAATCAATTACAAAGTGTCACAATTAATTTGTTTAATTTAATCATTTCAATATTATTTATTTCTATTATGTGTTGTGTATATTTTTTTTAAACAATTGGTTCACAATATGTTTGTTTGGTTCACCAATAGAATAGACATGGTGAGATATTCAAATAGTGTATTTGTTTGGAAGGGCAGTGCACCGTTCGGTTCGGTTAACGTCCGTAATTGTATTTTATTTTAACCAAACATTATTAATAATTACGTTAGTGTGATCGTGGAAAACTACGGTGAACTCACATTTCATTTAACACAACGGTGGCCCGAACGCTCTTATGTAATGTTCATCTTCCATAAATTAATAAATGATACACAATTAATTAAAAGTAAGAACAAAATAGTCATTTTATGAGATAACGATTAATACATCGCTATTTCAAAAACAGTTTTTTAAAATTACGATCAGTTTACCTCAAAGCAAAGTGCAGTAATTTTACCTCACCGCTATTTATCTAACGATATTCCAAACATATCCAATGATTTTCTTACCATGCACAAATAAAAATAAAATTGTGATGTATCCATCCTAAAAAATCATAATTTCATCAATGTTGTCAAAACCAATATCATCAACATTTAAGAAATGATTAATTTACTTTTATTTTTAATAATTATAATAAAGATATATTAGTATTTTAAAATACAAGATAATTATACCATATATTTAACCATTCATAATCATCATATCTCACCAAAAAATCTCCCCTACCCTCCACAACAACGCAATCCGCGGAGGCTGCTGGGGAAACATCAGAAAATGAAGCTGCATCCCGTAGCGGATCCTCAACGGCAACAGAGGATTTTTCTGTGAGCGGTTACAGTGAGAGAATAAAACAGTTAGAATATGAATTGGTAACCGGAAGAGCAAATTAAATCTGTAAATTTCATAACACAAATGTATGTACAACACGTGTTTATATAGACAATTAATTTACACGTTTTCTACATTCTCAACATTCTCTACATCCCCCCCCACAAGGTGTGGCTTCATCAAAGCTTGGATAAGAGTGAATTGAATTGGCCTTCATTTATGCGTTTCGTAAATATATCAGCTAACTGATGCTTTGTATAGATATGACGCAAATCAACTAATCCATCTCTGTAATTATCTCGAACTATATGAAAATCGATCTCTAAGTGCTTCGTTCTTTCATGAAGAACTGGATTTGACCCGATGAGTAAGGCAGATTTTTTATCACATAGCAGTGGAATTGGGCGCGCTACGGGTACCTGTAAATCAGTCAAAAGTTAAGATAACCATTTTAGTCCGCAGACAATGGAAGCCATGCTACGATACTCCGCTTCGGTGGATGAACGTGACACAACGGTTTGTTTCTTGGATTTCCACGATATGAGTGAATTTCCAAGAAAGGTGCAATAACCAGTGACAGATCTCCGAGTGAGCTTGCAAGCAGCCCAATCCGCATCACAATAAGTAAGTAGTGCGAGTGAATTGTTGGAGGAGTAATGAAGGCCTCTAGATGGACACCCCTTAAGATAACGAATAGTGTGAAGACCATCATCCATGTGACATTTCCGTGGTTCTTGCATAAATTGACTGAGAACATGGGTGGCATAGGCAAGGTCTGGGCGTGTGTAGTTGAGATAAAGCAGACGCCCTATCAAACGACGATAGAAGGCTGGATCATCGAGCAGTGGTGAATACTAATCATTGGAAGAGGGAAAATTGTTTGGCAATGGTACAAAGGTTGGTTTGGTTGTGGTTAGGCCTAACTCATAAATGATGTCAAGCGCATATTTTCATTGATTGAAGAATAAACCCTCTGGTGAATGTGCAAGCTCTAAGCCGAGGAAGAACTTGGCCTGCCCAATGTCTTTGATAGTAAATAGTTTATGAAGATGAGATTTTACCTGGTTGATGAGAGGTATGCTAGAACCACAGATAATAATGTCATCCACATAGACGACTAAGACCAGAATTTCAGAGGGACCCTTATGATATGTAAACAAGCAATGATCATGATCGGACTGAAAAAATCCAAATTGCAGCAGCTGTTTAGTGAGTTCGGAGTTTCACTGCCTAGAAGCCTGTTTAAGGCTGTAAATAGAGCGTTGTAACAGACACACTTCATCAGGACGTGCTTTGGTGTATCATTCAGGGGGTTGCATGTACACTGTCTCATCCAAGTACCCGTGAAGGAAAGCGTTATTGATGTCCAATTGATGAATGTGCCACCTTTTACTTGCCGCAAGTGCGAGCACTAATCGAACAATTGTCACTTTTGCAACATGCAAAAAACTCTATGTAAAATCTACTCCCTCGATCTGAAGAAAGCCATTTGCGACTAATCGCGCTTTATGGCGTGCAACAGTGCCATCTGAGTTTAATTTCGTTTTAAAAACTCATTTGCAGCCATTGAGTTTGTGTTCAGGTGGTAAAGGGACCAATCTCCAAGTATTATTTCGTTCCAAAACGACAAGTTCATCATTCATAGCACATATCCAATCCATTTGCGTACTGGCTTCCAAGTATGTCTTTGATTCCTGGATTGTGTTTACGGATGCCAAGAAAGCAAGATGGGGGTTGCGAAAATGTGGGGAAGAAAAGAAGGGAAAACAACGTGGGTAAATGAAATTGGACGAGTGATATGGATAGGAGATTGCGAGGGTGGCAAAATCAGAATTCCACGAAGGAGGATGAGAAATTCGAGTGCTCTGACGAAGAGTATGAGCATTGGCTTGTGATGGGGGTTCTGGAGAGGGAATTGATGAAATAATTTGAGAAGGTGCAGGGGAGTTGTGAGGTGCAGTGGCTGGAGGAGTAATTGAAGAAGTGTTATAAGGAAAATGTTGTAGGATGGTCTGGATGTAGAGGAGTGTGCTCAATGTGGTTGGATGAATTAGATGGTGGATTGATGGCGATAGGAATAATATGTTCATAGAAAATTACATCTCGACGGGCAAAAATAGAGTTGTTAGATAGGTTGAGAAGTTTATAAGTCTTTTTGCCATTATAATAACCAAGAAGGATACACTTGGTAGTACGGGGGCAAATTTATCAAGATACGGTGTGGTTTGTTTAGCGTAACAGAGTGATCCAAAGACTCTAATATGAGAATAATCAGGTTGGTATCCAAATAGACGAAAAAATGGTGTATCCCAATTTAGAACAGCAGATGGAAGTCGGTTTATAATGTAGGTGGCGGTTAGGATACATTCTCCCCATAATTGAATTGGAACGGAGGAGTGAAAAAACAAGGCACGGGCAATCTCAAGGAGATGTTTATGTTTGCGTTCAACAACACCATTTTGTTGAGGAGTATGGGGACATGAAGTTTGATGTATGATTCCCTGGAGGCAAACAATTCGGTGGTTTGAAGGCTGAGGAATTCAGATCCGTTATCAGAAAGGATGATTTTAACAATACAGTTGTATTGTGTAAAAGCTTGATTGAGAAAAGTTTCAAGTATATTGGTGGTTTGTGATTTATGTGTCATAAGGAAAGTCCATGTACATCGGCTGAAATCATCCACCATAGTTAAAATATATCGGGCACCATTGTGAGTAGGGGTACGGTATGATCCTCATATGTCAAGGTGGATGAGTGCAAATATGTGGGCAGAAGTTGTAACAGATTTGTGGAAATGAAGTCTTTGTTGTTTGGCGAAGTGACATGTATCGCAGGGTGTATTAGATGTATCAGAATTAGCAAATTTGAGAGTTTTAAACACCTGAAATGATGTGTGTCCCAAGCGATAATGCCATAAAGTGGGATCCAAAATGGTTGTAAAACATGATACAAAAGGTACTGCTGTTGAAAAAGACGAAGAGACACAAATCGAATTAACAGAGTCATTTTTGGAAGCAAAATGTTGAATTAAAGCAGTATCAAAAGAGGAATCATTTAGAATATAGAGATTTGTAGCAACATGTCCGACTGCCACGATCATTTTACTCCTCTGGTCCTGCAAAATGCAGTGAGTGGCAGTGAAATAGGTTAGCAGATGCGATTGAGTTGCTAATTATGTACTGATATTAAGTTGAATTGGAAAGAAGGTAGATATAAAACGTCGGTTAAGGAAGTCAAATGTCCAAATGGGATAGAGCCACTATGATGGACTAGACAAGTTGATCCATCAGGTAATTTGACTGGAATTAGTATTGCTAGGGGTTTCAGGGATGTAAAAGGTGAAGAGGAGTTACATATGTGGCTAGAGGCACCCGTATCTACAATCCAAAAACTTGAATTAAATGAAACTGATGATAAAGGTTGCGAGATCATACGTGCAAAGTCAGTCTGAGCAAAATGAACTTGATGTGGCTGTCTCATAATACTATTCTGGTTTTGCGGTAGATGTTGAATACCTTGCAACATGTTTAAGATAGAATCCTGAGTTGATAGCGGAGTAGTGGTTATAACAAAGGTATTTTCCTCCACAGCGGAAGCTAAATGAGCAAACTCTCTTGGAATCCCTCTTCCTTGAGAGTTTCGTAAAGATCTATATCAGTCTGGTACTCCATTCAATAATAAACATTCTTCTTTTGTATGTCCGGATTTTTTACAATGATTACAGAATCTGTCATTTTTGTCTATGGATGAGCCATCATTCGTTTGAAATCTTGAAGATGTCTTCATATAAGAAACTTTCTTATATGAGTTCCCTCGTACCAGTAATACATATTCATTTTTCATCGAAATTCTTGTAGATATACTTTCAGCAAAGCGTTCACGCTCCGCCTGAATTATCATTGCATATGCAATGTTCAGGGATGGTAGCGGATCGAGCATCAAAATTTGAGTTCTAGCGGTTGAAAATTCATCACGAAGTACCATTAGGAGTTGTAGAAGTCGTGAATTCACTTGATGAGATTGTAGCATGGATAAGAGCTTACAAGAACATTTATGGATTGCTCCACATGTGCAATTCAGAAGAGACATATATCGATTGATTCCTTTCCATAGATTGACCAATTTCGTATAATATTCAGTAGTGGTTAAGTTTCCTTAAGTGAGAATTCAAACATCTCGCTCTAATTGATATAGTAACACATCATTAGCCTCACTGAATCCATAATTGACGTGTTGTTGGTGTGTATATGAATGAACTCCAAATTTCATTACTTAGTTTATTCAGCAACCATGATCTTACCACTGAATCAACTCTTTTCTAGTGCATATGATCTTTAGAGCTAGAATCGGGAATAGACATTGTACCATCAATATAGCAGAGCTTGAAGCGACCATAGAGTGCCAGGCGCATGGATCCACTCCAATTTGCATAATCGGAACTGATGTTTAGAGGTTGAGTCACTAATAGGAAACCGGAGTGGTTTGAAGCAGCGAGAAAAAATGGCGAATCCAATGTATAATTGGTGGATTCGTTGATATTATTGACGTTTTTGTCGTTTCCAACCATATCTAACAGCAGAAGATAAGGATTCGCAAGCTAGAACATAGTTACAGAAGGTTTGGGAATGGCGGTTTGCTCCGATACCATGTGAGCGGTTATAGTGAGAGAATAAAATAGTTAGAATAGGAATTGGTAACAGGAAGAGCAAATTAAATCTGTAAATTTTATAACACAAATGTATGTACATCAGGTGTTTATATAGACAATTAATTTACATGTTTTTTACATTCTCTACATTTTCTGAGATCCTCTGTGTAGGAATAGGAACATCAACGGCGACGGATGGGGCATCGGAGGATGAAACGACGTCCCGTTGTGAAAGAGTTGATAGTCAGTCATGGTTTGATGAGGCTGTGTGCCGCTCTTAGGTTTTGGGAGGTCGTGTAACTTTCACTCACCTCTATATATATATATAGATATGCCCCACCTGAACATCACAAAATTAAAACAACTTTGATTTTTATTAAATTAGTTTTTAATAATACGATCATATTTGCTTCATATCACTTCCTTGATGATTTTATATCGAAAAAAGAACGATAAATCTCGAATTCTCGACGTTCATGTATGTTTTTAAATCTTTATAGTGAAAAATGTTTTTGAGGAATTTCGTTTCACTCTAGTCTCGTATAACTATTATATCATATGGTACTACTTATAACAATTAAAAACTGAGTAAATCTATATATTTAAAATAGTGTAAACAAGATACGCATAATTTGTAAATTACATGCAAACTACTAAATTTTTAAAATGTTCAATAATTACACTCGAATGAATAATAATAGTTTTCCTTTTTTTAATAGGAGTGATTTTCATAATTTATGTGTCATTTTAAAAATTTTAAAGCTTCACGACATATTCATTACACTTTTATAGATGAAGTGATCAAATACAAATTATGGATAGATTTAAATTAACGAGTTTTAGGCTAAGATATAAACGACTTAAAATTCATAAGTTAATCACACAATTCTTAATCTTTAATGACTTCAAGTTTACAACTTTTAAAGTTAGAGGATCAATAACACACATAATATCAATTTCGATGATTTTGTATATAATTTATAAATTTTGAGGAAATTGCTTAAAGATGATTTTAAAGACCATTACGAAACACTAGTCAATTGAAAACAGTTCAATAAGGTGGCATTATGTTTTCATTATATTTTATAGTTTTAAAATTATAATATCAATATTAATAGAGTATGATTTGATGAACATTTCCAAACATATATTTGTTGATGTGTTAATTTTTGTTGGTACATTCAGGACCATGAGACGCTCCAAATTTATGGAATGTGCGCAAGGCAATGTACTTATCTAATTCAAGATTATTTTATCTATTCAAAGAGGGAATTGAGCCCACTGGACCGCCAATCAGTCCAGATATTGTCGGTACAGCAACATCCACGGACCACGTTAATGTTTTACACTTAAATGTTTTTTTAAAATAATTTAATTATATTTATAATTATAATTTTATTATAATATATATTTTCCCGCGTCTCCGCAATTGGAGGCCCTAAACCAACTGATTTGACCAAATCCTCTTGATAAATATTTTAATATTATTTTATAATTATGTTAAAGTATTTAAAATTTTAAATATTATATACAATAATTTACCATCCAATTAATTTTTATAATTTAATCTTTTCAATTTTATTCATTTATATTACATATTGTGCTATAGGCTATGCGGCACGATTAGTTAAATTAATTAGGTACAACTCGACTTGAACAATATTATAAGAGTTAGATTTTCTATTTTATCTCGAATTTTGAAATAAAATAATATCAAAAAAGATAAAATAGATATTTCTATACTATAAAATAGATTATATATCTCACCACACATCACCGCACCTCACCACATCTCACCACACCACAATTTTAAAAAGTTATACCAAACAAACCCTATATAACAATATCGTGAGAAAATATAATTCACTTATCCGACGAAAAGCAAATCGAATTAATTTCAAAATCAAAACGATACCGTTTTGTGACACGTTTCCGAACGAGTCGAAAAATTCGACCAATCAAACACGGGTGCATACAGAAAATTGGAGTATCCGGACATATGTTATTTGTATATTTTTCCTAACAATTGGATCAGAAATGACAATAAACATAATAAAGAAGAAAATAATTTGGACAATATATGTTCTTGCAAAAATGAGGAATTTACAGTAGGATTTGGACAATATATGTAAGAATAAACCAAAAATCATCAACAAAAAAATAACTGAAGAAGATTATGTTAGATTGTAAATCATTAGCTCCTACTGAGAATTCCATTCCTCTATTTCATCATAAATGCCGAGTTCTTCAATCAGTTTCTGTGAAACTAGACATTTCTCAGAAGCATATAGCTTCTCTTGAATCAATGGAGATTGCAGAAGATCAAGACCGTACATTTCTTCATCTTTCTGCTTCAACTTCATCAATTGAAGCAGACAAACTTGAGCTTCCATAAACTTGATATATTTGTAAGCACATTTCAACATATCTGCAGTGTTCATCTTCTGTCCACCTGGTACGAGTTTCCCGAGCTCATGCGTTTTCTCTGTTATCTTCCGCCGTCTCTTTCTCGCCGCCACACTCTGCGCCGACAAGTTTAAAGGAAACGCCGCCTGCTCCGGCGGTGGTGAAAATGGAAACCCATACATCGGAGAATTGAACACTTTTTGACGTTTAAGACTATGAAAGAGCTCGAATTCAGTTTCAGGAGTAACTTCAACTGTAACTGACATGTCTTGTAGTGAAGAGTTCGAAATGTTCACCGGATCAGGCGTGTAACAACCGGAGAACCAGTCGGAATCCGGCGGCGGTGGCAAAAGGAAATGATCGAGATAACTCATGTCAGGGTCAAAATTATCATTAGCTGTTAGGCAGTTTGAGATACAGTAGCTCATGGCCATTGACGTTGAAGAAGAAAACTGCAGTAAAATAAAGAGAAGAGGAAGTTATTAATTAGTTAACTTTCCTAATTATTAGCAAGTGATGATGGGGTAACCGTTTTTGCTTTTATACCTTTAAAATTGGGCCATTTAGCCCAAAGTATCATTTAAGGCCCATTAAATTGGCCCATGTAGACCGATTCTTTGATTACGGTAACTTCCGAATTTGATGACATCAGTTGCGACATTGGTGGATTGTCTAACTGCCGACTAAAGTTATCGTAACTTGGATTTTCTTGTCAAATGGAAATTATTTAAAATGATTGTATATGACGTGGATTTTACATAAATATGTAATATAAAAAACAGTATTGATATTATTTTAAAAAATCACTTTTATCATCCTAAATATGAGTAATTAATTTTATCAGAAATTTAAAATTGATAATTTAACAGTAACTTTGGATTGAATTAGTACTTCTATTGGATTATTCTTGACTTTTTTCCCGGGAAAAATTCTACAGTACCCATGTCACTTCCTTTTACGTTTATAAATGTCCCTGATTTTTAAAAGTTAGTTTTAATGTCACTGACAATTGTTTTTTAACCAATATAGCACTGGTCAAATTCTACGGAATCACTGATTCTACAGAATTATACTATTTATGCATAATAAATAAAATGTTTAGTGTAATAAATTGTACTATTTATGCATAATAAATAAAATAAATATAAAATAGATCACAATCTATTCGCAGACATTTATTTGGATAGAAAATTGATCATATTTACTGTAACATATATGTTTAGGAAAGAAAATTACTCGCATACATTATGTTTATATAGCTTGATGAGAACTCTAGGACCGGGTACCCTGTAATGGGTGAGGCCCGATAACTGTTGGGCCAGTTTAAATAATCAAAACGAATTCTCACAGCCCAATTACACCTTTAAGAAGACCGACCCGATGTTCAACACGGAGGACCGAAGATAACCTTAGTAAAAATAAGCGTTATCTGCCAGCTGGCTCCGCGGTTCGGNTACCAACAAATTATTAGCAATATCGACAAAAACCTCTTCATCAGAATTCTTCTTCAGCCTGTTACTATAAACAAGGCACGAGTACTCCGAGCAACTTTTATCGGCGAGTTCCTCGGCGGCGCCGACAACCTTATCTCCGTCACCACCGCCGGGTTTCCCAAACTGGGTCTCCGTAAAAGCGACTGTCAAGAAATGTCGTGGATAAATTCAGTACTTTTCTGGGCAAATTACGATAACACCACATCCCCAACAGCTCTTCTTAACAGAACCCCAGATTCCGTCAAATTCGGTAAACGAAAATCCGATTACGTCCGTACGCCGATCACCATCTCCGGCCTGCAATTAATTTTCAAAAAAATGGTACAAATCGGAAAAGTGGGTTTAGTTTTTAACTCTTACGGCGGTGTAATGGATGAGATCTCCGATTCAGAAACCCCATTCCCACATCGGAAAGGTACCCTTTATAAAATTCAATACTCTGTAAGTTGGGACGAAGAAGGAGACACAGCAGCTAAAAATTATCTGAATCAAGCGAGAGAACTTTACAGTTTTATGACTCCTTACGTTACGAGTAATCCCAGAGAAGCTTATCTTAATTACAGAGATTTGGACATTGGAACTTCAGACAACAGTTATAATAAAGGAAAAGTTTATGGATTGAAGTACTTTAAGAAAAATTTCGATCGATTGGTTCAGATTAAAACCAGAGTTGATCCAGGCAACGTTTTTAGAAACGAACAGAGCATTCCTACTCTGCATTCTAATTCGAGCAAGCTTACTAGATCCATTGACGCCTTATAGAACATAAACCTTAAAGATTAAGAGGATTCGATTGTTTCGTATTCATATGTAATAATGTAATGAAACCATTAGTATCTTAAAATGGACTTTTAGTATTCATTTACCAATTAAGTTTGTCAAAATAAGATGTAGAAATGTTATTGCACGTGTCTTTTAAATTTGTGAGTTTAACATATCGGGTGTGTGTCGGGTGTTTGGGTGCGGGGATTCACGCACCCACCCACATATTTAATAAAAAAAATTATAAAAAAAAAGATTATAAACTTATAAATGTAAGATGATGCACATAAGAAATCTTGTGGATTAAGAAAAAGCACTCCAAAAGTGAATTGAAGACATTGATACAAGAATCTAACAAATGTGAATTAAGATTTACGTACTTAATTCGTAAATTGTTTTAAATGTCATAACTTTTTACAGGTTTGTGTATTTTGTTTTTTTTATTATGAGTAAAAGTGAATCTATCCATACTTCAGAGCCAAATACAGTAAATATAAAATTTCTATTAAAAGCATTTGTTAACACAGAAAGAAGATCCAATGATAAAGGGGTACTAAAGAGGTTATTTGATTAACATTTTTTAATGTTGTTATCTTTATATTCAATTTATAATGATTTAACATTTTTAGATACTAACTGAATACTTTGTTTTGTTTAAAAATTTCAAATATTTATATTGATTATTTTATTATTTTGAATTTGACGCACCCTAAATCGAATACTTCTAAAATCACTGTATCCCGTACCCCGCACCTATGCAACATAGTAGAAATGAGAATAAAACACATAAAATTCTACATTGAATTCGAATATCATACGATCAATCCATTATTATGAAATACCACCAGTTTAAAGCTACGATAACTATCCATTTCTTGTGCAAATCAAAGAAAGCAACAAATATGAAGTTCTTCAAAACCTTTGCATAATTTGATAATATCACATTAAATGCGGCAGACCTCATATACATATATAGTGTATGCAATGGGTTTTAGGGTGTTTTAGGGTTTAGGGTGTTTTCCTAAATAACCTACTTACAAAAACATCTTCACCAACTAACATACATATATTTTTGTTTCCAAAACTAACTAATTTCTTACCTATTCAGCAGGTTACAGGTTGCAGGTTTAATTGAACACAATATTTTTATACCGATCGGTACGATGAAAACCGGATGGCATTGGTATTTTGATCGGTAAAGGCCGGTATCAGATTTCCGGGTCAGAATTCGGGTCTTTTCAAAGTCGACCTGGTATAAAAAATAAAAATATATTTTAATTTTTTTATAAAACAACTAAATTGTATACCGGCTAGTATACCAGACACAATACGGTTGTACCCGATATTTTGAAATATAGATATTGTTATAAATTTTTGGTATACCGGATATTTCGAACGTACCAGTTCTAGCCGGTATTTTGACAAAATAACGATCGGTGCGGGTTTTGAGAGTTCAGGTCGGAACTAACTTGTTGGATTTAGAAAATAAAATATGTATGAAACTTTTAGAATTTTTGTTTCTTACTTTTTTGAATTACGAACAATATAAATTGAAAATGATTAAAAATTTGTATATTTTTTATAAATTAATAATTTATTTTAATTTATTATTTCAATGTATATCCGATATACTTGATACATATTCAGTATACCGATATGATGAGTTTGTCCGTTATATTGACCGATACCGATTTTTAAAATATCGAATATAGATTACCTTTTTGTAAATTGAAAATGAAGGTAAAGTATGTTGGTATAGGTAAAATAATAATAAGTGGGTTAGTTTGTGAAGATGTTTTGGTAAGTAGGTTATTTATGTAAAGAACCATGGGTTTTAGGATTAAAACACACTTATTCATTTTGTGGGCATCACTCCAGTGCATATCCTTCGTTTGATCGATCGCTACCGAAATTTTTGCTCTCAATGTTGAATATGAACCGATTTTCATCTTAATGACGATCCCCCTCAAATGTGTTGATCTTTATCATTTTGTACCGATCATGCCTTTATCGTTAAATGTCGACCAGTCACCTTTGGCAAAGTGTCGATCAGCTCCATTAGAAAACTGTAGATCGAACTTTCCATGCAGGCCATCATGTTTTGGTCCTTTGATCGTGGGAGTTTTGCGCAAAATACCACCGATTCCGAACCGCTGAGGAAATTTACCACAATTCGGGTTAGGCAATCGCGAATTGCATTTTTTGCGTAATTCGCGATTGCCTAACGCGAGTTGCGTTAGCCTAAATAAAATTTAAAAAAAAATTAATTTTTTTGTAATCGCGATAGCCTAAATCGACCTCCTTTTGGCGGTCGATTTAGGCTATCGCGAATTGAGGCTTGCGAAACTGCCTCAGCCCTTATTTCTTACTCGCGATAGCCTAAATCGACTCGCGTTAGCCTAACGCGAGCAGAAAGAAGGTCGCTTTAGGCTAACGCGAATTGAACCGTATTAATATGCTTCCCCTTTCTTTCTTTCTTTTCTCCTGCGCGCAAAACCTAATTTCTTCTCCGAATCGCGAATTGTAATCCCCAAACGCGAATTCCTCCCGACAAACGTTTTCCGGTTACTCCCACATGGGCATTCGACCAAACAACTCCGGAGTTTTCGATTTAACGCATCCTACTGTCGAAGGTATGTATTTTGGCCATATTTCGGGTTTTTGTTTAGAGCAAAGTTTTGATTTTGTTACGATAATTTGTTATGATTCGATTATTAGTTACGATAGTTTTTGCGATAATTTGATTATTTGTTGTGATTATTTGTTACGATAGTATTTACGATAGTTTTGATGTTTATTGTGAAAATATGTTTTTTTTCGATAGTAATTGCGGTGATTTAATTACTCATTGATAATTGTTGTGGTGATTTGATTATATATGATTTTAGTTTCGACGAATGGATTAGTTGTGATGTTTATTGTGAAAATATGATTTTTTTAGATAGTTGCGGTGATTTGATTATTTGTTGATATTTGTTGTGGTGATTTGATTATATATGATTTTTGTATAGTTTTAAAATGACACACCATACCCAACAAACCATCGATTCGAGTGTGTTGACCCTTCAAGAGAGACATTTAAGTCATCGCGTTTTAAGCGGTGATAAAATGCTCCGGCACTTAATATTCAAGCATTGGGATGGAACGTTAAGAGATTTACAAGTTACACGTAATGTTGCCCAAGTTTTAGATCGATGGGGCTTTTACGGTGTATTTAAGACAACAAAACTACAATTGAGCCAACATTTATTGACTGCGTTGATTGAGCGATGGCGGCCAGAAACGCATACTTTTTCCTACCTTCTGGTGAAGTAAGTTTCATATTTGTTTTGTATACCGTTCACAATTAATGAATTTGTTATATTACTTATACGACTTTGCAGGCGGCTGTTACCCTACAAGACGTTTCTGTCATTTGGGGGTTGCCCATTGATGGTACTCTCATTGTCAGTCGTAGACGGGTTAGGACAGATTCTGAATGGTTAGGGTTCATGAGGGATAGATTGGGTTGGACCTCTACTTCACATGAGATAAAGGGGAGATGTTTCGTCTTAGGTAAGTTAGAGGACTATGTGGTTGAAGCTGCACATGCAGTTAATATGGATTCTACTGACGATGAAGTATTGCTGTAAAGTTCATATTATATTTACGGTTTTGATATATTAGGTTGGAATAATACATTATTTGTCGCAGTTGTGCTCGTGCGATTGTCGCTTTATTACTATGCGGAGTGTTATTTCCAGACATGCACGGAGATCAGGGTAAGTTAATGTTGCTGGATCTTTTGGCGGATGATGATGAAATCCCCCAATTAAGTTGGGGATTAGCTGTGTTGGCGTACTTGTATCGATGTCTCTGTGAAGGGGCTATGGGACGTCGATCGCTTGGAGGCCCGATGCGTCTCCTAATGGTAAAGTTCATATTTATTTTTTTGTTATAGTGTTCACAATTAATGAATTTGTTATATTACTTATACGACTTTGCAGGCGGCTGTTACCCTACAAGACGTTTCTGTCATTTGGGGGCTGNGATTTTTTTAAATATTATAAAATATGAGAATTTGATTTATCCACAATATAATTTACCACGAAATTATATAATAACTTTTTAAAACTAACATAATGTCAAAATACATTATGATACTTGAAATATTCAAATTTAAGATGATCTAAAGGATACACACATACTCTTCGAACTCCGAATTTCAATAAATTAGCACATGTATGAAGTTAGAATATTTAATTTCTAATTATATAATCATTTAAATAATAAAAATCGAATTAATATTCGTATTTAATTTGCAGGCCCAATAAATATCAACCTGTTTATAGAAGTATTTATAGGCCGAATAAATAATAAACTCTAGCCCATCAACCTCTTTCAGCACTAATCAATGTTTTCATACCGATCTGGAATTACGTATCGATCCTTATCGGTATGAGCGGTACGATCGGTATACCGGTTGGTGGCAAATTTTATTTTATTTTATATTTAAAAAAATTAATATTTAATTAGTTTTTTAGGATCAAACTAGAAAAAACTCGAAAATCGATCATAATACCTGGTACCGGGTGGTACGAAAAAAAATACCGATACCGAATGAAATTTGACGTATCGGACGGTATACCGATGATATACCCTCCGGTATGAAAACACTGACAATAATTGAAAAAATACAGATTTAAAAAAATTATTAATTACATAGTAAGTTTGCATATTTAATTTTTAAAGTAAATTAAAATAGTTAAAGTAATTATTTGTTTTTCAGAAAGTAAGAGGAAATTAACACGAGATTTACATGTCAAGCGGTCTCCATTAAAAGCTTTTTAAAAGGCAGTGGGAAACGTTAAAAAATCAGTAATTCAAATTAAATAAATTTAATTTATCATAAATTCATATTTATATATATAAAATAACATTTCGAAAGTGCAATATTTATTGTTTAGTGTATTCTTACACTATAAAATATTTGAACAATTCAATTTGTATAATATTCACAATTCCTTTAAAACCAATCTAATTAAAACTTAGATTTAATGTGTCGCAAATTATATTTCAACTAACTAGTCCAACTAACTCCCAAGTTGAATTTTGACATTAAACCAATGTTTTCATTTTGATCTAGATTTCCGTGTCTATCCTGATGGTATGGTTAATATTGAATTTTATTTTTTTATATATATTAAAAATATCAAAAAATAATATTTAATTATTTTTTTGGATCGAACTTGAAACCATGAATCCTACCATAAAATCCAGTAATAGACGGTACCGAAAAAAATATCAATACAGTTTGATATTTGATATACCAGACGGTATGAAAACATTACATTAAATTGGTATCTACAATAAATCGATGGATTTGATTCGTCTAATATGTCGATCAATATGGGTATTTGATGGTGACCCACACGGGTCGACGGCAAAATTTGTACATTTAGTGTACAAATAAGTCAACCAAGTCACTATCCAGTATTTAAATGTATAATTTATATTATTATTTTATCATTGTATGTACATCAGTGGTAAAAATATTACAATTTAATATTGGTCATATTATTTCAACATTATATCATAAAGTTTGGAGTAAGATATTTAAAGTTTCAAGATTTAATCAACCGATTTATATTTAAATGTATAATGTAATTATGTGTAGATTTTTTACTATAACCATAAACTTAAATATAAACAAAGTTTGTAATCGGTTCTTTTCTGAACATGTCAAGTTGGAGTATCCGACTTTTGTTAAGCATGTGTTCGTTTTTATTTAAAATATCAAGTCTTAATTAGCTCTCAAATTTTATAATATGTAGTGTACTAAAAGTTTATAAATTGCATATAAAGTCTCCGAAGTTAATATAATGTGCGCCGTTGGCCCCTCAATTTTTAAATGTTGTAAACACTATGTCTTCACAGTTTAAGAATTTTATGGTTGACCTCCAAACTTTCAAAACTGTTTATATTTTACACTTATACTCGTTAATATTTTAAACGTCTCCAGAGTTTGTATTTGATCCATTAACTTTAATAAGATGTAATAACTATGTTTCCAAACATTGAAAATTTCAAAAATAACACATAAATTATCAAAGCCACTTATACAAAAAAGCACGAAAACTGCTAATATTCACTCGGAGGTTATTCTTGAACGATTTTGAAACTTCGTGAGCTTTTTACGGAATTTACAAACTTTGGGGTATTGCTTTTACAATATTTTTAAATAGTAGAGGTAAATTTAACAATTTTTCTTTAAAATATATATTAATTTTTAAAGTATTAAACAAATAATTTATAATTGTGTTAATATTTTAACATTGAAGTATCTTAAGTTTGGTGAATTGTTATGAGATATAATGATTGTTAAATTTTAAATATGTTTGGAAAAATTATGGTATAATAATAGTAAGTTATGTCAATATACCACAACTTATTATAATTGTATTATAATAAATAGAAGTAATGACATTGTTATTATTTAGCGATAAATACACCGCAACTTTATTTTTGTGTTTGTTTATGTTAAAAAAATTAATATTTGAACATGTAAAACAAACTTACTGTGATTGTAAATATACTTGTAAAATTTTGTTAAGATTATAGTAATTTATGTAAAAATAATAATGTACTCATATACATAAAAATATAATAAAAAAATTAATTATGATTATTAGAAGTGATAATTAATTAATTTTTAAATCGCACATACAACTAGATTTAGTATTGGTGATAATTAGAATTTTATAGTGATTAAATGCACTAAATTTTGTTTTTGTTTTATGTGAATTAAGAAAATAAAAGTTAAACATCTAACTACACATCACGTTATCTTAATTGGGGAATCACACAATCCTATTATTTATGTTTTTTCATCTTGTATAGTGGTTTGAAAGTTTGGTATTGCTACTTTTCTTTATTATAGGAATATAAATTTAGCTTAAAGCTTAATTTAAATTATTTTTAATTAACCATACTTCACTATTCAAACCATGGTTTTAAAAACCGGTCAAACATGTGGACCGGAAATACTTTCTATTGGTCGGATTTGTTTGAACCGATTTGATTGATGTTATAATTTCTTTTTAAAGGGTACCAACAATCGTCTGGTTCGTTAAGAATTGAACTCGATTTTAATTTGTTTGTGGTGCGGAAACGATTAAGCAATGTAAACAAGGAAAAGACAAGACAATTTAGAATGGAAAAACCCGGGAAATTGGGAAAAAACCACTTACTAAGAGTAGGAAAAACTTTTAGCCGTTGCACTAATCAAACAGTAATCCATTACACAAGATAGCATAGGTTTAAGAAGATGACGAGGTACAAGAAAACAATAAGAATTCCGGCAGGGTAGCATCATGTTCTTATGCGTCCAAAATGTCCTCTTAATTCCATCGTCGAGCCTAGTATTTATAGAGTTGAGGTCGTGTGTAATCCACTTCGTGTAACCACCTCTGGCAGGTTTGTTAGAGGTTGTTGTCGCACGATGTAAAACGTGGCTGGGACCGATGCGTGGAAAGTGTGATGAGGACCGAAGCGTGGAACACATGTAAATGCCCGAAACATAGAACGCGTGGGCTGTAACGGTCTGGACCGGTCTGATGGCCAACTCCATGCACTCCTTGTTATGACTAACTTTATCTTCGGTTCTGCAATCTTAATGGTCCTTCGGGCCGGTTAATTTAAATGGGCCAAATTAGGGATCTTGGGCCGCGCTAGTTTGTCTCTAGTCCCCTGGGTTGACCTACTTAAATTTGCTCTTGCCCAGTAAAAGGTACCGATCTCGGAGATCTCATCAATTGAAAAATAAAAAATAATAAAATAAACAAATATTTTTTTTCAAAAAGTTAATATAAATTTTTAAAATGTGTAATTAGATAATATAAAATTTTTAATAAAAACAAATTTGTACATTTATTTTTGTAATTAAAAAACTAGAGGTTTAGGTATTAAAAGTCCAATGATCAAATAATAATATGAAATAAAATAAGAAAAATACATCTAACTTAATCCGAGAATCGATTTTCATAATCCTCTCTCGTTTGATTCGTCAAACTTCTAGCTCTATACATACTAATTTAACCTATTTTTTTAAAAAATCGATTCGACCGGGTTTGTAACGTAATAAAACCGATTTTTAAAATACACTATTAATTTGAATCGGACCGGTAATGTGACCGATTCTTGATCGGATCTATCGGTTCGAACCGGTTTTTTTAACCATGATTCAAATTCAATAGTGAGTCCTAGAAATTCGGTTCATTTTAGATGCATTTGATTATTAATAATATCATATTTTTTATAAAATAGTGTTGAAATATGATATTATCAAATTGGAAATATATGGTTTTGATTTATTTAAAAGAGATAATAGTTAACATAATAAATTAATTGTTTAAATATTTTACGATAGAGTCTCTTTCTTTTATATGTTATACTCGTTTAACATAATATTAGTGATTTTGGTGAAACTCTATAATTTCAATATAATATTAAAATGATTTTGGTTAAAATAATAATTATCAATACGTTAAAAGTCCAAATTTAAATTTGTGAGGGTTTGTTGAAATTAGGTTATTTAATTTTAAATTTTGATAAACTAGATTTTTTTGAAAAAGAAAGTGGGATGGATAAGTTTGTATCTTAATTAAATGAGATTAATTGGGTATTGAAAGGCTTGATTGGCATGTTTCGTTGAGAAAAGCTTGAATCTTGAATTCGGACAAGAAGCATGGAAAATGGGAAATTTCAAAACTGTAAATTGATGATGGATCTGGTCTGGGTTTACTTTCCACGTTCATTATTCAGTATCTTCGAGCCGTCTATTGGTACGCAGACTGAGTACCAAAGGCATAGCCGACAGCTATATACAGAAAGGGAATTTCGAAGAGGGGATTGTGATTAAAATGGAAGTCGTTCAGATTTGAGAACAGCCACGCGACAGAGAGAGACCCATGATCGCAGTTTGCTTTTTTGGCCAGCTCTCCTTTTCAGCTTTCATTAATTCCCCCTCCCCCTTCCATAAATATGCGGTGAATTAGAGAGTTGGACGGACTCGCCCAGACCCACATATTTTCAAAGCGTGTGTGTCTCATTCTTGGTTTCTGCGTGTTTCTTGGTCTTGGGTAAGTGGGTATTTCAATGGAGATCAATTTCGTTTCTGTAATGGCATTCTTTTTTACGTTTCTGATCTCGCGGTGAAGATTTGGGTTTTTTTTTGTGTTCTTGATGTGATGTATACCAGAGTTTTGCTTCTTTCTTTGATTGATTGATTGATTATAGCCATGGCTTTCCCTTGGAGAAAGATGAAAGTATCTCAAATTGTGAACGATCATCTTCACAATTCGCGTAAGCGACGAGATGGGTCAATTCTTGTTGTAGAAACTGGTTTTCCCACATCGCTAATTGATCTGTTCATGAAGAATCGTGAGAAATTGAAGAAATCATCAAAGAAAAGGCGTAATTCATCTTCAATTTGTACCGATTTAGATCAAATTCCTTCAATTCCTTCTTCCTCTGAAGTGAACGAGATTCTTGATATGGGATTGAGTAACGAGACACAAATCACCCGTTCAGTGATCGAAGAAGATGAAGGGAAATCAATCACAGAATTATTGATTCTTTTGATGTTATTTTTAATGGCTTTCTTCGTTCTGGGTACCAACAGAACGACAATGGGGATAAGCATCTCAACGTTCTTATTACTTTTACTAGATTTTATAGCAACACATCTCATGGATAATCAAAACAGTGGGATTTTGATGCAGGAGAAGAATTCTTCTTGTTTTACAGAGACCGTAAAAACAAGTGAAATACAGATGAATGAAATTGAAGAAGAACCCGAAAGTTCAAGCCCTCAAGAACACAAAGTGAAGAAACAGTCAAAGAGAGCTAAGGTAAAAGCGAAGCTTAAGAAGTTTTTTACGAAGAGATTTAAGAAGCTTATAAAAGGGAAGCTTGAAACGATTACTGAATCAGATAATGAGGTATCATCTTCACCGATTGTTAATGAATTGTGTACTGTTGCAAGTTTAGAGAATGAAGAATTAGAAGGGAATAAAAAGGAAGGTCAAAAGAGTGAAACGTGGAGATTTTTCTTGTTTAGTTTCTTCGTTCTTGTTGGGTTATTTGGTGGTCGGACATTTTCAATTCTAATAACTCTTGTCGTGTTCTTTGCGATGAATTTTGTTGAGAAATATTGGGGTTACTGAGATTTGTGTACATTTTCATATAAAGGAACACATTTTTGCTTTAGTATTTTTCCTGCATTTTATCAATGAAATAATACAATAATAGAGCAAAGTTTGGTTGAAATTATTCTGAGAGTGTATGTGCGTGGATATAACGTATAAGGAGATGAGATCATATCGTAAAAGATTTGAATTTTCGTCAACATTTTCTTTTATAAATCAATCCAAATTGTATCTCAAATCTAATATCATATATTTGATATTTTAACACACACTCAAATCGAAATACATGATGAATTTGGACTTTTGAATTGAAATAAATCGAATTTTCTCGATATTGATAATCGAGATTTTGATTGAATCAACTTCGATACTATTTGAAATTATAGAGTCTATCCGAAATGACGACGAGAATACGTCCAAATATGATGTATAAGGGAATGAGACTACACTGTAATAGACTTAAACAATTCATTTACAATGATCCACATTATCTCTTATAAATCAATTCAAATTTCATCTCAAATTCTATGTGGTACAATTTGATATTTCAACACACCATTCAAGTCTAAGATGAATTTGAACTTGCAAAATGAAAAGAACCAAATTTTCCATGTATTGATAATCGGGATTTTGACCAAACCAACTCCGATACCATATTGAAATTGATGAGAACTTTAGGACCGGGGAATTGCGATGGGTAAGACCCTACAAATATATCGTATATGAAAATGAGATTCGAAGACCACAACGTAAAATATTTGAATAATTGATTTGCAAGAATATATTTTTATTTATAAATCAATTCAAATTTCACCAGTACGATTTGAATTTTCAACGGTAAGCAAGACTGCGTCACTGTGGGCCGAATAAAATGAAATCTTGTATCAGCCCAACAAGAATATCTACGTTGCCGGTTCATTTACAGAAAAAGCGGTTGCAACTGAACAAAATATCGAAACTTTAATGGGTTCTCGGTGAAGATTTTGTTCATCAATGGAGGATTTCATTTGACCTTTAGGTGCTCTAAGAACGAAAGAATCAACGTCGGTGTGCGTTCTAGAAATATTATGAAAGATCCGCGTTTTTTTCGCTTCTTTTTAAGGTCTTATCACATCCTTGTTCCCTATTCGATTATATTACAACAAAGCATAATCTCCATTACCCTTTTCGCGATTCAATTATCTATTTCAACACCCAACCCAACAATTTTTATCTTCACAAACACAGAGAAGGAGAAATATTATTATTAATTTATAATTTAAAAATATTATTATTATTAATTTATAATTTAAAAATATTATTATTATTAATTTATAATTTATATTGTATCAACCCGTTGACAGATTAGACAGAGTCTAAACCACTGTATCAATTTATTATATAAAACAATTTAGCTTCATAAAATATGAATATCGATTCTGCCACCTCTCTAAAAACAACTTTTTGCTTCATCACTTCTTATATGAATAATTCACAAATTGATCGACTACATAATAAAATTGTGAAAATAAATAAGTTATTTCTTTGACAAAAAACAAAACAAATTAAGAAAAAAATACAAACGATGTTTTGTATAAAGTGTGAATGGTGAAGTGTAGACGCGAGTTGGAGAATATAAAAAAATTGAGAATCTCTAATAAGACAAGCTTTGTCCTAAAAAGTGAAGAGAGATCAATAAGACATTTGATCCTAAATATCTCCAAAACTAAACTAAATCGAAGAAACATCCTCGTACACAGTTTTGATCCCAGGCCTCTGAGAAAGAGGACGAATGCACTTCAAAGCAATACTCAGAATCTCCTTCATCCCCTTTTCAGCAACCGGAACATTCATATCTGAAGCCAAATCAGGATCCAAACAATCCAATCCTTCTCCCTTAGCAACTCTCAAACGAACCCAGTCCGTCAAATCAACACCGCCGTCTTCCACCGTGACAACATCGCCGGCGCATTTTCCGGTCAAGAGTTCAAGTAAAATTACACCATAAGCATAAATATCTGACTTAAAACTGGGAATTGGCTTTCTTGATGAAGCTAATTCAGGCGCTCTGTATCCTAAAATACCCGCATCGAGAATCTGTTCCGTTGTTCCTGATTGGATCATGAGACGATGAAGAAAGTAATCTGAAACCCGAGCATTCAAATCAGGGCCTTCGAGGAGTATATTAGTCGCTTTAAGATTCCCATGTGGAATTGCTCGATCAAAATGGAGATAATTGATGCCTCGTGCTATGTCTACTGCGATTTTGAGCCTCTGTTGCCATGTTAAAACTGGTCCTTTTCTTCCTGGTTTATCTGCATTTTAAAACAACATTTGTTATGTATAATGAACAAGATTCGAATGCAATGAATCGGGATTCATACCGTAGAGAAAACTAGCAAGACTTCCATTCGAAACATATTCCGAAAGAATCAGCTTCTCATGTTGTGTTGGTCCCCAATAATATCCTCTTAAACATACAACATTCGGATGTCGAATATTTGCGAATCTCTTAGCTTCTTTCATGAACTCTTTCTTCTGTTTAGCAACTCCTTCTCGCATCCATTTCACTGTTAAAAACACCCCGTTTTCGAGTGTAGCTCGATAAGATGTTCCATGGCTACTTCTTCCAAGTAGTTCGGCTGGTGCTTTCGAAAGTTCTTGGGCTGTAAATGAGATCGTATCATCGAGAAAATAAAGCTGACCCGCAAGTTGATCCGGTGATCCGATATCTAATCTCGAAAGATTCTCCATTGCAAAAGAATCACCCGAATCGGGTGACCATGAAAATTGGCTTGCTTTTGATGGAGAGAAACCAATAACTTCACCTATTTTCTCTTCACTAATGAACTCACTTCCTGCTCTTGCTCCCTTTCGAGAATTCACTACATTTTGTGCTGATATTGTCATTGCACCTGAGCTTTCGAGGCCCCTGAAGCTCGAAAGAATTGTCGAAGATTGATGACTAACACCTTTCACATTTGCAAAAGGCCGGGAACTCGTTACGGTCCAGTTACAACGGATTAGAACACCGAGAAGGATCAAAACACATAGAGCAAATACAGAAGCCACAGCTATCAAAACAATAATGATCGTTATCGAACGTTCCTTGTTTCGATTCCTGGATACACTTCGAGGTGTGTTCGGTAGCTTCAATTCGGTGTTTCCCGGGTAAAAAGACGATCGAGGAAACCCTCGTAAGTTCTCCGGAACCACACCCGAAAGTTCATTATAAGATGCATTGAAACTTTGTAAACTTGCAGATAAGTTCATTGGCAATGCACCAGTTAGAAGGTTCCTTGAAAAATCGAGAACTGTTAGTGATACGATATCATTAAACGTGTTTGGAATCGAACCGGAGAAATGATTACCGGTGAAAATGATCACTCGAAGATGAGTAAATGATCCTAATTCAACAGGGATATTACCACTGAACTGATTGTTCGAAAGATCGAGCACACGAAGAGCCGAAACATTAGAGAAAAGCGAAAGATCAATACTCCCAGATAATATATTGTTCTGTAAATGAAGTTCATTCAATGTCGATGACGTTAAAAGCTGCGATAAAACACGACCATTCAACTCGTTGAAACTGAGATCAAGATTTGCTAGTTTTGGATATAAAGACAAGACTTTTGGCAAAGAACCATTCAAAGAGTTATGTGATAAGTTCAGATAGTTCAATCTTATAAACTGAGGTGTTATCTCAGGAATCGAACCCGTTAAACGGTTTCGACTCAGATCAAGAACTTCTACGTCACCCCATTTCGTAATCCTCGTTAAACTCCCTTCGAATTTGTTATTCGAGAAATCAATAACAGAACAACTCCCAGTTAATAATGGAAGTTCACCAGATATCATATTTGATGAGATATTAAGAGTTCGAAGTGTTGTTGAAGTTATCATCCGAATCGAACCTGTAAATTAAAGCAATTAAAATCGAAAGATCATCGAAAAAACGATAAATAAGTTACCTGAGAGATTGTTTATGCTTAAATCAAGCTCTGTTAGAACTAAAGAATCGCCCTTGAGAAGACTATAAGGAACTGAACCAGAGAATGTGTTGTTTCGAAGCTTAAGAATTTGAATATAATAAGCAAAGTTGAAGCCTGGTAATTCTCCTGTTAATTGATTATCACTCAAATCTAAAACTTCCAAGTTCCCAAATGCCTGAGTTTCATGTTTTCCGACGAGCGTTCCGATTATCCGATTACGACTGAGATTCAGATGCTTAATACTTGGAGAAATCTGATTCAGAAAATTCTGCTGTTGATTCATAGAACAAGACAATGAATTCCCACTAAGATCAACATATTTAGCAGTCGTAAGAACGATTAATTCGGGATCAAGATCGCCTTCAAGCAAATTATCATGTAAATCAAGTACATCTAGCTGGTTCATCACCTCAAAGCCTTTAGGAATTTTACCTGTAAATCCATTTGTTGACAGATTAAGATACACTAAACCTCCTAATCTTGTTAATGACAAAGGTAATGAGCCTGAAAGGAGATTTCGACTCAAATCGAGTGACCGGAGTGATGAGATTCCGGCAATGGTTGCCGGGATTGAGCCGGAGAATTTGTTGCCAGCTAAAGAAAGATTCTTTAAGCTAGCTAAGTGGGAAATTTCATAAGGAAGTGATGAGAAAAACAAGTTATTTGAAAGATCTAGATACTCAAGGCTTTTGAAGTTAACGAGATTGTTGGGTAATTTACCAGAGATTGAATTGTTTGAGATTGAAAGCTTCACGAGCATGGTGAGATTTGAAAGAACGGCTAAATCGAGTTCAGCTGTTAATTGAAGATTATCAAGAACTATTGCTGCAACATTATCTCCATTGCACATAATCCCATTCCACGAAGAAGGGCAGCCATTGAAATCAATAGATTCATCGTTCCATGAATCTAGGAGAAAACCAGTTGGGTCATGCTTGATTCCTTTTTTGAACTCGAGTAATGCGAGANCTTGTGATGGGTAAGACCCATTAACTATTGGACTAATTCAAATGGTGGAAACGAATTCTTGCAGCCCATTTGTACACTTAAGGAAAAGCGGCCCGATGTTTAACGAGAGGACCGAAGATAACCTTAGGCGAAATAAAACATTTTCTGGTAACTAGCTCATTGGTTTGGTCCGAACGGTTACAGACTCACGTTTTCCATGCTTCGGGCCTCCACACGTTTACCACGCCTCGGGCCCGATCACGCAGACCACGCCTCGGTCCCAACCTCGTTTTACATCCCGCGATAACAACCTCTAACAAATCTGTCAGAGGTGGTTACAGAGCGTGATTTACACACGCCGTTAACTCTATAAATACAGGGCGCGACGACGGAAATAGCAGGACCTTTTGGACGCGTAAGAACATACCGTTACCCTGCCGGAATTCTTACTGCTTTATTTTCCTTGTCATTTTCATTAAGTCTCTGTTGTATTCATTATGAATTATTTGATTAGTGAACAGGCTAAGAGTATAATATGCTCTTAGTCAAGTGGTTTTCACCCCAATTCATGGGGTTTCCACTATACATCGCCGTGTCATCATTTATTTCCAGCTTTTAATCGTCTTCTACAACAAAAACAAATCATAACTGAGTTCGTTTTCTAGACGAACCGGACGACTGTTAGTACCCCTAAAAAGGGACCATAATAGAAATTATAGAGTGAGACTAAAATTACGATGGGAGTGTGTACAAATATACCGCATATGATAAAAAGTAAAATATTTGAACAATTTATTTGCCTGAATATATTGTCATTTATAAATCAATTCAAATTTCACCTGTACGATTTGAATTTTCAACGGTAAGCAAGACTGCGTCACTGCGGGCCGAATAAAATGAAATCTTGTATCAGCCCAAAAAGAATATCTACATTGCTTGTTCATATACAGAAAAAGCGGTTGCAACTGAACAAAATATCAGAAACTTTAATGGGTTCTCGGTGAAGATTTTGTTCATCAATGGAGGATTTCATTTGACCTTTAGGTGCTCTAAGAACGAAAGAATCAACGTCGGTGTGCGTTCTAGAAATATTATGAAAGATCCGCGTTTTTTTCGCTTCTTTTTAAGGTCTTATCACATCCTTGTTCCCTATTCGATTATATTACAACAAAGCATAATCTCCATTACCCTTTTCGCGATTCAATTATCTATTTCAACACCCAACCCAACAATTTTTATCTTCACAAACACAGAGAAGGAGAAATCCCCTTCAGGCTGGCACTTTTTGTAAGGTATATTTCTATTGCTGTAATCGATTTTCAACTGTGTTTTGTTTACCCAGAAACTCTAATTTTCACATTGAATAGGTGCCAGAGATGATTGATCATCAAGCTTTCATTGTTGATTTAAACAAACCACTTGTATTTCAGGTCTAATATTTCAATTATGTTGATTGTTTTATACCCTAATCTCATCGCAATCTTCTTATAGGTCGGTAATCTCGGAGATCGTTACGACGAATGGGTTCATCAACCTATCGTTAACAGAGAAACACCCCGGTTTTTCGAAAACAATGTGTTAGAGGTATGATCATTAAAAGTGTTACTATGAATTGTTTTGATGGTGTTTTTCTTATTCGGATTCGTAGTTCTTGACTCGTACTCCATGGTGGATTATTCCTCTCGTTTGGCTACCGATCGTATGTTTGTTCGTTACATCATCGTATATAATAGATGGCCTATCATTGAACAATATAGCAATACTAATGTTTGTTGGCATGATCATTTGGACATTGTTGGAGTACTCTTTGCACCGGTTTATTTTTCACATGAAAACGAAAAGCTACTGGTTTGTGTTGTTTATATTCGTCTTTCTTACGTTTGAATTGAAACATAAACTTGTTCAAACAATTGTAGGGGAAACACTATGCATTATTTGATCCACGGTTGTCATCACAAGCATCCGATGGATGGATTTCGTCTCGTTTTTCCTCCCGTTCCCGGTGCAATTTTAGCCTTATTGGTATGTAATAATTATAAACGAGAAAATTACGTTATTTGCCCCTAATATTATTATAACATAAAAGTTATGTTTCCAAAGTTTGTAAATTGTATGAGAAACCTCCGAAGTTTCAAAACCGTTCAAGAATGTCATTCGAGTAAATAGTTGCGGTTTTTGTCTATTTTCGTATGAATGATTTTGATAATTTATACATTATTTTTAAATTTTTTAAAGTTTGGAGAAATACTGATTATAAACACTATCAAAGTGAATGTGTCAAATACAAACTATAAAGTCATTTAAAATATTAACGAGTATTATAATCAAATATAAACGATTTTAAAAGTTTGGGATTAACCACGCAATTCTTAAACTTTGAGAACATGTTATTTATAATTTTTAAAAATTGAGGATCAATACCCATTATATTAACTTTGGAGTTTTGTATGTAATTTACAAACTTTTGGAACACCATCTTTATATTTTTATAAAGTTTGAAGACTACTGACAAACACAATCAATTATAAACTCTATGTTTATATGTTGTTTCATTAAAATGTGTTGTTTTTTATCAGTTTTGGAACATGGTTAAGCTTGTTTCATCTCCACTTTATTCATCTGCATTATATGGAGGAGGGCTTTTGGGGTATGTCTTGTATGATTGTACTCACTATTATTTGCACTATGGGAAACCAGTAAAAGGGATTTCTTATGATCTTAAGGTAACTTACTTACGAATTACGATGCTTTTGCTTTCGTTGTCGGTGTTTTTACAATGTTTTTTTTTCAGAGAAATCACATGAATCATCACTTCAAAGTTCAAGATAAGGGATTTGGGATAACATCTAATTTGTGGGATTGGGTTTTTGGGACACTTCCTCAGGAAAAACATAAGAAAAACAGCTAACTTTTTGTTCGATGTTGTTGATGTCTTGACTATGTATATATGGTACATATTTTCATTGTCTTGAATCAGACATTTACCGTGTTCTTGGATATGTAATAGCTATGTGGCACCATTTGTTAAGATCATAAGAATTGGATTTTCGATTTATCTTGAATTTTTAAATAAAATATATAAATAAATATTAGAATTGATTGAAGGATGTATAAACTTCAACTATAAAATTAGGGGTTGATATGGGTCGGTATAAACGGGTAGCCGACCCACATATAATAATGTGCCACATTATTATTAATTTATAATTTAAAAATATTATTATTATTAATTTATAATTTATATTGTACCAACTCGTTGATGCAGCACGTTTAAATCATCGTATCAATTTATTCTTTAAAAAAATTTAGCTTCATAAAATATGTCTATCGATTGATTCTACCACCTCCCTAAAAATAACTTTTCGCTTCATCAGCTCTTATACGAATAATTCATAAGTTGATTGACTACATAAAAAAATTGTGAAAATAAATAAATTATTTCTTTGACGAAAAACAAAACAAATTAAGTGTTTTGTCTAACGTGTGAACCGTGAAGTGTAGACGCGAGTTGGAGAATATAAAAAATTTGAGAATCCCTAATAAGACAAGTAACTTTGTCCTAAAAAGTGAAGAGAGATCAATAAGACATTTGATCCTAAATATCTCCAAAACTACACTAAATCGAAGAAACATCCTCGTACACAGTTTTGATCCCAGGCCTCTGAGAAAGAGGGCGAATGCACTTCAAAGCAATACTCAGAATCTCCTTCATTCCCTTTTCAGCAACCGGAACATTCATATCTGAAGCCAAATCAGGATCCAAACAATCCAATCCTTCTCCCTTAGCAACTCTCAAACGAACCCAGTCCGTCAAATCAACACCGCCGTCTTCCACCGTGACAACATCGCCGGCGCATTTTCCGGTCAAGAGTTCAAGTAAGATTACACCATAAGCATAAATATCTGACTTAAAACTGGGAATTGGCTTCCTTGATGTAGCTAATTCAGGCGCTCTGTATCCTAAAATACCCGCATCGAGAATCTGTTCCGTTGTTCCTGATTGGATCATGAGACGATGAAGAAAGTAATCTGAAACACGTGCATTCAAATCAGGGCCTTCGAGGAGTATATTAGTCGCTTTAAGATTCCCATGTGGAATTGCTCGATCAAAATGGAGATAATTGATGCCTCGTGCTATGTCTACTGCGATTTTGAGCCTCTGTTGCCATGTTAAAACTGGTCCTTTTCTTCCTGGTTTATCTGCATTTTAAAACAACATTTGTTATGTATAATGAACAAGATTCGAATGCGATGAATCGGGATTCATACCGTAGAGAAAACTAGCAAGACTTCCATTCGAAACATATTCCGAAAGAATCAGTTTCTCATGTTGTGTTGGTCCCCAATAATATCCTCTTAAACATACAACATTCGGATGTCGAATATTTGCGAATCTTTTAGCTTCTTTCATGAACTCTTTCTTCTGTTTAGCAACTCCTTCTCGCATCCATTTCACTGTCAAAAACACCCCGTTTTCGAGTGTAGCTCGATATGATGTTCCATGGCTACTTCTTCCGAGTAGTTCGGCTGGTGCTTTCGAAAGTTCTTCGGCTGTAAATGAGATCGTATCATCGAGAAAATAAAGCTGACCCGCAAGTTGATCCGGTGATCCGATATCTAATCTCGAAAGATTCTCCATTGCAAAAGAATCACCCGAATCGGGTGACCATGAAAATTGGCTTGCTTTTGATGGAGAGAAACCAATAACTTCACCTATTTTCTCTTCACTAATGAACTCACTTCCTGCTCTTGCTCCCTTTCGAGAATTCACTACATGTTGTGCTGATATTGTCATTGCACCTGAGCTTTCGAGGCCCCCGAAGCTCGAAAGAATTGTCGAAGATTGATGACTAACACCTTTCACATTTGCAAAAGACCGGGAACTCGTTACGGTCCAGTTACAACGGATTAGAACACCGAGAAGGATCAAAACACAGAGAGCAAATACAGAAGCCACAGCTATCAAAACAATAATGATCGTTATCGAACGTTCCTTGTTTCGATTCCCGGATACACTTCGAGGTGTGTTTGGTAGCTTCAATTCGGTGTTTCCCGGGTAAAAAGACGAGCGAGGAAACCCTCGTAAGTTCTCCGGAACTACACCCGAAAGTTCATTATAAGATGCATTGAAACTTTGTAAACTTGCAGATAAGTTCATTGGCAATGCACCAGTTAGAAGGTTCCTTGAAAAGTCGAGAACTGTCAGTGATACGATATCATTAAACGAGTTCGGAATCAAACCGGAGAACTGATTACCGGTGAAAATGATCACTCGAAGATGAGTAAATGATCCTAATTCAACAGGGATATTACCACTGAACTGATTGTTCGAAAGATCGAGCACACGAAGAGCCGAAACATTAGAGAAAAGCGAAAGATCAATACTCCCAGATAACATATTGTTCTGTAAATGAAGTTCGTTCAATGTCGATGACGTTAAAAGCTGCGATAAAACACGACCATTCAACTTGTTGAAACCGAGATCAAGATTTGCTAGTTTTGGATATAAAGACAAGACTTTTGGCAAAGAACCATTCAAAAAGTTATGTGATAAGTTCAGATAGTTCAATCTTATAAACTGAGGTGTTATCTCAGGAATCGAACCCGTTAAACGGTTTCGACTCAGATCAAGAACTTCTACGTCACCCCATTTCGTAATCCTCGTTAAACTCCCTTCGAATTTGTTATTCGAGAAATCAATAACAGAACAACTCCCAGTTAATAATGGAAGTTCACCAGATATCATATTTGATGAGATATTAAGAGTTCGAAGTGTTGTTGAAGTTATCATCCGAATCGAACCTGTAAGTTAAAGCACTTAAAATCGAAAGATCATCGAAAAAAACGATAAATAAGTTACCTGAGAGATTGTTTATGCTTAAATCAAGCTCTGTTAGAACTAAAGAATCGCCTTTGAGAAGACTATAAGGAACTGAACCAGAGAATGTGTTGTTTCGAAGCTTAAGAATTTGAATATAATAAGCAAAGTTGAAGCCTGGTAATTCTCCTGTTAATTGATTATCACTCAAATCTAAAACTTCCAAGTTCCCAAATGCCTGAGTTTCATGTTTTCCGACGAGCGTTCCGATTATCCGATTACGACTGAGATTCAGATGCTTAATACTTGGAGAAATCTGATTCAGAAAATTCTGCTGTTGATTCATAGAACAAGACAATGAATTCCCACTAAGATCAACATATTTAGCAGTCGTAAGAACGATTAATTCGGGATCAAGATCGCCTTCAAGCAAATTATCATGTAAATCAAGTACATCTAGCTGGTTCATCACCTCAAAGCCTTTAGGAATTTTACCTGTAAATCCATTTGTTGACAGATTAAGATACACTAAACCTCCTAATCTTGTTAATGACAAAGGTAATGAGCCTGAAAGGAGATTTCGACTCAAATCGAGTGACCGGAGTGATGAGATTCCGGCAATGGTTGCCGGGATTGAGCCGGAGAATTTGTTGCCAGCTAAAGAAAGATTCTTTAAGCTAGCTAAGTGGGAAATTTCATAAGGAAGTGATGAGAAAAACAAGTTATTTGAAAGATCTAGATACTCAAGGCTTTTGAAGTTAACGAGATTGTTGGGTAATTTACCAGAGATTGAATTGTTTGAGATTGAAAGCTTCACGAGCATGGTGAGATTTGAAAGAACGGCTAAATCGAGTTCAGCTGTTAATTGAAGATTATCAAGAACTATTGCTGCAACATTATCTCCATTGCACATAATCCCATTCCACGAAGAAGGGCAGCCATTGAAATCAATAGATTCATCGTTCCATGAATCTAGGAGAAAACCAGTTGGGTCATGCTTGATTCCTTTTTTGAACTCGAGTAATGCGAGAATATCCTGAGAAGGAAGCTGCGCTAAGCAGGAGATAGAACAAAGTAGCACAACAAAAAGCCCAAGAATTTTCATTCTATATCGTTCCTCTAGGGTTTAGTAGTCAAAACAGCGAGCACCCAAAGCGCATTTTGAGAAGCTTGAACTGGGGTTTTGCAGCGGGAGAAAGAAACAGCTTCTAAACCCTTCAAAAGGGAAGCATTTGCGCGAACAAATGTATTTGTAGCAAAGGAAACATAACTTTGAAAAATCGAAACTTTCACAGGGACAAAAGACGTGAACTAAAGGCGCCTTTGAAGAATACAACAGCAGCACAAGAAAAAGTGAAGTGAGATTCCCAAATCTAATGCTCTTGTTGGTTATTACCACCAACTCTCACATGACAAATCTATGTACCCTTTTCATATTTCATTTCAATCTCCATTATCGCGTAAACTTTTTGTTCCTTTCCCTAAAGTTAAATCAGTATGCCAAGCAGAATCAGGCGGGATGATATTTTTTACTCGATTTCCTCAAAAGTGTTCAGGCTCCAAAGGGAAAGTCATCATCAGAACTGAACACAGTAAAAAGATAACTGGGTAGTGGGGAGCTTAGCAAGCAGAGCACCAAACACAAAATACTTTTTATTCATTTTTATTTACAGAGGGTTGTTTACAAAGAAAACAGAGAAGAGAATCTTGAAAATTGGAAACTTGAAACAATAAGGCAGAATCATTAAATGGGTTTTCGGCTCCTTAAGAGATGCTTGTCTCTCTCCCATCCCATTCACTGGAATTTATACCAAGTTGTTGGCTTGGCTTGGCTTCGCTTTCATTCGGACAGGGACGAATGTTATAACTCATGTGGGCCCATCTCACGTGGGCCCCATTTGCTGACCTGTTGACTGTAAAAAAATACTACTCATTGCACGTGAGCGAGAGGGTCCATCGGGCCAAACTGTTCACACAATTTGGGGTTTTATAGGATTGAGTTTTTCTTAAAAAAACTTTCGATTCAACAAAGAATTGGTTAACCAAACCGTTTGGGATGCTCAATTATCATCACATTCATAGCTTATTACTTTCATTTAACTGTTTATTTAGTTTCGCAAGAAGAAATATATAACTATTAGTAGCATAAATAACACATTTATAGGGATGACAATTTATGTTGTCGGTTTTCACTGTACACTTGATGGTACAAAATATTTTTTTAAAAAAATGATATTTAATTAGTTTTTTAGTATCATATCCAAAAAAATCAGAAATCGATCCTAATACCCGATGTTAGACGGTACGAAAAAAAATACCAATATTGAACAAACTTTGACGACCCGACAGTATACCTTCTGATATGAAAACATTGTGCATCACAGGTTATGAAATGAAGGTATATGTCATTTTACATATATTAACCGTCGTTACCCACACATAGTTACTTAAATACAAAATTAATTTGTTCATTGTTGCGCTTACTTCAACTCATATATCACATAAGACAAATGGGTTAAATTTAATTATATATATTTGTAAAAATACACATCACAAAAATTAGTTTTAGTTTAAATTTTCTCCAATTTTACATCTACGGATGTAAAAACTAAAACCTTTGAATTTTGAGTGATTTTTTATTAAGGATGTGTTGGGAAAAATTCCCTCTTTCCCGGAGAATAAAAGAATTCACGTTATCAAGGGTCTCCCATTTTCCGGGATCAGATCGAATTAATATGATGAGAACCGAATGTAAATGAAGAAAGGTAAAAGATACAAGATTTACCGTGGAAACCCAAAACCGGGAAAACCACGTGACCGATAAACCTTGGCCGTGAACTCACTATCACAAAAAGAATAAAATTGATTGATTACAATTGTCTTCATAATGTCTCTATTTATAGAGTCCAGCTATTATCTAATTTAGGAAATATTTCACAGAATATTCTACAATATTCTCTTTTCATATCTTTGACTGTATCTTCTACATATATATAACAAGATATATTTGCATATATTCTTCCATATATATATTCAGAATATATCTTTATATCTTATTCCATATATATCGCCAACAGAATATATCTTCATATCTTCTTCTATATATATATAACTAACAAGATATATCTCAATATCTTCTTCCATATATGCAACCAATAAAATATATCTCAATATCTTATTCCATATATTTAATGCGTCAATTAAGGAAAGATATTTCCCCTCGATACTCTCGAATCTCGATCCAAGTCTAATTCAACCTCTATCAAATAGACTTACACAATCGTTCGATCGATATCCTTAATAGATCCGAGATCTATCAAGTCGATCAACATCACCGCTTCATGTTAGGTTTCCTCTGATCGGTCTTTCACCATCGAGTCATTCGACTATCACCCGACCTCCATTCCTAACAGAATATACATGTTGTTTGATGAAACTCGTATTTTATCGAGTTTGAGAGATTTAATTTATTATTTTTCTAACATATAAATATTTCAAATAATCATTAGCTTTGCTCGATATAGAAATTTTGATACATGAAACATATTTAATTTGATATAATCATTTTTACTTGACTCGTTAAAAATAATAAAAATATGATTTCAAAATAATTAATTGTGTTTTGTATAAAATATATTTAATTATTATGATATTTATTTTTACATTAATAAATTATAACAAATTTATAAATCAACGATTAAATCTTAATTAAAGTGGGAGCATGTCTAATAATTAGTGATGATAATTGATCATCCCAAACGAACATGTATTAGACAGGACATTTAATAATCAATGTTTTCATACCGAACGGTATACCGTTCGGTAAGTCAAATTTCGCTCGGTATCGGTATTTTTTTTCGTATTGCTCGGTACCGGTTATTCGGGTCGATATCCGTGTTTTTTCCGGTCTAATCCTCAAAAACTAACTAAATATTAATTTTTTTAAAAATAAAATAAAATAAAATTTGATATTAGCCGGTATACCGATCGTACCGCTCATACCGGTCCGGACCGGAATGTAATTCCGGACCGATACGAAAACATTGATAATAATTAGTAGTCTAATCGCTATATCCGCCAATTTTCATCTCTATTTAAATGATCTTACTTTAAATAGTCACCAAATTTGAAAGTATAAATTTAATTTAATCAATTTAACATAATTTGTAATTCACTCATAGGTCATTAGCCCAATCTAGAGTTGGTCATGGGCCAAACTAATTCGTTAGCGAGCTCAACCAATCATGCCCAAAAGCCCATGAAAAGCCCATTTAGAATGATGTCTTCATATGCATTAATGGATCAATCAACCGTTTGAAGTGTCACCCTAACTTAGGCTTGTACACGAGTTCTAATTAAACACCATATATATAGTAGAAAGATTTAATTTTACAACTGCGATCCTAATATGTTAAGCTATTATATGATCATGCTCATTCGTCCGAATATAAATATGAACTTTGCTCAAATATTTTTTCATTTTCGTATATAATTGGAACGAACATCAATATTTTAATGAACATTCTTTGACAAAGATATTATTTTATTTATATTTAATATAAATATATTATTAAATATTAGAATTTTAAAAGTATAATCTATTATACTTCACATTATATCTCCATATTTTTTCTATTTTTATTGAATTATAAGTATTATAACAATTTTATCTTATAATATTCTAAATATAAAATTATATTTTTTTTTTATTTTAATCTAAATAATCAATCCTAGTATATTGAACTCTCGAAAAAATTTAAACTGATCGTTCGAATATGTCCGAACAAATTATTCTAACGAACATGAACATTCATATAAATATTTGAACAATATCCGAACATAAATTCATATTCAAATAAAATATGAACAAATATGAACAATGCTCGAATAAAAATATGAACGAACATGAACATAGAGAATTCGATTTGTTCAGATCGAATAAGAACCCTATACAAGATAAAAGAAACCCTCGAAATCTAAATAACATGAAAGATTCAACCAAAATAGGTATATTCAATAATTCAACCACAACAATGTATACAAATATATATATTTGAATGATTAAACCTAGATATATGACAAAATATATAAAATTGGTAAAATCGTACATATTTTTGACAGGTCTGGTTCAAAGTGCAAAAGATAGAAATAATATGCAAGATATACATTTTTATTTGCCTATAAATAAAGTAAATTCCAAATTTCCCTTTTTAAACAAAAAAATAATTACTTTCGTGAATTATTAATAAATAGAATTTTGACCGAAACTATTTGTTGCCCTAATCAATGCAATTAGTCAATATTTCATAATACCTTCCGTTTCTTTCCCAATTCCCATCACTCTAAAACTTATTATTATTTCACTTTAAACTTTATAAAATAATTAAATAAATAATCTTTCCAAAATCCAAAGATCCTTGTTTCAAGAATCATATTCAATATCTCATATACAAAATTTTTATTTTTTGACCTTATTTTTATATAAATATTCTAAGTAACAACTGGTTCAAAAGAAGCAACAAGATGATACTATTGCTGTGGATTCTCTGTGCTTTTCTTCAACTTGTATCAGCAACAAATCTACCCGAATGGCATCGATTCGACAGACGAATGATCGAGATGATCGTCGTTGATCAGTCGGGTTCTGGGAACTTCACGAGCATTCAGAAAGCTATTGATTCAGTTCCTTCTAACAATAGAAGATGGATATGTATCAGAATCAGACAAGGAATATACAGGTTTCTTTATCAGTTCATTTCTTTTTTAGGGTTTTCTTTGATAATGTGTTCTTTTTTCGATGTCGAGAATTCCGGGTTTCTTGATAAGTTCATTTCTTTTTTAGGATTTTCTTTGATGATGTGTTCTTTGTTCGATGTAGAGAAATTACGGGTTTCTTGATTATTTCATTTCTTTTTTAGGGTTTTCTTTGTTCTTTGTTTGATGTAGAGAGATTACGTGTTTCCTGATCAGTTGATTTCTTTTAAGGGTTTTGTGTTGATTATGTGTATTTTTTGTTTGATGTAGAGAAAGAGTTTCGATCCCATTTGACAAGCCTTACATATTTCTAAAAGGAGATGCAAAGAGGAAGACGATTGTAGTTTGGAATGCTTATGGTTCGGTTGTATCGAGTGCGACATTTACATCCGAAGCAGATAATATCGTAGCGAAAAGCTTAACTTTTGTTGTAAGGACAAGATGTCAAATGAAGCTTGTTAGAATGTAGAAGAAATGATTGTGTTTTTGTCTTTTGTTTGTGTAGAATTCCCACAACTATCCACTTACGAGCAAAGTTAAAAGAACAGTTGCGGTAGCAGCAATGATCGAAGGCGATAAGTCGATGTTTTACCGATGCGGATTCATCGGTTTGCAAGATACATTATGGGATGTAAAAGGAAGACATTATTACAGGCTTTGTACTATCCAAGGCGCTGTCGATTTCATCTTCGGTTCAGGCCAATCGATTTTCGAGGTACAAATTCTAAACCCTAAACTCTAATTCTTTTGAGATATGAAGATTTAGAGAATATTAATCAGAAGAATATTTCTACAATAATCATAGATATACATAAATAATTTTGCCGAAGGTACAAATTTTACAGAACTGGTTATTATCCTCTAAATCTTCATATCTCCAACAAATTCTACGTCACACGAGCAAAGGAAGTTTATCAATACTAATCGAATTACATTGAGCAGAGATGCACACTATCAGTAACCGGAGGTGCATTATACGGATACATTGGATACATAACGGCACAAGGTCGATGGAACCCTTCGGGAAGCGATGGTTTCGTGTTTAAGGACTGTAACATCATCGGAGATGGGAAGGTATTTCTCGGCCGGCCATGGCGGCAGTACGCTCGAGTTGTCTTCTTAAATACGACAATGGGAGATGTCATTGTTCCTCAAGGATGGGATCCTTGGTTCACAAGAGGCCATGAGTAAGTGAAAATTTCTCTTATCCAATCAAGCAAAGTTATTTACTATGATCCCAAATGAATGTTTTGTCAAATCGAACAGGGATCGATTGACATTTGCGGAATACGGGTGTTCGGGGGTTGGAGCAGATATGTCGGGGAGGGTGAAATGGGTGAATCAAGATAGCAGTACGGATTTACAGCCGTTGATGAGCATTTCGTTCATCGACGATCATGGTTGGGTCCCAAAATATTGTCGCCTTTTTGGTGGTTGCTTACTCGGTTAGACCCGAAGATTTGATTATGATGATCATCAATCACTTGTAATTAATTAGTTACTACTAAGCATGAAGATTTATTGCAAATCTGTGCTTTATTTAAATAACAAGAACAATAACAATAAGAATCCTTATAAAGTTCATGGGAATAGAGGGAACCTGAAGTTTCCTGATGCATAAGAGATTATGTTTCTTTTCAATGGTGAAACGTTGTTTGCCACTCGAAGCGCAGCAGCTCGGAGAGCGTTCACCGGTCCAAAATCGATCGAATAAGCTTTCTGAAACCCGTCGAGGATCGCAATCATCGCTGTATTCGCAGCTCGTCTTTCTGATTCATATATTTTCAGTAAACTAACCTGAATCATCACAATACACAAGCGTTTATAAACCGAATTGGAGTATGTTACGATCCCAAATCCCGAAACACCCATAAATTATCTTCGATCCATCTACTTAACCGGGATTCAGGATCGTAACACAGTAAAGCATGAACCCGATAGCCAAAAAGAATATAGAAAATGTACCTCGCCGATATCGGATCCAACAGCAATACCTTTTGCGATAACTTTCGAAAGAGAAAGGGCATCGGCGAATCCCATGTTAACTCCTTGCCCGGCCAAAGGATGAACAGTATGTGCAGCATCGCCAACAAGAACAATACGTTTTAATGCATATGTATCAGCATGTTGAACAGATAATGGGAATGCCAATCTCTGTGAGGATAGTTTACTTACTTCTGGAGGGATTTCAAACAACTCTTTTGAAGATATAGCTGTATCTCCAGTTAGCCAAGAAAACGGAGCTTCACCAAAAAACAGCACCGGTTTCGGATGTGGACCATAACCGGTATCAAGAGCTTGGTTCACTTCTTTGACGAAATCAATGTCATGCATTGCCTTTCTTTCGGTTGACTCTTCGGGTGTCATTGTCCATACGATGTTGCTAAAACGATCACCTATTGGTAGAAGAGCAATCGGACCATTGGGAAGAAATCGTTGCCAAGCACAATGATTTTCCTTTGCGTGTTCTACCGTGCATATGATCGCGTCTTGTGAATATTTCCAACCGGTTGAGGTAATCTCGGCTAGTTCCTTTACACGAGATTTTGAACCATCGGCCCCGACCTGAGGATCAAGTAAATATTATTTCTAAAGCTCTTAAGAAGATAACGATAGAAAGAGCATTTTCGGTGAAAATGGTGAACCGGAGCCCCCATTGGCATCTAAAAATATAGAAATTTTGGATTCAATGAGCCGGAAGAGTGTCGTGTAGCCCAGTCCATGAGTGATGTGAATCAAATTGAAAAGGCTAGATCAAACCAATTACTAATGATATCACATCCCTTATAAATTAGAACATTTTTATTTCTACAACCGACATGGGACAATATTTCAACAAAAAACACAAAACTTACCACTAATTTTGCATATAAGCTACTTCCATTATCAAGTTCCAGTTTCACTGAAGATCCATGATTAGTTGGTGAAGAGGTTGTTTCTGTGGACATCGAACTTAATTTGAAAGGATAAACTTTATGTTGAGAGGTTGAGTCCTGTTGAAAGCACATCCAAACAGAAAAATGGAGTCCCATAAACAATAATCTAAAAGAAATTAACCAGATACAACACACAAGCAACATTTGTATAGCTGCTGGAACAACTCGAAAGGAGGCAAATCAAATTATAACTCATAGTTCTATAACCAAAAAGTGCACCAGCATAAAAAGTGACCAATAAATTGATGAATCAACTCTTGCCTATTTTGAAGATAGCATCCACGGATAAAAACAAATTTTGGGAATCGAAAAAACTAAACAAAGGGTCTTATGTACCTTTAGGCATGAATACAGAGAACTGTGAAGCACTTTATTTTCGACGACACACCTAATGAAAATAAAATAATTTTCATATGACGACATCAAGATGAACAAAGATATGAGAAGGTCATGTTTTAACATTTGTAATTACCCCAAATAATCATTGGAAATGTCTCTAGCATTGTATCTTGTGCATCCAAGACCTGTGTAATCCCATACCTGGAGAAATCCAACATATAATGACAAATATGCAGTACGCTCTAGAGCCTCGGTCATTTTATTTCGATATTGACATTATACAACAGTATACTGAAATAAATAATATTAACAAAAGGTAACTAAATTATTTTACGAAGTCGATGAACCATCATAATTCGTAGTGTTGAGCTGAATCACAACACCTGCATTTTATCGAAATATGCATGCCGATTCTGTTCAACATATTTCCATGCACCCACATCTGAAAGATAGAGTAGCCACAAATTCATAAACTAAAATAAGTAAACTGATGTTGTAATGTAAACTAAATTCGGATTGAAAAAAGCCAAATTTTGATTAAGAGCTCTAAAATCTCATACATGTTACAATTTTGAATCAACATAGCAAATCTGCAATGTTATGATGGAATTACATACAACAAAAATACCTCTAAAAAGATCTATAGTTGCCGGAGTTATGGTACTAACTCTTGGATCCGGGGGATCCTCTTTATTAACAGAACCATCACTAAGCAATGCAGGATTGTTGTCAATAATTGCGATACTCAAGTGCTTTGAGAATGGCCTGTTTGCTGAAATGATAAGGTTATGATTAGAGACCTCAGCATCCAAATAAAGCATCCATGTATTGACGGCTTCTATTTATGATGGGATTATTAAAAATAGGAAAAAATGGATGGGTCCCCAAAGTTTCGTGATTTTGGCAAATTTGATCCCCTGACTTTAATTTGGCATCATCAGTAGTCCCTATATTTTGAATATCTTGGCAAAAATGGTCCCCAAAGTTTTCAAATTTGGTCCCCATATGGCAAAAACTAGTCCTCAAAATTTGAGGACCAATTTTGCCACACACAGTAAATTTTGAGGATTAAATTTGCCAAAATTGGAAACTTTAGGAACTAGTTTTGCCAAAATTTCAAAGTTTGAGTATTAGTTTTGCCTTTAAAAAACTTTGAAGATTAGATTTTCCAAAATTAAGAAACCTTGGGGACCGAATTTGCCAAATCATACAAACTTTGAGAACCTTAAATGCCATTCGCCCGAAAAAAATAAATACTTATATCAAAGTAATCATAACTTGAACAAGAGAAGGTCCTTTAAAAGATTTTTAACAGAATAAATGTTACCCAAAGAGCAAGCTAAAGCCATGCCAACCATGCCACCCCCAACAATAGCAATATCATGAATAGGAGCCTCATTGATATGTTCATGATTGTTAACCTCCTGTAATTTTTAGATAAGCATTTATTAGAAACATCGCTAAGGGTCCATACGAATATGAATTGCTGCAACGAATATGACACAAAATATGCAGAGAAGTTCGATTGGTGTTGGTTCATTTTAATGGAAATATAGACGGAGGGACGATATACTTGAAAGTTATTACATACTAACTTGTTGGTTATCTTCACGAGGTAATTTTACACCTACACCGCTGCATAATGTTCTTCGTGCCAATTTCAGATGATGGATCTTAGATATCAATCTCCTCACCATGATCTTACTCTAGAATAAAAAAGACGGGTCACTCAACAATACCCATATTCTGAAAATAATACTTGACAATGATATCACATGAAATAAACCAACAGAGGACTCAGCCAGAACTTACAATGGGCAAATTAAAACATGTTCAGGATCAAACATAGTGCAACATGAGAATACATCAAATAGACAAAGCCATGCACCCCACATTAGATCAGAGACAAATTAACCCCAAAACCGAATTTCCATGAACAAACCAAACTAACCAACAGACAGCAAATCGAAAGACGAACGCGAAAATTACAAGAATTGGGAAAACTCACTGAAAGGGAAAATTGAATATCCTCCACCGACGATGAAGTGAATGAGGGCCGTAGATGCTGAAGCAACACTCTCTGCCTATCAACCTCTTCTACAGAAGATCTTCTTCGGAAAAATTATACAGAATAACATGTCAACGATCGACGGCGACGCTTATCTAAATTCGATCGGTGCGCTGGGAAGCGTAAAGTGTAAAGACGTTAACTAATTTCCTTATTTAGTTAATTAGATGATATGTTCAAGTAATGAAAGATCATAAAATTAAATTTTTAGTTATAATATCATAATTATAAATAAACACAATATATATTTTATATGTTTGGAAAATATTAACATTCAAAAAAACAAAAACAAATCAATCAACATATTTAATTAAAAAAACAATCGTTATTAAAAAATAAATAGTTATATATATCACCAACTAATAAATAATTCATATATATTATGTAACTCTAATTAAACTCTCAACATAAAAGTTAGTTGTTTCTTGCAAGAAACAATCAAACTTTTTGATCTTAATAAACGAGTCGTCTTTCGAACAATACTTCAAGATTCTTTTGCGCCACCAAAACACAAAATTATTATTCTCGCAAACATATAATGGAACAATCATTTCAAAATATTTCTTCAACTTGCCATTCAAACGAATTTTCAATCGGATTTCCCACTTTCCATCTTCTTTTAAAATCCAAAGGTTAGCTGTTTCTCTCGTCTTTTCAAAAGATATAACACATAAAAATTCATTCGTAACATTAATATCAGACCAAATACACCCTTCTTCTGGAAACTTGATCGTTATCCATATCTCATTCGTTAAATCAAATGCAATTATGAATGAACGAGAATCGAGTTGAGGAGTTATTGGTTCGGATTCTCCAAACCAATAAAGTTTGCCTCTTGAAAACTTTCCCATAAAACTAGATGGACGTGGATATAGTGGCAAGATCGTCATTTTCCAAGAAAAGTGTTTTGAACTATAAACTTGAATTCTTATGTTCGATGAGTTTTCTTGAATCATCACAACTTTGTAATCCATGTTAACTTCATCGTAACCAAATCCGACACTCCACAAATGGAATACCGTATCATCCCTGTGAATTCGAGGTAGAAACTTGTAGTCTCTCGTAGATGGGTTCCATAGAGTTACGTTATGGTATGAACACATGATACATATAATGCCGTGACACGAACCGACGATCCCAAATATCGAAGGAGAAGGATTAGGCATGCCTAATATAAAATCATTTGTTGGAAATTTAACATTATCTTCGGAATGAGAATCATAAGGAACCATAGAAATAAACTTTGCAGAGTTGAAATAATCGTTCATAATAAAGAGTTTCAAACGACTAATACAACTGATGTTAAACTCGAGATTTGATTGGATGAAACTCTCACTTGTGATCAACGAAGAACATTTTCGTGAAACAGACTTGAATCTCAGGAGAGATTTGACGTGAGTTCTCGTGAGGATTTTAGCAACAAGGTCTTCGGTCAAATACGACATCTTTTTTTTTTCTAATACAAACAAAGAGAGAGTTTTGTGCTTGTTTATATAGAGTGGAATTATGAAGATTTTCATGAATACCTTGAAAATATATGTTTTTTAATTAGGAAGTTCTTTAATTATGGTAATAAACTTAATTAATGATTATTTAGATTTTATACTATTGGATTACAAGAAATATATATAATCTCATACCTAATCAATTATTGGAGATTGAATTTGTTTTGGGCGGTTTGTAATTTAAGTTTATTTTTATTTTAATATATATATATATGTGAAAATAATAGTTGGTTAATATCAATATTTTCATACTCAAGTTGAATGTTTATCAATTAAAAATTACGAATAACTTGTTGGAAATACGAATTCAAGTTAAATATAATATTATGAATAATTTATTGATATAATATTAACATATATCAACTAATCTCACCTAGATTTCAATCTCTTATTGGTGTTGTTTGGAATGACGGTAGACCACCCGGTGCGATGAACGTACCGCAATTGTTTTCTATTTTAATCAAACATAATTAATAACTGCGTTCGTGCGACCGTAGAAAACAGCGGTGAATTCACAGTTGGTTTAACCCAACGGCCACCATAACGCAGTTTTCAAATATCAATTTTACCATTGTAAATTATAATTAGTTTTTTTAAAAAAATAATTTTAATGAATAACATTTTATATTTTTTCAAGTATATGTTCAAAATATCAAAAAAATTTAAAATATATTTTTAACGTAACAAATTTATCATAAAATAATATGAATATAATTTTAAGTTATAAAAAATTATTTAAAAATAAGGGTAAAAAAATCATTTTATAACATCACGATCACTACATCGCTGTTTCAAAAACAGTTTTTTAAAATCACGATCAGTTCATCTCACAGCACAGTACAGTCATCTCATCTCACCGTTATTTATCAAACGCTGTTCCAAACGTGCCCATTGTATTATCACTTTTAGATATATTTACAATTTTATAATTATTATATTCACCTAATCATTTATTTTAAATTAATTAATAACTAATCTCGATAACAGTCGAGATTCCGTTTCAATGAACAAATTGGTGTAGAAAATAAAGTTTATATAAAATGTTTCTAATTCAAAATGTAATTAGGATTCCCTTGAAAGTAAGTAATATTACTAAAAATGAGAAAATTACGGGGTCCCAATGTTTAAAATAGTATAAAGACAATGTCTCTATAGTTTTAAAACAGTTCAAAAATAGTTCTCGAGTGAATAGTAGCAGTTTTCGTCTTTATTCGTATAAGTGGTTTTAATAATTTATGTATTATTTTAAAATTTTCAAGTTTGGAGACATATTAGATCTTTTCAAGGTTAATTGATCAATACAAACTATGAAGACGTTTAAAATATTAACAAATATTAGAGTCAACTATAAACAGTTTTGGAAGTTTGGAGATCAAACACGTAATTCTTAAACTTTGAGAGTTGATGTTTACAACATTTAAAAGTTATGGGATCAATAACACACATTATATCAAATTAGATGATTTTTTATACAATTTGTAAACTTTAAAGACACCACCTTTATATTATAATAAAGTTGTGCTATGACAAACACCACTCTAAAATAATTTATATATTATTTATTTATAAAAGGGAATTCACCATTCTCTAAATTATTTATTTATAACGAATTTACAAATTCAATCACTTCTTAATATACTTCACATGTCAAATATGGAAAAAATATAAAAATGTTGCTATGTACAAAAAGAACCAAATTTTGACATTTGAGATGTATAAATCAATGTTTTTATACCGGTATGGGGTACCATTTCGATTTGGATCGGTACAACCGGTAAATATTTTTTTCCCGGGTCGACATGGAAACCCAATTACCGATGCCGCTCGGTTTTCATTGTACCCGAAGGTATGAAAACATTGGTATAAATTTGATGTGAATCTAAATTTGAATTTATTGCCTATGACATGTTCAAGTCCTTGCACTCTTACAATAACTCTTTCTCAACTTCTTCTCCTCTTCAGAAATCCGTGAATAATCACTAAAAACTGCGAATGGATCTTCACAACTTTCAGTCCGGGATTGGAACCGAGACGATGTCGAGCCTTGGCTCTCACCGGCACAAGCATTTAGAGTCGACAAGGGCTTTAGTTCTTCGAACTTGATAAATGTAACCATTACTCTAATAGTCGGAACCAAAGGAATCGCAACCTGGCTCGTTACAACATGAATAAAGTGTCAAAATATGTACATGTAACAACACAAAAAATGTAATGTAATATAGAACCTTTACAGGGAAAGTCCCTTTAGGTAGTTTTGTGGTGAAAAGCTCTTTCAGTCGTCTTATCGCTTTAATCTTATTTGCTAAAATATCGAATACCGGAATAACTTCCTCCATTTTTAACGGAAAATCCAATGAAAGCCATAGAACTGGCTTCAAGCCTTTTTTATACTCTTTTTCATCACTAGTTGATAAAGTTTTCTGAAGAAGATCACTAACTTTATCCTTAAAAAATTGAGAATTCTGAGGCTTATCGTCTCGTTTCTTCGAAAAACTTAGCCATCCTCTCTTTTTCTTCTTGTTTTCGACATTGATACCATTAGCAATAACATCCATTTCGTTATTGTCTTCAATGATAAAATCCCTTGTATCATAGTAACTCTCATTATTCGAATCCGAATTTTCGAGCTTAATTACAGCCTCATTCTGGTCTTCTTCTTCATAATAATCCGAATCAGGCTGCGGTGCACCAAGAACTCTTCTCGACTTAAGACCTGCCTCAACATTATGCATATCATAAACTTTAGCCTTCCATGGACCAACCATTTCATTTTTCTCATGTTTTCTCCATGTCATTTGAGGTAAAAGAATTGCTTGTGTGACATCAATACCAGTTCGGGTTACGTTAGTACTCAACGTTGATGTAATTTCTTGCTGAATGTCCGACTCACTATAACCGTCACTGAACACATTTACAACTTCTTTCTTCTTGTGTGAAACAAGACAAAGTGAACCAGGACAAAATATACCATTCTCTAATCCATCACCAAGGAACAATGCACTCTTATCGGCACGTTTTATTTTAAAACCATCGAAACCGGAGAACGTATAATCTGCCCTTAAATTTGCTCCTATTTTCCATATTCTGTATGTATCTGAAGGTGCAATCCTTGAAATAAAAGGGATTACAGAGCTCTCAAAATTGAACCTAATCTCCATATAAAAATTCCTCATCCTTCTCATGGTTCCTGTAAATAAGAGTATTCTTCTGCACCATTTAACCCATACCAATGGCAAATAATGTGTAACAATTATCTTCACAATCCATTCTTTTTTGAGACAAACAGCTTCTTGTAGTGCACTCCATCCTTGCTCATTATGCAAAGTGCAATCTACTCCAGCTTGCATAAGCATTTCTACTGCAGTTTCATCCCCAAATTTAACAGCTAAATGAAGTGGGGTGTCCCTGTTAGGGACATCTCTTCTATCAATCACTTTGGATATAGCATCAGCTTTAGCCTCTTCTTCAAGTGAAATTGACTCTATCCGAATTTCGGATGGATCACGAAGCTTAGGAAGAGATTGAATAATGCTTTTTAGACCAGTGTAATCCTTTAAGATTATGGCCTTATGGATAGGACTATGCTCATATTTCACCAATTGAGCCCACGCCATTTCTCTCAAATCAACAAATTTAGCTACAAAGTGTCAAAAATTGATGCATTCAAAGCCCTACACAGGGGAATCTGTACAAAACTTCGAACATAGAAAAAAATTGAAAAGAAAGGTACGAGATTATTAAACTCTTCAATCAAGCAAACGAAAAAAAAACACAGTATCAAAACACTACAATTTTAGTTTAATCAACTAATTATTAAAAAAAGTCGCAATAAAATTGAACCCTTGTTCTTGAGATGCGCAAATTTGCAATCAACAGTACGATCATCACTCAAAGCATCAACATAACATCAAGATTTCTGAAATATATAATGATTTAAAGAATATCGAAAGATTCAGATCTCAGATACTCACAGTCACATATACAATCTTAAACGAGAGAATGTAACAGCATTACCCCAATCAAACAGTTTCAGTAGCGTCGGAGTACGACTTAGGGGGATTAAGTGTTAAATTGTAAAAAACTTGATCAAACCAATATGATAGAAATTCCTCCCTTATAAACCTAATTAATCTCTTTTTTTTTCTAATATGGAACAAATTCCAACATTCCTCCTCAAGTCCAACCATAAGATTGCAACTTGAAGTGAATCGAATCAGCTCCGATATCATATTAAATTTATAGAGTCGAGTCAATTAACGTGAGAAGTGTGCTCGGATATAACGTATACGAGGGATGAAACCACATTGTAAAACACTTGAAATGTGGTCTCATCTCTTATACGTCGTATCCGCGCACACTTCAATTATCATTTCGGCCAGACTTTAGAAATTTAATATAAAGGAAACTCATGCGGGTAAATTTTGGGAAAATTATAGTTACAATCTCAGCGATCTTGACTGCAGATTTTGCAGAGGTTATTTTTTTGAAGATTGAAGGAGAACGAATGAAGAACATCATCATGTGCATGTAATATGAGCTCAGTTGGAAGATTCCGTACCATCAAAATATTTAATATTTATAATAATAAATTATTCGTAAAATACTATTTAAAATTAATATATGTAATGTATTTAAATTATTAATGAACATACAAATAATTGAACTTTAATAAATTGTATCGTGTTAATGTGATAAAAACATATGATAATTATTAAGAAATTAATAATCATTTCAATTTACTATTTTTATGGACAATCTCATCTCTTTTAAATTTATGATATACTGATCTAGTATATCGAAAATTTAAGATATACCTATTTGGATCGATATTTAAACGAGTTTTAAGAGAATCGATGGGATCTAACTTGTTGATTTAGGAAAAAATTACAAGTTTGTAAAACTTTTTATATTTGAAAATAAAGATAATATAAATTGAAAATGATTTAAAAAATTATTTATTTTATTTAGATTAATAATTTTATTATTCTATTAGGAATCTTATATACATAATATTGATTCAAGTACGGACTCATTGGACTTGAATCGATCACTACCAGTTTTTATACTGATCATTACCGGTTTTTAAAACATAGTTTAAAAGAAAAATGTGATCACAACTAAGGTGCAAGAAGATACTAAATTTTATTATGAATTGAGAAAATTAAGATCCCCCGATGTTTAAAAATTGTGTACAAAACCTCTCAAGCTTTAAAACTATTCAAGAAGGAGTCTAGATTGAATAGTAACAATTTGCATCATTCTACATGAAGTGATTTGATAATTTATATGTTATTTTTTTATTTTTCAAAGTTTATAGAGATATTCATTTAAGTTTTGAAGGTTTCGAAGTGAAATACGAATCATAGATATATTTAAAATATTAAAGAGTGCTAGAATCAAATATTAACAATTTTGAAATTTCGGGAACTAATTATACAGTTATTAAATTTTGAATGAGTGATGTTTACAACTTAAAAAATTTGAAATCAACTACACCTATTTTATAAACTTAAGAGTTTTACATCTAATTTACAAAATTTAAAGCCAACACATTTATACTATTTTAAAGTTCGAGAACCACATACAAATAGGGTTGTTACACAATCCGAAAAGTTTGTGAACAATATATGTTCGAATAGTATGTGATCGTGTTCGCTCGTTCGAATAAAAGTATGAACATTGTTCGAAAATTATTTTTTGTTCGTTTATAATTTGAACGAACATGAACATTTTCGTGAACAAATTTGAACGTTCGTGAACAAATATATTATTTTAATTAATTTTTATACTAATAGATTATTATAGTATTTATGTTTAAAAACCTTTGCAAAACTTTCTTATGTCGTTAGTAGGGTAGTTTCTTATTTGTTTTGTGAAAGATAATTGTTTGATTATTTTTTCAGTACATTTATTTTTTGTGATTTTGTTTGTAGAACAACAAAATATGATTTTTTTGGTGAAGTTGGCAGAAATAGTATAAACATGTTCGAACAAATCGTACGACAATGTTCGAACAAATTATTCGAACGAACATGAACATTCACATAATAATTTGAACAATGTTCGAACATATTTTCAAGTTCGAATAAAATATGAATGAACATGAACACGTTCGAATAAAAATATGAACGAACATGAACATATCGAATTCAATTCGTTCGGATCGAATAAGAGCCCTAAATACAAACACCACTCAAATGAATTATTAAAATAAAACTATTTAATCGAAATTAAATCCAAATTATAATAAATTATTTGTAAATTAATGAAATTACAGGTTTATCCTCAAGAAAATCCATGACAATAACAACAGAGCCTCACAACGCAGTAGAATTATGTCATTCGACATTGCAGAAGCAGCTCAAGTTAACGAGCATCTCTCGACAGAAAGTTATGAGTTTCAAGCTTACGAGCGTTAGAGAGTTCATCACAGGCATCACCTCTTTCAAATACAGCAGCAGCTCCCATTCCCGTACCTGAATTCAAAAATTTCATCAGCACAATGAAAGAATGATGCAACATTTACTAAATTTCTATAATCGAGTCAATTTACGTATAAGAAAAATAAGACCACACTATAAAAGAGTTAAACAAATCATTTAATATGATCTACATTATCTATTATAAATCAATTCAATCTACAATTTAGATGGGGGACAATTGCTCTCATATTTCAACAATGTTATCGATAGAATAAAGAACCTATGCACATGGATATTACGCCATAGCGAGTGTCTCTGCCTCGTCGTCTCATTTCGTGTAGAAGAGTCGCGACGCAACGGGCTCCTGTAAATGAATGCAAAGAAAAGTATAGTCAGTGCAAAAACGAGGATCGAGAGGATTAATGTTTTGTACCTGTGGCACCTAATGGATGACCGAGAGCCATGGCGCCTCCATTGACGTTGATTTTATCTGGATCAAGGTCGAGTTTCTTTGCGCAGTATACGAATTGGGAAGCAAAAGCCTGAGAAATGTATATGTAACATGAATGAGGTCCTTTGTGTTTGATTATAGAAATATACGATTCAATGTGCAAAGAGTGTTCGTGTGGCCGCCCAATCCATAAGAGGAATGACTTACCTTCAAAAAACTAGACCAAACCAATTATTTATGATATCACTTATCTTATAAACTAGAAGATTTATATTTCAACAACCAAGGTTGGGATATATTTCATCACTCCTCTCAAGTCGAACTGATATTGGTACGGTTCAGACTTGTTTCAATATGCTCGGTAGTGCTTGAATCATACGTCGATCTATTTTTGTCGACTAAGCCTGATGTACTTTTTTATCTGAATTTTTTTGTCTAAATTGGTACGGAACAACTTGAAACTCACCCCGAGCTTCGATACCATAGGAAAATACAAGATTCAATGGGTTGAGAGACTATTTGTGTATCTCATTCGATAAGAGAAGTGAGTAACATCGAAAAGGCCGGGACAACCCAATTATTTATTATTTCATCCCACTTATAAATTAGAAGATTTGTATTTCCATAACCAGTAAGATATATTTCGACCGAGATTTTATGAATTGAGTATCTTGTACCTCGTTGATCTCAAATAGATCAATGTCACCAATATCAAGACCAGCGGCTTTTACGGCAGCCGGAATTGCTACGGCTGGGCCGACCCCCATGATGGCAGGGTCAACTCCTACAGCAGTAAAGCTCCTATATGATCACAAAGACAAGCCATGAATAACGAAAAAACGATGCTTAGATAACATTAAGCCAAACAAGTAACTGCAATGTCCCAGAATATTATGTATGGTGCTAAGAAGAATTATAGCTTCGGAAAACCTGAATACTCCGAGAATCGGAAGTCCCTTCTGCATCGCTACACTTCTTTTCATTAGTAGTACAGCTCCAGCACCATCACTAACTTGGCTTGAATTCCCTGAATCACGATATTATCGGTTTAAACTACAAATAAGTTACATATATAAACTAACTTACCAGCAGTTGTTGTGCCATCTTTCTTGAAAGCAGGTCTTAGCTTGCTCAAATCAGCTAGTGAAGTATTAGGTCTTATACCATCATCAACAGCCACCGTTATTTCTTTCTCATCTCCGGTTTTCGGGTCAACGATCTTTTTTTATGAAAATTTACGAACTAATCGATTGGATGAATAAAACACAAAAAAATATATCATCATACCTTAGTTTTTATTGGAATAATCTCATCCCTGAATTTGCCAGCAGCAGTAGCAGCAGCAGCTTTCCTATGTGAATCTACCTGAATTACGGTTAATGTATTGTAGATTGCAAAGTCAGCTTCACACGAGAGAAAAATGTGAAAAATTCGGCTTACGGCAGCTTGATCTTGCTCCTTTCGAGTCACGGAAAACTTGTGTGCAACATTTTCCGATGTAATACCCATCGGAAGAAGACAGTCCTGAGCTTGTGTCACTAACTGTGCCTGGACAGCATGGAGATAATCAGTTAGTTTAGAAATCAACTAAACATTTGAATGAGTATACACGAAATAATATATACATACCCTCGGATTTACTGATCCTTCAAAAGCCATAGGATTAATAGTCATTGATTCCACTCCTGCGCCAATTCCTGATCGAGGGACAGAAATGCTCAGGTCGAAAGCTAGAGAAAAAATCGTATTGTTTAACATAATGAACAAAGCATTGACATATATACCGATATCGTAAAATCCCGCTTTAATAGCTGCAGCTACATCAGCTACAGCTTGTAGACCAGATGAGCATTGCCTATTCACAGTTCTAACAGGAACAGTTTCTGAATAACCATAAATAAATATGAAGTGAAAAACAAGTAATCGAAAAAAATGGGTGTCACGCAAATTTGGTCCTCATAGTTTCATAGTTTTGGTAATTTTAGTCCTTAAGTTTTACGATTGTGGTAATTTTGATCCCCAAACTTTCTAAATTTTGAAAACTAGCTCAAAAGTTTAGCATGTATAGTATATTTGGTCCCAAAAATCAAATTTCGGGACCGATTCGCCACTTTTAGGAAACGATTTGTTAAATGTTGCAAATTTAATTCACCAAATCTGCCAAAATTTTAAAGTTCGGACTCTGTATGTCATTACAAATTGTGAGGACCAATTTTTTAAAATAAGTAAAAGTTTAGGGACGGAAGGTACAATTTTCTCGAAAAAAATGCATGTGATAGCAGGAATCCGAGAAGTGTACCAGGAAAACCGGCATAAAATGCAGCCATACGGCATTCACTTGCCCTTTGGGAGCCTGGTGCCAAAACTGTTCCCACAACAATATCTCCAACTTCACTTGGATCAAGATTTGTTTTCTCGATCAAAGCCTAAAATATTGAGACATAATGAGAAATATTAAACTTTAGATCCCTTTTAAGTTTAACAAAGTGTAGCATCTTCTAGAAGCTTCATAGAAGCATTACCCTTAAGACAGGAGCAAGTATATCATCTGGAAAAGTGTCTTTAAAACTGCCTTTCTTTGACTTACAAAGAGCAGAACGATAGGCTCTGCAAATGGTAAACCACAAAAGGTTAATGCAACTTTTATTTAAATAAAATAACACAATGTAATAACAAGAAAAAAATAAAAAATTGGCCACTTACGCCACAATAACAACATCGTCACCGAAGACTGAAGATCGTTGGTATGGTGCACTATCCCCAGCTGCACATACTGATGCCTGGGCACAGAAGAAATAACTCATCAAAGTGCTTCTGATAGTAAAATACAGCAACATATACTTCTCATCAACATTTAATGTAAAGACACTGCTCCCAAAGTTTATAAATTGCATACAAAACCCTCGAAGTTGATATAATGGATGATATTGGACCATGAACTTCCAAAACAGTTTATATTTAGCCATAATACTCGTTAATATTTTAAACGTCTTTATAATTTGTATTTGACTTATTAACCATGAAAATATGTAATGAGTATATCTCAAAATTTTGAAAAATTTTAAAATAATGCATAAATTGTCAAAACCATTCATGAAAAAAGACGAAAACTACTACTATTCACTCGAGGGTCCTTCTTAAACGGTTTTGAAACTTCAGAGGCTTCTCATGCAATTTACAAACTTTAGGGGCATCACATTTACACTATTTTAAACATTATGAGCCAATATCGTAATTTTCTCCATCAATCAGCATTACCCTCAACCAATTTCCATTTTTTTAAAAAGTAATAAATGAAGAGAGTAAAAAAAAAGGAAAGGTTCGTTCATGGGACTCCTAGAAAAGAAATATGGTCAAAAACCTAACATGCAAGGTTTACCCACAAAGCAAAAATCGTTGGTAAAAATAGGATAAGTTGGCTCATGTCACTCCCATAAAAGAAACACGTACACAAACCTAATAGATTAGGTTTACCCACCAGACAACAATTATCGACCAAACTACATGTAATGAAAAAATAAACAACCCATGGACCACATTTCTTGGAATTTTGATAAATATGTAATACCAACAAATAAAGAATGAATTTTTATGCAAAACAATCTTTAATCCAAAAACACAACTAATGATCCAAATTCCAAATAGACTAAATCTGTTGAAATAATGAAATTTGTCCCACATCCGAAATTGAAAGTGATATGGATTGATTTATAAGAGGGAATGTGGATCATAGTAAATGACTTGTTCAAGTTTTTTACGGTGTGATCTCCTCTCTCTTATATGTTATATTCGAACATACTTCCCATATGTAAATTGACATGACTCTAGAAATTTAACATGATATCGGAACAGGTTCGGAGCAAGTCCAACTTGTCAGCTATGTTAAACGGACATCGCCACGGGGATTCGGGGACTCGGACTCAAAGGTATAGACTATATTATATTCCAATAATACCGATATACTGCTAATTTTTTAAATATTAACGAAATTATATTACTATATATAAATAATAATAAATTAATCATGACTATTTCAAAATAAATAATAATAAATTTAAATATAAAATCCGAGAAGAGTACGACTCGGATTCGACGTCCCCAGAGAAGAATCCGTTTAACATAGCTTGTCATGTGTTTGGATTTGATTTGAGAGAGTGTTTAAATAATGAAATTTGTATCACATCAAAAATTGAAAGTAGTATAGATTGATTTATAAGAGCAAAGGTAGACATCGGTGTGATCTCCTCCCTCTTATATAAGCAAATTCGTCACATAAATTAACCGGATTCTACAAATTTAATAGAATGACTCCATTTCTTGGAATTCTGAGAAATTATTTAAAACCAGCAAATAAAGAACGATTTTTTTTGCAAAACAATCTTCAATCCAGAAACACAACTATGATCCAAACAGACAAAATCATGTACCGTACATAGATCAAGAGACGAATTAAAACCCACAATCGAATATTATGAATAAATCAAACTAACCGACAGACCGCAAAATCGAAAAACGAACGCGAAAATCACAAGAATTGGGAAAACTCACGGAAAGGGAAGATTGAATATTCTCCACCGACGATGAAGTTAAGGATGGACGTAGATGCTGAAGCAACACTCTCTGCCTATCAACCGCTTTCTCCATCTTCTTCTACAGATGATCTTCTTCTTCGGAACATATGTATAGAATTACAACTCAACAGCCGACATCGACGCTTAACTAAATTCAGACCGTGCGTTGGGAAGCGTAAAGACGACAACTAATTACGAATTTCCTTATTTAATTACTGTATTGCAAGTATTCTTGGGGTGCATGCCTTGCAATACGTCCGAGCGTATCCTGTGTGGGATGCACGAATCATATCGGGTATGTTAATTTTTTTTAATCATTAAATACATTAAAATGATCTTACTCGAATGCTACCTTTTGATATTCGTGTGTCGTATTCTATAAAGTTCTGTATAGTTTTATATATGATGTAAATGTTCGAGTTTTGACGATATTTGTAGATTACAGATACACATATATCACCAGAAATTGCGTTTACCGTATAATTTAATATATATTTTAATTAATTTTAATTAACGCACCCTCAACGCATCCTTAATTCGATTCGTAACATTTTACGCACCTCACACCCTGCACCCCGCACCCGCACCCGTGCAACCTAGTTTAATTAATTAGATGACATATTTAACAAGTGATAGATATTTTTAAATCATCAAATTCAATTATATTTATTATATCATAAATTAAGCTTACTTTTTTTAATAAAAAAATTAGGGGACCTTAATACTTAAAATAATGTAAAGACAATACTCCTGATGTTTCAAAATCGTTCAAGAATGACGTTCGAATGAATAGTAGCAGTTTTCGTCTTTTTTCATATAAGTTATTTTGATAATTTTTAGAAATTTTCAAAATTTAGAGATATAATCATTACATCATTCAATGTTAATATATCAAAATACAAACTATGAAGACGTTTAAAATATTAACAAATATTAGAGTCAACCAAACAATTCTTAAACTTTGAGGGCATGATGTTTACAATATTTAAAAATTTGAGGGTTAACAACGAACATTATATCAACTTCGGAAGCTTTGTATGCAATATATAAACTTTTAAGACACTACATTTACATTATTATAAAGTTTGGAGCTAGTTACAAACACCTTTCTTTTTTTAATAATAGTATCATTATTATTATTATCTAAATTTTTATTAAATATATTGTATCTTTTGAAATCCTCCATATATTAATTATTATGAAATCCTTCATATTCATATATTAAAAATTTTCATACCTTTCGAAATCCTTCATATATTAATTGTTATAATAAAATTATTAAATATTTAATTAATGTATTTATTTATTTCTTGAATTAAATATTATTGGATTGATATCCAACCCAATGATTTATGAATGAATTAAATATTGTACCGAACATTACACAAAAAATACATATTTTTCTCCGTTAATATAGTATTGAATGAATAACTAGGGGTAGGTATGTAGGGGTGTATGTGGATTGAGTAACCGATCTACTTATCATTTTTTTGATCTGATCTGATGGATACGGATCAGAAAAATGATGATCCGAAACCGATCACAATAGTGGATCGATTTGCATATTGGTTTCGGATCGATTTACGGATACCTTAATATTTATTTTAAATTATAATTGATTATAGAAAATTACCACTAATCACCAAAAAAATATTACTTATTTGATAAATATAAAATTATAAAATTACCAAAAAAACGCATGTTTGGAATTTTTAAACATTCATAAAGTAATACTTGAATTCAATACAAGAATTAAATTAAAACAAATGCATGTAAATAATGAATTATTTTTTTTCTTTTAAGTGCAGGAATCTGCAAAAAATAAACATAATTCACTTATATATTCGTAATCCCAACATAAATGTCGATGAACAAATAGAGTAGTGAACAAAGAAATTTATAATAAGGAAAAAATATATTATCATATATAACGTTTTGATTTTACAAAATTAGAAAAAAAATAAAATAATGTAATATAATAAACAAATCGGATCGGATTGGATATGACTTTTGAAAAACCGCATCCGATTAAGTATTTGCAGTTCGTATAACCGAAAAATCAGTTCGATTACGGTTCGGTTTCCTCAGTTATTTGGATCACCGGATTTTCATGCACACCCCTATAGGTAAGCATTAGCTAATCAAGTTAAATATAAGTCAAATTTATGAATTATTTATTCGCTTTAGTGTTTAAATTAAAAGATGTTGCATAAAATGTTGCATATAACTCATCCATAACTATATTTCTAACTCGTTGAATCAAATCGTTAATGAGTTAATTTTTTTCCTAACTCATTAACGCCTAAATAGATATTTAGGCGTTAATGCCTAACTATACATTGCCAACGTTTTAAACGGACTCCATAAGGTTCTACTATGCAAAATTATAAGAGTAAGATGTCTCACTCTATTTTTTAAATAAAATAATAATAAAATGTTAAAATTTATTGAAATTACACAAACTTTGATTCTACAATTACAAATATTTTCGCAATTTATTTTAGAAAATGATTTTGTTTCATTTAAAACGAGTGTAGACAGTCGATTTCACCACCTTCCCATAAACAGACATCTTTCGATCTATAACAACATCTTTAGATCACAAAAACAATTTATATGATAAAGAACAAATCGAATTAATATGAAGATAAAACATTATCGTTTAGTATCAAGTGTCAAGTGTCAAACATAAGAGTAAGTCGAAGAGTTCGAAAGTGAAGAAAATTGAAGTGTCCATGTCATATAGTGTCATAGATGCCTAATATGAAAACATTGATGTAAATGATAGAGCTTCAATGGCGTTGCATGTCATTGAATTTGAGCATCTTTCCATTGCATGATCACCATTAATTTTTCTCTTCTTTTCATTCATCTTCTCCCGAGACTCTTGCTTCCAGATTAAACTCTTTAAAATTCAATTTCCCCCCAACTGTAATCTCCTCTTTTAACTCTATAAATAACAACCATTTCTTCCAACTTCTAGTATCTCTCTTGTCTTAACATTTCTCCCGAGAATCTTGTTCTTCTTTAAGGGTTTTGCATATGGCCAAATTTTGCGCAGTCATTTTTCTTGCACTTGTTCTGATGACGGCGGTCGTTTCTGCAAGAGACGTTCCGGAGGAGGCGGTTGCTGGTGTTGATGATGAGAAGAATCTCATCGCATTTGGAGGGTTAGGAGGCTTGGCTGGCCTTGGTCTGGGTGGAGCCGGAGGGCTCGGTGGTGCAGGAGCGCTTGGTGGACTCGGTGGCGCAGGTGGGCTCGGTGGTCTGGGTGGGCTCGGTGGACTGGGTGGGCTCGGTGGCATTGGTGGAGTCGGTGGACTGGGTGGCTTGGCTGGGGCTGGGGCTGGGGCTGGGCTTGGTCATGGTGGAGTCTTACCCTAAATGTAGTACTACAAGGCTGTAAACGTGGTAATTAAGATATTTGTGTCATGTTCCAAGGGTATTATCGTCATTTATTTTAATTTATGTAACAATCTCCACTTTGTTATTAATAAAAAACCAAACGTTTGGATGTTTTATTATGATGAATTATTTTTTATTTATATTTAAAAAGGCAACAAGAAAAATATATTTTATCTTTATTTTAAATAATTAATTAAGTATTTGAAATAATACTGTAAAACTATGATGGACATACTCTTCCATGGGCTACTATTTTTGAAAACCAATTCTAATCGAACAATTGTTGGACACGAGTCATTTTTATATTTAAATGTTTTTAAATTTATTATTTATTTTTGAAATAATCATTATTTAAGACTAGCAGTATATCGATAATATTGCAATATAATATACCAATCATTTCGATATTTTATCGGTTTAAATATTAATTATCGTCTATATTTATTGTCTTATTTATTTGATGAAGACTTTGGGGCCCAGTACCCAGAACTAGTGGAGGCCCAAAATACATTGAGGTAATTAATTTGACAAGAAATGAACCTACGTAGGTCTGATGGGCCGCTCAACCGTGAGGATCGAAGGATGATGGACCGGACTGATCCTTTGAGAATTGCATGATCGGTCCCTAAGTGGTTACAAACGGGCAGTGGGCAGAACAGCGGTTACAAGCGGGATGCTGGGTAGCGGTTATTTTGTTAGAACGATTACATGGCGGTTCCATCTCTTCATCTATAAAAGAGAGGTGAATCCGCAAGCTCTGGAAGACCTTTTGATAGCATGCATGCCCATGTTAGCTGCATTGTTCTTTTCATGTATTGTTGTTGTTCTTTGTCATTTTTGGCCAAACAGATTTGTAATAACGTTATTTTCGTAATAGATCAGCTAAGAGTATTCTTACTCTTAGCTATGTGGTATTTTCTAATTTCTTATAGGTTTTCTATGTTAAATCGCATTGTCTTTTGCATCGATTATTTGTTAATCGTTCTCCCAAATCATATAAATCATAAAACAAGTTTCCGATATTCTCGAACTTGTGACTGTTAGATACCCCGATCTTTTAGACCATAACATTATTATTATGATATGATTTGATAAAATGATAACTTTATTTTTTATTAATTATAAGCTAATATTTTTAACAAAAAATTAATACTAAAAAATATCGATTTTACTGTGAATTAGACTCTTTTACAAATCTAAATACTCGAATGTGGAATTTTTTTGCAGCAATGTCATTGTCATACTATAATTATATTTTTTTATCAATTAATTTAAATAACTTAATAAATTAACACTGAAATGTCTTTTATAATAGAAATAGTTGATGGATTGATGTGATAGATAAACAAAATATAATTTTTTTAATTTTAATAACAGTATATTTAAAATATTTATAATATATCCATTCTATTTAAGAAATGACACTAGCAGTAAAAAAAGTATACATTATTAATGAGAAAATTGTGCTCATGGCCCCCAAATTTTAGGGTATGGTATATTTGGTCCTTATATATTTTTTGGCATGTCTAGTTCCTATTATTTATCTTTGTTTTCAGTTTGCGTCCCCATAGTTTACTAAATCAAGTAATGTCGATTCCCAAAGTTCGTATTTAGTTATCACAATTTTAATATAATAAAACAGGTCCTCGTTGATTCCACATATTTGCAAAACAAGTCCCCAATCTTTTTAACATTTGGCAATTGTAGTCCCTAAAATTGTTTTGCCGTTAAGTCACCTGATTAGGGTTACGATATAAAGTTTTTTATGGATTTCGCAGACAATAGAATGGCCACTGCTTGGGTTTTTGTTCGATATGAAATAATTTTTTATCGTACAATATTAACATTTCGCAAAAATAAGGATTTCCCGAAAACATGGTCTTGTTATTTTGTTCTATATAAAATAATGTTTTTATCGTACTATATTAACATTTTGCTAACAGTATACCGGCCGGTATGGCAAAAATCGGGCTGCACCGATATTTCGACCGGTACTTCCCGGTACCGGGTTTTGGGGTCGAAATCCGGTTTTTTCGGGTCGACCCGGAAAAAAAAATTTTTTTTTTAAAAAAAAATTTAAAATTTTTAAAAATATATATATTGGTATACCGGTCTGGACCGAAACGGTACGATGAACTGGTATGAAAACATTGCATTTTACAAACATTAGCATTTCGCGAAAAAAAAATCATGTTAGATAGATCACGTAGTATTCCACATTATCAAGCATAATTACGTAACAACAACCTAGTATTCCTTTATTGTAACCCAAACTTAAGTATTTCGTTTCTAATTATTTTTGTTACAACCCAAACTTAAATAATCTTGGTACTTCGTATAATGTTTTATTTATACACGTAGTCATGACAAACAAGTATATGTATGACGAAACATGATACTATCAATGGAATAACAACGACAACGTTTTCTGGGGGGACTAAATCTGCAACATAATCAAAAGTGTGAGGATATAATTTGCCAAAAAAATAGATTGAGGACTATGATTGCTCATTTTTAAAACGTTTGTGCGATTTAACGGCGTTAAGGACGATTTTTGCCAAATTTATGAAATTGTGGGGTCTAATACGCCATTATTTTGATTTGATGACTACAATTGCTAAAATTGAATAACATTGAGGACTTATTTTGTCACATGTGTTAAACAATGAGGATAGGTTTTGCGAAACCTTGCAAACGAAGAGGATTGGTTTTGTCATGTTATAATTTTGGAGATCAAAATTGTCAAAATTCGCAAAGTATGAGAATTGAATTTATTTATTTCAGTAAAATTCGAAGAGGATTGAATTCGAAAAATTCGCAAAATTACTCTTAAACCATGATGACCTTTTTTGCTTGTCGCTCATTATTAATAAAATAAATATAATTGTATATTTATTTAAAATATAAATATTATGGACATTTCCTTAAAAAATATTATCCGTTCATGATTTGTAATAATTATGATAACATATGTTTTGATTTTTTATCTTATTTCAAATTTCACTCATAGCCATATTTGTAAATATTATTTTTAGAAATATTATTATTTTCATAGCCATATTTGTATAAGAATAGAATGGATAATTGTTGTCATATTATTTAACTTATTTAGTCATATTTTTATCTAATATAAGAAATGAAGATTTTGTTACCATATTTATTTAAATTGTTAATTAATAGAGGAAGTTTATCATATTTAGGATATATTACTCATACATACCATAATGATAATTTAATTGTTAAATAGTTAAATTGGGTGATTATGAACCTCAACTTTAACTAGATGCTATAAATTTTAAGAGCACAATTTATTTGACCAAAACTAAGATGACAAGACAATTCTTGAAATTTAGGATTTAATGTGCTGAGGAGTCCAGCCCAGTGCATAAGAAAAGTGAATAACATTGAATAAACTTGAATCACATTGCAGCCCAAGTTTTTTCAATGTTGATTCACTTCTCTTATGGAATGGACTGCACTCCCCGGCCCATTGAATCCTAAATTTCTAGATGGTATCGGAGCTTCAGGGTGGGTTTCGAGTTGGTTCGTACCAGTTTAGATAAAAAAAAACTCGAGTAGAAAAAGCGCATCGGACCTAGGCGACAAAAATTGATCGACCTATGATTCAAGCACTACCGAGCATATTGAAGCAAGTCTGAACCGGATCAAGGCCAATTCGACTTGAGGGGGTGTGTTGAAATATATCTCACATCGGATGTGGAAATATAAAATGTCTAGTTTATAAGAGGAATGATATCATGGGTAATTGACTTGGAATGACGATGTGGAAGTGTGAACGAATAGGATTAAGGGAAGGAATCCACACATTTTAAAAGACTTGATCAAGCCAATAAGTGATGAAATTCCCTCTCTTATAAACATAATCAATCCCACTTCTTTTTTCCGATGTGGGACAAATTACAACAACAATTTCTAGTTCAAAAGTTAAGTCCTATCCTATTTGTTTTGTAGATTTTTTTTAAAAAATTTTAAGTCATCTCATATGTTTTTAAAAAATGAATAAACATGTGAGATCATTTTCTATTAATTTAGAAAAGGAACTCACAAATCTTGGAACATTATTGTAATTTAGTCAACATAATTAATTAATTATATTGTTGTAGAGAGTCCAATTATGAGAGAAATACACTATATTTCTTGTTGGCAGACTAATCTGGATATTCCCACTATCACAAATATGTGTACATTATTATTTTAATTTATTTAACTTAATTAGTATTTAATTAATCAAGTCATATTCTAACATTGGACGTAGAACACCGGTAATCTTTGTGGATCGCTAACCCTGATTATTGGGCCTTGAGTATGCTTATTGGGTTGAGTCCTTGCTGGGCTACGACGAAAGAATTGGACTGGAATTTTGGGCTTGGTAATTGATTAATTTGGTCTCTGCGATAACCGTTAAACAAATGAGCTTTGAGGCTGTTAGTCCATCCTATATATTGATGTTGCTATGCGTTAATTCATTTACGTCGTTTCATTTTTTGACTTTCTGCATGCGTAGATATTCTCTGCGCTCTTAGATATTCTTTAGGCCTTACTTTGCTATGCGTGTTATGCTTTCAAACTGCTTTTAAGCTCTTCGCTTTAAAATGTTTCTTAGCATTTTCTCGTTATTGCATACTTTGATATCGTTGTGTTCTTAAGAATATCCTTGGATATCTCAAGATCTTGGTTAAAGTTGAGTTTCAAGAAGATCATTATCGATTTGAGAAACTGAAAATCTTTGCTAAGACGAATATTGTTGTTCTTTATCTTGTCGCTGTGAATATGTGTTCTTGAGTATATCCATGGATATCTCAAGAGACTTGGCTCAACGTTGTGTTTCAAAAAGGTCGTTATCGATATGAAAAACTAGAAAACCTTTGTTGAAGTCTGCTTGTTTACTTTATGCTCTTTAAGCTTACTTCTAATCTGTACATTTTTAGCCTAATCTTTGGCTCTAAGTCCTTATATCTTGAGATTACTTGCTGTTATTGTCGACAACTTTGAGAAACTTCTTGGATTTCTCAAAGACTTAGCTCAATATAACTGTTTTCAACCAGATCGGTTCATATATGAGTTTCTGGAAAACATGTGGACAATATTTGTATTCTTGGCTTTAACATTTAGTAGATCTACAATAATACAACGAGCTTGTGTAAAAAGAATCACTATTACAGATTCTTTGAACCATTGAGGCTGTGAACTATATTTTGTTAACTGTTAAACTGTTTCTGTCACTATTGAATATTTCTTGAGTTGCAGGTTGCTTAACTGAGTTCTTAGCGATTAAGATACTCATGGTTCAGATTAAGATATGAAAACACTACAATGAATAGAAATTACTGAGCAATTTCTATCCCTACCTTTTAGAAATTTAATAATTGCGCATTATTTGTATACTGTGCTTAGTTTTTTTTATGTTTTGTGTGTGAACATTTCAACTGAAGTAGTGAATAAAATATTGCAGAGGTGGATTGCAGATACGATCGTATCTTATCTAAGATAACGCGATCGGATACCACTTTAAATACTTGTGTTTTTTATCGCTTTCAGAATCTAGAACTAATAGGATTAAAAATACAACAAGTGCTGGAGATGCGGGGTACTTGCTAATTAATATGTATTAGTCAAGTATTATGATAGATTGCTCCTGCAACATTGTTTAAGTTTATTGATTGTGTGTTCTGCCTTACTTGTTTTCCTACGTGACTCTGTGTTACTGCTTATTGTCTTAAATACCAAGCATGTCCGTAACTAGTGAGTCTAAGGATGTAATACCTAAGGATGACAACCACGTTAGAACATGATGATTTTTAAATAAACCACCCAAGTTCAATGGAAAAAATTTTGGTTACCGGAAGGAAAACATGCTAACATTCCTTAAACAAGATCTGAAAATATATAGATGTGTAGTTTATGGTACTGGTTTAGTACCATATATGGATTTAGAACTTAGTTCTGGTGATAAAGATGACGTTATATAGTTGAACGCTAGGTGTTCTAGTGCTTTATTTTCTGCCTTAACTGTTACTAAGTTTAATAAGATATATAGCTGTAAAACTGCACATGAAGCATGGTCAAAACTAGAAATTCTGTATGAGGGAACCACTAGGATTAGGAGAACAAAGTTGAATATGCTTAAACAATAATTATAAATGTTTTCTATACTTAGAGATGAGTCAATGATTTACTTACATCATCGTTTCATTTTTCTTGTAAATGAAATGGAGCTGTTAGGTCATAAAAAGACTAACGAAGAAAAAAACTCTAAAGTATTAAGGAGTCTAGACAACAAATGGAAATCTTTAAAACAACTATAGAAGAAACCAAAGACTTAGATGTCCTAAATGTAGATGAATTGTTTGACATTCTGTTAACTAAATAACTACATTTGAGATGTAGGCAACAACTTGCTGAAAAATCATCTTCTCCTGCTTTAAAAACTACTGAATCATCATCAAGTAAATATTTCAAACAAAAATCTAGGTCTAAGAAAACTAAAAGGGTTTGTACACCAAAACCCTCAAAGAAAGCTCTTGTGTCTGATTCTGGAAGCGATTCATACATAGAGATTTTTTTATTAGCCAAGAAAATTCAGAAACTTTTAAAGACTAAAATATCATCTAAAATGGATCCTGAAAATTTAAAAACATTATATGTTTTAAGTGTAAAAAACCTAGTCATATTAGGACTAACTGCCCCTTATTGAAACAAGAATGTGAAAAGAAAAAATCAGTTTTGTAAGCTCTACTAGATGAAGAAATGTCTTCATCAAGTGAATATGAAAACTGTGGGTATACTTCTCTTGATAAAGAGAATCTAGCCCTGGTTGGCATAAATTAAAATGAATATGACAGTGAGGTCAGTTCAAATAATTCTAAAAAATGCATTAATTAGTTAATGGAATTGGTTAAGAAGTACTCTGAATTAGAAAAGAAATATGAGAACCTATTATCTGAAAAAAATGAAAAACTTAAAAATCTAGAGATTGAAAATAATCCAAGTACTCAATGTTTAAATAAGATTTTGAGTGTTCAAAAGAATTTTTTGATAAAACTAGTATATGTTTTAATTCCAATTCTGAAAATTTGTATGGAAAATCACTTATGTTTTTTGTTAAATCATCTTCTCCTGATTGTTTCAATTATTCATTGCATGCTAGCTCATCTAAAGGTTACAATGTGAAAAAAATTGTTTCTATGTCTATTAACTGTGATTCATTTGTTAGCAAATTTGTAGCATCTACTTGTAATATAGAAAGTAGAGAAATTGAAATTGTCTGCAAATTAAAGCATGATCAATGTGTTAGGGCTGATGTTCCTTTTAATTCTGTTAGACTGAGCATATTTTTTATTTCAACACCTAGACAAAATACATGGTTTGCACCTAGGAAATGAAAATGAAAAATGAAAATGAAAATGAAAATGAAAATGAAAAATGAAAAATGAAAAATGAGAAATGAAAAATGAAAAATGAAAAAAGAAAAAAGAAAAAAGAAAATGACTATATATGTTAATACACTAATTAACATATTAATATCTTATTCTAGGAAGTATGCAACACTTAAGTTTTATAATATTCCTCAAGTGTGGTTACCTAAATGTACATGTATGGATCCTAGATAGCGGTTGTTCCGACACATGACGAGAAATAAAGAACTGTTAGGTGATTATAAAAGTACTAGAGGAGATAAAATTACATATGAGGACAACTTTAACGGAAATGTGATAGGTACGGGAGGTTTTAAATCTAGTCAATTTGAAATTGTGAATATTTTGCATGTTAAAAGTTTGATGCATAATTTGATTATTATTAATCAATTATGTGATTCTGGATATGATGTTACTTTTAGTAAAGATGCATGCAATGTGCTTAAGTGTTGTGAATTAATTTTGAAAGCATGTAGAGTGAAAAATATGTATATGTTAAATAAAGTTGAAAATGTGGATACATGTTTAATTTTTCAATCTGATTCTGCTTTTGAATGTCATAGGAAATTAGGACATACTAGTCTAGATCTTATTTCTAAACTAAAGAAACTTAACCTAATTAGGGGACTAGATAACACATTTAAAAATACTAAGTATAATTGTGAAGTGTCTGCTAGGTTTAAACAAACTAGGACAATTTTCAAGAAAATTAATGTTGTAAATTCATCTAGAAAATTAGAAATATTACATATGGACTTATTTCGTGAAATAAGAGCATCTAGTATATGAGGTAAAAATTGATGTTTTGTTATTATTGATGATTTTTCTAGATTTACTTGGGTATTCTTTTTAAAATTGAAATCTGAAACTTGTTCATATTTTAGTAAGTTTAAAAACGAGTGAGAAATAAATTTGATTTTAAAATAAAATTTTTAAGGAATGATAATAGTGGTGAGTTTAACAATAATGATTTTTCAAACTTATGTCAAAACTCGGGAATTGAGAACAACTTCTTATGCCCTCAAACTCCCGAACAAAACGGTGTCGTAGATTGATTGACACCTTATGGGCCATGTTATTTTCAATCGGGCTTTACTGATATTTTGACCGATACGAGTTTTTTGGGTTCGACCCAAAAAATTTATATTTATTTTTTTTAAAAAAATATCATTTTTGGTATGGACAAATAGTACCTATCTGAATCTATATATAAACATTGCTTATGTATTGGATTGCAAATTTCATATGAATCAATATAAAATATCATTTTTAAAAAAGACTGATTGTACAAATATGAGTGAATTCTATAACATATGAACTATCTAATATTGTTAAACTTTCAAAAATACATATTTTTTGGGGTTCATTTCAATTTTGTTTATTTCTTAGTCAAAATATAGTGAATTCGAATCTGAAGATTATGGTAATCGAGATTGTTTGTCATATCTCAATCGGAAGAATAATTATTTTATTAATATAAAATGTTACTTATTTATTTATATTGAATGTACTGTTGCGAAAATAGTAAAGTAGTGCTATAAATCAAATTTGTAATCTGACAATGTTAAACATAAAAAGTTTTAAAAAGCAATGTTAATTTCGAATAGTATAGACTCTAACAATGTTATTGTATTTATTTGTTCTTCACTCGAATGTGAGTTCTCGAATCCCCATACTCAAGTGGCCGTGTCAATCCTCATACCTGTAAAATGCACAATTCTTGAGCTTGGGACAATGTTTTAAAATCCGGTAGCGGTCCGTATACCGGACAAGTTCATTAGATTGATATACCGGATATGTATCGGGTATACCAGATATGTGCCGAATCTGTACCGGAATATTAAAATAAATTAAATTATAAAATATCCATGTTGTGGTTAGAAAACCGGGGGTGTCAACAGTCGACCGGTTCGTTGCAAGACGAACTCAGTTATTATTTGTTTGATGTGTGGAGAACGATTACGAATCAAAAGTAAAAAGACGTAAGGGTTTTTGAGTGGAAAACCTCGAAAACGAGGAAAAAACCACTTGACTAAGGGCTAAAAGAAGTACCCTTAGTCGATCCACTAAGCAAATTCATGATCATATAAGACATGTTTGTTCCTTAGACAACAAAGAGAGAAAGGAGAATCGAAAATAAATCGAGAGAACTCCTTAATGCGAAAGCTCTGAAGAGAAATGGAAGAGAAGTCATTTTCTCACACTCTAAGTGTCCTTTTTATACTTCCACTGTACTATGCACAGTAGGGTGTCGTTTAGGGTGTCGTTTTGTGCTTGTATTTTGCGGCTAGGTCGGCTAACGTCAGGCGGAACAGCCGCCGGAAATGGCTTCACAGAGCTGCATGGCGCTAGACCTTTCGGTGGTATTAGCAGGCTACTTTCTGTCCTCTGGCGACTCGTACGTCTTCGTCGGACCACGCCTCTGACAGGGCTGTCGAGGGTTGTCGTTGCATGGGATGAGCAAGAGTGACCCGAAGCAATGCCTGTAATATATGGACCGATCGGTCTTGCATGTGTAAGGAGCTGGGCCCCCACACTTTGGGACCGATCGCTATAAGTGATCGATCGGGCCAAATGATCTAAATGGGCCCTTCACTCTCGCGGGCTGGATTTGGGCCTCCAAGTTCGGTTTACGTTGTTCGGGCTTTTGTGGCCAAGCCTGATCCTAACCATGTTCTGGGTATCGGGTTCCAGGGATCTCATCAATCCATATTTTATTATTTTAAATAAAATCCGAACTGACCCGGAAAACCCGTATCGACTAGTATTTTGCCAAAATATCGGTCGAATCCGATACCACCAATATTTTGGCTTGGGATTTGTCTGGAGTGATGGGCTTGAAAGTAGATCCGAAAACTGGGCCTCGTGCAAATTCTAGTAGTAATTATTGGGCTGGATTACAAATGGGCCATGACCCAAGAATCTGAACCTGAAGGCAGATAGTGATTTCGGAGTTGGGACAGAGCTAAGAAAAAGTGATTGTGTTTTTTCTAACTTAAGTTAAGGAGCATTTGCCGCGAAGCCATTTGGATTTGATTTGTCAAACGTGTGCTGAATTCCGCTTTCTGTTTAGCTTCCAGCTACTGTTGTTTCTAAAACCCTAAATGATGGGTGAAAGTGCCGCCGCCGTGAAGGTTCCAGTTCCAGGGAAGCTTAACGTCCTCATCACCAGCGCTTTGCCCTATGTCAACAACTTCCCACATATTGGAAATATAATTGGATGTAATTATCACTCGCTGATTACTTTTACTTGCATGTGTATCAGAGGATTGCACTTTTGTGTTCGAGAAATGATGGGATTGGCTTTTATGTAGATTGCTAATTTATGTATTTTTGTTTCGACAGGCGTGCTGAGTGCTGATGTGTTCGCTGAATAGAGGGTATATTACGTTGTATATTTGTGGTACGGATGAGTATGGTACGGCTACGGAGACTAAGGCGTTGGAAGAAGGGTGTTCTCCTAGGGAAATTTGTGATAAGTATATTGCTCATCCTTCTAGCTTTTAAAAAGACTTGTTTTTTATGTAATACACCTGTAGTCAATGCTGATTATATGTACATTTTTGTTGTTTTTCAGATATCATGCAATTCACAAAGAGATCTATAAATGGTTTTGTATAAGTTTTGATGAGTTTGGGCGAACATCAAGTCCTCAACAGACTGAAATCTGTCAAGCAATATTCAATAAATTATTGGATAATAATTGGCTTTCAGAAAACACAATGCAGCAGGTGCAATAGTATTTAGGTTGTATATAGGATTTAAGGTTAATCAGTGAAAATTTGGGCCATCATCTTTAGCCATGAAAATTTTATCACTTGAGCAATCATCAGCTTCTTAGTAAAAAATTCTTCTTATTATTATTTTTCCTTAGTGCAGCTTTATTGTGATACATGCAAAAGATTCTTGGCAGATCGGCTCGTGGAGGGTATTTGCCCAACACCTGGTTGTAGTTATGACTCTGCTCGTGGGGATCAGTGTGAAAAGTGTGGAAAGCTTCTGAATCCGACTGACTTAGTGGAACCAAAATGCAAGGTTGGTGATTATAGAGAAGCCTTTTAAAGATTGGTGTAGCACTGAATCATTTGAATGAATGTTTCTCATATGATTGGCAGATATTGTGTATTGGATTATCTTAGCCGGACTGTAAATAGTTGTGCAGATATTGCTGAATATATCCTTCGAGATATTAACTCTGATCCTCATTCATCGCCAAGTTCCTCCCGGTTTTTATCTTTGGTGATAATGAGCCTAACATTGACAGATTACATTTAGTTGAAGATCAAGCTTCATATTTTGGTTCTCAATTAACAGATGTGTATATTTTACTAGAGATGTTATCTATACCTTGTCTTGCTGTTGAGGCTGCCCGAACTTTTGAAAGGGCGATAGCTCGTGGATCGTTTGTTTCCCAGTCTTTCGGTCTTGCATTAGAAAGACGATTTGTTAGACGCTTGCAGTTTACATCGAAGTCCGGGGCAGAATATCTTCAGCAACCTGATGTAGTTGTCCAAGGGGAAGCTCCTGAACATATTAGAACTCAACAGCATGATTTCAATTCAGTTCTTGGGCTTGCCGAGATTCTGGCTTTATCGAGAGATTCACGTGTTAAAGGTTATGTTGGGGCCATTTATATTACACTATTCAAACACTATGCTGATGAGCCGCAATGATTAAGGATGCTGAAGAGACTCGTTGATCGTGCAACATCTGTTGCTGAAGCTACTAGTGACTTTGAACTAAATATGGAAGTTTTAGTGAGTTTCGTTTTTCAGGAGCAGGAAATAGTAAGACCAGTTTTGAACATAATGTGGGAAGTTGCAGAACTTGCTAACGTTGATCGTGTGCTAGTGAAGATGATATTCTTCGTGTTCGTGAAGAAAGGAAAAATGAAATTGCTAGTTTATCTAAAGAAAAAACTATTCTATCTCAAAAGCTAAACGAATCTGAGGCTGCATATAATCGTCTCAAGGTAATTGTTTTCTTTTTAATGGTTTTTCGAGAAGGAATATATGCATTTTGGCTCATTGCTTATAATTCAACTGTCTGACATGAAGTCTGAGATGGATCAGTTTGCTCAAGAACGTAAAGAACTGATTGAGCATGCACAAGAAGTAGAAAAACAGCTAGAATGGGTCCGTTCAGAAAGGGATGATGAAATCTGAAAGCTTGTCTCAGAATCACAACTCTCCCAGCTGAAATCTCAAAAACGAGATGAACTGAAGGTTTTTTCTCTTGATCTTAAGTTTGTTATACTTCATTTTTCCTGAAAACTAGTTTTCAATGTTTAAAGAGTGTAATGAAGGAGAAAAATACTCTTTCTGAGAGGCTAAAGACTGCCGAAACAGCACGAAAAAGGTCAGACGAAGAGTTAAAAAGGGTTACGGCTGAAAATATTGCTCGAGAGGATGCATGACAATCAATCGAAGATGTAGCTGGTCGACTGAAACAAACAGTTGGGCAAAGAGAGGATGAAAAACGTGATATGGAAGAGCAAATTGCTCGTTACGAGGCATTTATTAACGGGTTGGAGTCACGGTTACAAGAGTGCCAGGGTACATAACCATTAACCAACATTCTGCAGCATTCAAATACCTAAACTCTTGAGTTTGTTTTCATTTTGCAGCAATATATACGTCGCCTCTATACATAGCCGGTTTAGAAGCTTTATCGATGAAAGAGCTCGAAACAATATCACATATACACGAAGAAGGACTAAGACAAATTCATGCAATTCAACTGCAGAAAGGAAACACATTCACTGTATGTTCCCACTCACTTTCTCATGCTCATCCAGGACTAGTTTATTCTCCAACTTCAACGCCTTCAATGGCAATGGGGTTGCCTCAAGGACATAATAACGGGCCGTGGTTCAATCATCAAAACGGGATATAGGTAATCTTTTTTTTCGATGTTTTTTAACCGTTGAAATTGGCTTGAGATGATGCAAATAGGAAGTTTGTTCATCTTAGTAATGCTGGTGTGTTAGTTAATACAGGTATATACAGTAGAGAGAGATATGGTCAAATTTGCATATTTACATTTGTCTTCTGACCTTTTCTTATCCATCATCTTCTTACAATAAATGAGGCTCTTTATTTTTTTATTGCAACTTCGAAAAATTATCTCATATTGAAATTGGGTCTTGTTAGCATAAAATCCGTTCATACCTAGTTTAAATGTTAAAAGTTAATTAAAATGGATTCGACAGACTAGGGATATTAAGATTTTAATAAAATATTGGCTTAATACATTTTGGCCCATATCAAGTAAAATTGTAAAATTCAAAATTTTGATCAATCAAATAATTGGGGATTTAAATATGGTTAAGTATTAAATCTTATATTATAATTTTAAAAAAAACTCTTTTGAAAATCTGCTTTGAATTAGGGGTATAAATGAATTAAACCTAAATGTTTTTTACACTAAATTTTTCTTAAATATATAGTATATGATTTTCATACCTTTTGAAATCCTTCATATATTAATTATTATATAATATTATTAATGTATGAATTATGATGATGGGTCAAACGTGATACGTCGGGTGTATTAGTTGTCGATCGACATCTTCCAGAGACAAATGATCGACATGTAGGTTGCAAGGACATATCGGTAGTCTCATAAGCCGATCGATAACCACATATGTCGATGGTCGCATGTGATGATCGATGCCTGGACGACTAGGACGGTAGCTCTCCACAGTCGGCAGAAATGTGCAGAATGTCAACAATGGCTGCGTCACAAATCTCTGATGGCGGCGCACGACTTTTTGGCACTAAAAATCATATTAATCAGCTCGATGGCGGCCGATAAGACATGAACATATAATGATGAAGATTTTGTAATTAAATATTCATCTTTAACCCCAATAAAATGAGGCAGAAGAGATGAAGGATGACTGGCTGGGAGACGTTCTAAAAAGGCTCTGAGTTCTAACAAGTTTTGTATTATGTAACTCATTTTCCTTAGTGATATTTCTTCCTGTATTTGGTACCCCGTGGGTTTTCCTCCCGATTCCCGAGTTTCCCAAGTATAATTTTCTGTATTTTTCTTACGACAACCGATTATCAGCGTTTCTCACACACAAATCTTTGTAATATTATAGAGTAAGATTTTTACCCTTAACAAATATAATTATTAAATATGTAATTAATGTATTTATTTATTTCTTAAATTAAATATTATCGGATTGGTATCCGGTTTAAATGATATTGTACCGAACATTACACAAAAAATACATATTTCTCACGGTTAATATAGTATTGATTGAATAACTAGGGGTAGGGGTAATTAAGCATGAGCTAACCAACTTAAATATGAGTCAAATTTATGAATTATTTATTTGTTAAAATTAAAAAATTTTGCAAAATGTCAACTCATCCATAACTAGATTTCTAACTTGTTGAATCAAATTGTTAACGAGTTAATTTTTTTCCTAACTCGTTAAATCAAACATGTACCCACCTAGATAGTTAGGCGCTAATGCCTAACTATACGATATGTGTTAAGCATGAGCTAACCAAGTTAAATATGTGCCAAATTTATGAATTTTTATTCGGTTTAGTGTTAAAATTATAAGATTTTGCATAAAATGTCAACTCATCCATAACTAGATTTCTAACTTGTTGAATCAAATTGTTAACGAGTTAATTTTTTTCCTAACTCGTTAAATCAAACATGTACCCACCTAGATAGTTAGGCGCTAATGCCTAACTATACGATATGTGTTAAGCATGAGCTAACCAAGTTAAATATGTGCCAAATTTATGAATTTTTATTCGGTTTAGTGTTAAAATTATAAGATTTTGCATAAAATGTCAACTCATCCATAACTAGATTTCTAACTTGTTGAATCAAATTGTTAACGAGTTAATTTTTTTCCTAACTCGTTAAATCAAACATGTACCCACCTAGATAGTTAGGCGCTAATGCCTAACTATACGATATGTGTTAAACATGAGCTAACCAAGTTAAATATGTGCCAAATTTATGAATTTTTATTCGGTTTAGTGTTAAAATTATAAGATTTTGCATAAAATGTCAACTCATCCATAACTAGATTTCTAACTTGTTGAATCAAATTGTTAACGAGTTAATTTTTTTCCTAACTCGTTAAATCAAACATGTACCCACCTAGATAGTTAGGCGCTAATGCCTAACTATACGATATGTGTTAAACATGAGCTAACCAAGTTAAATATGTGCCAAATTTATGAATTTTTATTCGGTTTAGTGTTAAAATTATAAGATTTTGCATAAAATGTCAACTCATCCATAACTAGATTTCTAACTTGTTGAATCAAATTGTTAACGAGTTAATTTTTTTTCTAACAAATCCAACGTGTACCCACCTAGATAGTTAGGCGTTAATGCCTAACTATATGATACGTGTTAAACCGGCGCAATAGGACTCTACTATGCAAGATTATAATAGTCATATTCTCGAATTGACTCGGTTTTTTAAATAACATAATAAAAAAATGTTGAAATTGTTAGGGATTGAACACGTGTGCGAACAATCTCGATAGATTAAGTAGAACCCGAGAATTAAAGCAAAGAGAAATAACGACACAAGAAATTAACGTGGAAACCCTGAAAGGGAAAAAACCACGTGACCGGCGGAAACGGCCAAATTCACTATCACTTGAGAAGATTACAACACACACACGAAGAGAAAAACGGAATACAAGAGTATTGAAGTACGTAACAATGAACCCTAAGACCTCTTTATATAGATGAGGTGGTTGAGATATTAAGGTAACAAACAAATATTCCTTATATTTGATCATATATCCATATATGATTATCCACAATCAAATCATATATATGCGTCTATATATACTGATTTGATATGATATTATTTCATTCAATATCTCTTTTCATAACTGCCGATATCTTTGACCAATGGGCCCCACCATATCTCAGTTCGGTCCTCGACCGATTGCCTCCATCTCATATCTTCGGATCACATGCTTCGGTCCTCTACCGATTGCTTCGGTCCTCTTTGTTACATTCAGTATTGCGTACTTCGGTCCTCTACCGATCGGTACCAATACCGACCATCCCATCTTCCGTGTGTGTCAGATCGGTCACATGACCGATCATCATCCAAGTGTGACCGATCGATACCAATACCGATCTCCACACTTAACAAAAAATGGTTGAAAATTACTCAAACTTCGATTCTATAACTACAAATCTTTCTACCATTTATTCAAAAAAGTTATTTTGTTTCATTAAAAATGAGTATTGATAATCGATTTCACCACCTCCCATTAAAGAGACACCTTCTGATCTATAACAACATCGTTAGATAAAAAACCATTTATCCGATAAAGAACAAATCGAATTAATATGAAGTCAAAACAATGTCGTTTAGTATCGAAGTAAGTCGGAGAGTTTGATAGTGCAGAAAATTGAAGTGTTGATGTCATATAGTGGCATAGATACCTAATATGAAAACATTGGTGTAAGTGATAGAGCTTGAATGGCGTTGCATGTCATTGAATTTGAGCATCTTCCCATTGCATGATCATCATTAATTTTTCTCTTATTTTCGTTCATCTTCTCCCGAGACTCTTACTTCCAGATTCAATTCTTTAAAATTAAATTTCCCCCCAATTGTAATCTCATTTTTAACTCTATAAATATCAACCATTTCTTCCAACTTCTAACATCTCTCTTGTCTTACTTTTTTCTCCCCACACTAGTGTTCTTCTTTAAGGTTTTTACATATGGCCAAATTTTGCACAGTCATTTTGCTTGCACTTGTTCTGATGATGACGGTTGTTTCTGCAAGAGATGTTCAGGCGGCGGCGATTCCTGAAGCCAGAGGGCTCGGTGGTGCAAGAAAGCTTGGTCTACTCGGTGGATTTGGTGGGCACGATGGACTGAGCGGGCTCGGTGGCATTGTTGGAGCTGGTGGACAGGGTGGCTTGGTTGGGGCTTCGATTGGTGATGTTAAAAATGGAAACTAAATCTATCTCTGGAAGTTAGGCTCTGATTATGCTATCTAAATGCATATGTCTATCTTCCGGTAAATCAATAATTGATATTAGTTGTTGGGAATTTATGAATAAAGCAATAATTGTGCTTATTGCCTTATTAGTAATGTTCTATTCTATAAATTGAATGATGTACTCTTGTATACTTCACTTGTGTGATTATTCTCCTATCATTAATACAATTATCTTATGCTTTTGTGAGAAGTTTGTGTATTTGTTGTTGGTAGAATTTGTTTCTTTAATTGGTATAAGAGCCCAAGGTTGTACCACGGGGCTGTTTTTTTTTATTCTGTTTTTTTGGAGAAGTATGTTCTAAGAGTTCAACATGAACATTATAATGGAATTCCTAAGTTCACGGGTGAAGATTATGCTCTTTGGGCCATTCAAATGAGAGTTACATTGGAAACAACAAAATTATGGGAGGTTGAAAATGATTCGAAGCCAGCTGCTCCACAAACAACTGATTCGATATCTATATTAAATATATATGATGAGATAATTGCCCGACATGGACAAGCAAAAAAGTTGTTGTATGCTTCATTAGACATAAGTGTAATGACAATGATCCTTGCATGTACAACGCCAATGAAATCTAGACTACATTGAAAGATGAGTTTGAAGGTGGTGAAAAACTAAAGAATGGACAATCAATAACTTGGAACAAGACTTTAATTATCTCATGATGCGAAACAATGAGAAGGTAAAAGAATACATCGATAGAGTTTCAGAAATTGTCAATAGATTACGTCTTCTTGGAAAAAAAATTTCAGAATTAAAGGTTGTGAAAAAAATCATGCGAACAATCACTATAAAGTTTGAAAGCAAAATTTCTACTCTTGAAGAGACATAAGAAGCAAAAGACATCACATTTGCTAAACTTTCGAGTTCCCTTCAAGCAGTTGAAAATAGAAGTATTTTCCGAGAAGAATCCATAGAATAAAAAGCACTAGTGAGTCTGAAAAACACATACAAGGAAGGCAAATTCGTTACTAAAACTTAAAATACTACAAATTGAGAAAACTCAAGCAAGCCAAGCTATCTACCTTGCATTCTGATTTTGTCTTAAAATATTTGTGGTGTTTTAATAATCAGTAAGATTTTTTTTGTTAAGACACGAGAAATTACGAGTTTGGATCCATAATATATGGGCTTACGTCCTAGCGAAGCTCTACCTGAGTGTTTCACTATGAAAAAAAATTCACAAATACAACATATAGAGTTTTTATGATCAAAATAAGCAATGTAGACTCGATTCGAGCGAGAAAATGAGCTCGATACTGAAAATCAATACGAAAAGGGAAAATTACTATTCATTAGAAAATTCACCACATATTTGCACTTTCAGTACAAATTTACCGCGGATATATGTATTATCCAATTTTCTGATTGATTTTTTATCCGCAACACTATTCACCATCAAATTCACCTCGGATTTCAACCACATGAGCAAATTCACCGTGGGTTTCAACACTTAGACAGCTATCTGATCGATTTTTGCCCCGTAATACCATTCATCATGCAAATTCAAATTCATCGTGGACTTTGATTCGTAACAAGTTCCTCCGTGATTTTTGGACCTCAACACTATTCACACACACAATTCACTGCAGAAATAGACGTAAGAGCAATTCACCGTGGATTTTGGGTCTAGATGCAATTATCGGCGGATTTTTGGGTCTTAAAGCGTCCCTCCGCGATTTTCAAACTTCAGTACTATTCATGCATAAAATTCACCATGGATTTTCCTCCCAAGCACAATTCACCGTGGTAATTAGGACTTAGGCGATTTCTCGAACTTCGGCTCTGAATTTCAATTCTATCTCTGATTCCGAACCTTTTTCGAGTGCCAAGGGATCTGTATTTATAGATAACTCAAGCGCAATAACTCACCCATGGGTCAAAAGCCTAGTCTCATCCAATTCAGCGCAATTTGTCCCAGTTTATCCGAAAATGCCAAAGTTCACCCGGGTGCTCATCGTAATGTCCCCGATTCCTCAGGATATCTCTCGATCAACCTGTTACCTGCAAAAATAAGCATAAACGCATTCGACATGAATCTATCTCAACAATACTAACCTGATGTCCAAACTAACACTGAATATTCATCGTAACGTCTTCCGGGCGCCAAATTACGAAAATACCCCTAACGCCATTCCGACCATGAATTATCCAAAAATACCAATGACTACTTAAGAGACCTTACATATGATCTCGGGATGCCAAAAAATGTCGAAAACACCTCAAAATGCCAAAAATACCTTAGTGGGCATACCGATCGGACACGGGGGTGCCAAAATTACTAAAATACCCCCGACATCATTACAACCCGGAATATTTAGAATACATTGGAAAACATGCCAGAAGGTTCACGATGTATCAAAATTACCCTCGGGCAATATCACATTCATGAAAAAAAACATCACATTTGGAGAAGTTTTGTTAGAGAATTCCATATATTCAATGTCGTTTCTGTAATCATCTTGGCCACATCGAGAGAATATGCCGTGAAAAGAGACAACATGCTACTATGGTTATTAATCAAGAAGAAAAAGTTGAAAATCTTTTTACAACCACTACAAATAAGCAACAAAATGGTGAAATTTTTTGGATTCTTAACTCATGTTGCAATCAACATATGGTCCACAGGAAAGAATTCTTTAAGGTACTGAATTTACAAGAAAAATGCAAAATTCAATTGGGAAATGGATCCTTCTTAGTCAGAGAAGGGAAATGATGTGTACAAGTTGAGACGTCTTTTGGGAAAAGAGAGATAGATGATGTGTTATGGATATCTTTACTTCACATGATTCTTCTGAGTAATAATCAGCTCACTAAGATGGGATACTCTGCCCAATTCTCTAAGTCAACATGTGAGATTTTAGATGAACGAGACAATGTTTTAGTCAATGTTGAGGATAAAAATGGAACATTCACACTAGAATGACCATTGATCTTACAGAATCAGCAAGGGAAAGTGGCAAAATCTTTTGAAAATGATGAGAATCTGTTGGTAAAGGTGAAAGAAAAACTCATGAAAAAATTTGAGATGCCGGACTTAGGTTTGGTTCATCATTTTCTCGGATTGGAAATTAGTTTTTCCCAATGTTTTCATATCGGTCCCGAATTACATACTGGCCCGGAGCGATATGAGCGGTACGATCGATATACCGGTTGGTATACCGGCCGGTACTAAATTTTATTTTATTTTATATTTTTTAAAAATAATATTTAATTAATTTTTTAGGATCAGACCCGAAAAAACCCGGAAATCGACCCTAATACCCGATACCGGGCGGTACAAAAAAAAATACCGATACCGAGCGAAATTTGACGTACCGGGCGGTATATCGGCGGTATACCGTCCGGTATGAAAACACTGGTTTTTCCAAGGAAGGAATCTTTGTAAATCAAGAGAAATATGCCAACTTGATGCTAAATCGGTTTGAATTTTATGGCATCAGTCCCACAATGATTCCTATGGCACTTGGAACATGTTTCAGTCAAGAAAACAGAGAACTAGTGGATGAGAAATTTTTAGAGCAATTGGATGCTTGATGTTTCTAACACTCGCCTAGACCTTGTGTATGTTGTGGGAATGCTATCACATTATATGCATCAGCCACGATTCTCACATCTCCAAGCAGCCAAAAGAAATTGTAGTTCATTGACTCTCATAAATCCGAAGTTGAATCATCGACAAGTGTTTGATTTGAACGAGTTACACAATCATAATGGATCTGAATCCACCTCTAGGTGAAAATTATGCTAATCCGCAAATATATGTCTTCCATATCCTTTTTAAGGGTATTGTCTGGTATATTATATTCTTTCAGCCCTCTTCGTTAATAATTTCATCATCATATTTGTCATCACGGTTCTCTTAGCTGCTTTGAATTTCTGGGTTGTCAAAAATGTAAGCGGGCGCATCTTGGTTGGTCTTAGATGGTGGAATGAAATAATTGATCATGGTGAAAGTGTGGAAATTTGAGTGTCTTGATCAAGAGTCATTAGCTCGAATGAGACAAGATAAAGCATCAATTCTCATGTGTGACTCAAAGTTCGCTTTGACAATGATAAAAGATCAGGTGTTTCATGCAGAACTAAGCACATTAGTGTCAAGTTTCATGTTGTGCGAGACTTTGTCCATAAAAACGAAATTGAGTTTCAATTCTGTACTTCATTAAAACAAGTACCTGACTTACAAAAGCTCTAGGAAGAGATAGTTTCGAACTAATGAAATATGCATTACATATTGGAGATGGAACATATCAGGGGATACTTGTTGAAAATTGTCTTGATATGGATTGAGTTTCAATGGAGCTGTTGAGAATGGAAACTAAATCCATGGAAGTTAGGCTTTGATTAAGTTATCTAAATGCATATATGCTTATCTTACTATAAATCAATAAATGGTATTAATTATTGGAAATTTATTAATAAAGCAATAATTGTGTTTTTTACCTTATTAGTAATGTTATATTCTATAAATTGATGATGTACTCTTGTGTAATTCACTTGTATGATCATTTTGCTATTAATAATACAAATATCTTGTGCTTATTTTTGAGAAGTTTGTGTATTTGTTGTTGGTAGAATCTATTTCTTTCTATTGTTAGTAGAATTTGTTCATGTCATGAAATCTTACCTTAAATGTAGACTAGTCTACAAGGCTGTAAGTGTGGTAATTAAGATATTTGTCTCTTGTCCCAAGGGTATTATCGTCTTTTAATTAAATTTGTGTAACAATCTCCACTTTGTTAAATAAAAAACCAAATTTTTGGATGTTTTATTATCATGTCATATTTATATATTTAAAAACTTAACATGAAAAAAAAAATTATCTCTATTTTAAATAATTAATTAAGTATTTGAAATAATATTGTTGTGATTGACAAACTCTTTTCTAGACACATCGAATTCGAGTCGTATTATTTTCGAATATCAACGCTAATCGGACAATGGTTGGTCATGAGTCATTTTTATATTTAATTTTTTTGAAATATATTATTGTTTATATTTATTTTTGAAATATTCATTATTTAAATTTATTATTATCTATTTATATTAATATAATTTCGTCGATATTTAAACCAACGGTATATCGATAATATTGAGGTATACTATACCAACCATCTCAAAATTTTATCGGTTTTAAACATTGATTAATGTATATATTTGTGGTCTTATTTATTATTTTACATAATATAATTAGATAAAATCATAAATTTATTTGTTATTAATTATAAACTAATATTTTTTAAAAAACTAATATTAAAAAATATAGATTTTATCCTGAGTCCAACTCTTTTAATCCGAACCGTGAATTCGAGTCCATCATACCTGTAATGCACAATTCTTGAGCTTGGGATTGAGTCTGGTGTACTGGGCTTGAAAGCATATCGAAAAACTGGGCCTCTTGCAAATTTTTGTCTTAGTTATTGGGCCTGATTACAGATGGGCCATGACCCAAGAATTTGGAACATCAAGGCAGATTGTTTCGGAGTTGGGACAGAAATAAGAAAAAGTTAAGGAGCATTTGCCGCAAAGACATTTGGATTTGATTTGTCAAACGTGTGCTGAATTCCGCTTTCAGGTCAGCTTCCAGCTACTGTTGTTTCTAAAACCCTAAACGATGGGTGACAGTGCCGCCGCCGTGAAGGTTCCAGTTCCAGGGAAGCGTAACGTCCTAATCACCAGCGCTTTGCCCTATGTCAACAACGTCCCACACCTTGGAAATATAATTGGATGTAATTATCACTCGCTGATTACTTTTACTTGCATGTGTATCAGAGGATTGCACTTTTTGTGTTCGAGAAATTATGGGATTGGGTTTTATGTAGATTGATCATTTTCGTATTTTTGTTTCGGCAGGCGTGCTGAGTGCTGATGTGTTCGCTAGGTATTGCAGGAATAGAGGGTATATTACGTTGTATATTTGTGGTACGGATGAGTATGGTACGGCTACGGAGACTAAGGCGTTGGAAGAAGGGTGTTCTCCTAGGGAAATTTGTGACAAGTATTTTGCTTATCCTTCTAGCTGCTAAAAAGACTTGTTTTTTTATGTTGAAAAATGCAATACATGCTGATTATATGTGCGTTTTTGTTGTTTTTCAGATATCATGCAATCCACAAAGAGATCTATAAATGGTTTTGTATAAGTTTTGATGAGTTTGGGCGAACATCAAGTCCGCAACAGACTGAAATCTGTCAAGCAATATTCAAGAAATTATTGGATAATAATTGGCTTTCAGAAAACACAATGCAACAGGTGTAATATTATTTCGGTTGTCTATTGTATTTAAGGTTAATCAATGAAAATTTGTAGCCATGAAAATTTTTTCACTTTAGCAATCATCAGCATTTTAGTAAAAAATTCTTCTTATTATTATTTTTCCTTAGTGCAGCTTTATTGTGATACATGCAAAAGATTCTTGGCAGATCGACTCGTGGAGGGTATTTGCCCAACACCTGGTTGTAATTATGACTCTGCTCGTGGGGATCAGTGTGAAAAGTGTGGAAAGCTTCTGAATCCGACTGAATTAGTTGAACCAAAATGCAAGGTTTGTGACTATAGAGAAGCCTTTTAAAGATTGGTGTAGCACTGAATCATTTGAATGAATGTTTCTCATATGATTGGCATGAAAAAATGTTGAACGTAAAACTTTCGGTGTTTCATTTTTCATGTGATTCATGACAGGTTTGTCAGAATACTCCTCATATTCGTGATACAGATCACATGTTTCTCGAGCTTCCCCTGCTTAAGGATAAATTAGAAAAATACATAAGCAGCATGTCTGTGGCTGGGGGATGGAGTCAGAATGCTATTCAAGCCACTAATGCTTGGCTTAGAGAAGGGCTTAAACCACGATGTATTACTAGAGATTTGAAGTGGGGAGTTCCTGTCCCACATGAAAAATTCAAAGACAAGGTCAATTTGATTCGCAAGTTGTGGGTGAAATTTTGGAAATCAGTGATTTTTCTTTGTGTTTTATTTTGTAGATCTAAGTCGACATGTCATTCAAAGAAAAGTTTAATGTGATTTACACTGTTGTATATTAATGCATTTATTGTGCTATTAGGTTTTCTATGTTTGGTTTGATGCACCTATCGGTTATGTCTCTATCACTGCATCTCACACACCAGAGTGGGAAAAATGGTGGAAGAATCCTGAAAATGTGGAGTTGTACCAGTTTATGGGGAAAGATAATGTGCCTTTCCACACTGTAAGATGACAACTTTATACTACTTCCAGAGGAATATTTGGTTGATGGATTATTAGGTTTGAGTATTAATACGAGTTACTTTGTTTGATGATTCATTTTCCTGTTTCCATCTCTTATTCATAGTCTTATTGACGATCGGATTCTATGAGATGATAGGATGTATTAAGCTTTAAGTTGCATTTTTTTCAGGTTATGTTTCCATCAACGCTAATTGGAGCCGATGAGAATTGGACTTTGATGAAAACAATTAGTGTCACAGAGTACTTGAATTATGAAGCAGGTAAGCATTGAAAGGATTAGTTTTCTGCGGCGAACGCAGGTTAAATTCTTTTTTGAATGATTAACCGGATCTTTGTCTTGTTCATATTCAATCAGAAAACGATTCAATAAGAAATTACCCTTCTTAAAAACCCAATTACTCATCGTCTTGTGCCCTTTTTACTGAAATTCTCAGGAAAATTTTCAAAGAGCAAGGGTGTAGGAGTGTTTGGGAATGACGTAAAGGACACAAATATTCCTGTCGAAGTGTGGAGATACTATTTATTGACGAACAGGCCAGAGGTACTATTTTGATAATTTTACCTAGCAACAATTGCTATTTGGACACCTTTATAAATGATTCTTACAATTTTCATATAAATTCTAGGTGTCAGACACGTTATTCACATGGGCCGATTTACAAGCAAAGCTGAACAGTGAGCTTCTCAGCAATTTAGGCAATTTCGTGAACCGAGTCTTAAGTTTCATAGCAAAAGAACCAGGTATTCTTAGCTGTTTTTTAGTTTCATTTCAAATTATAATCCAATATATGTGTTATTAAATTTTTATCCATTATATGCCCCTGTTAAGAGTCAGATATTTTCTTCTTCCTCGTTTGCAAGGGGAAATATTTGATGCATATATTTATATTGCTGCAGAACATCATTCATTTTGGCATGCAATCAAGTCAATGTGTTATACCATACATTAAAAAAATGCTTCCCACTGTGGATGCATATTAAAAGTATCATCAATTTTGTTGTACAATTCAGGTACAGGATATGGTTCCATCATTCCTGATGCCCAAGGTGCAGAAACTCATCCACTAACAAAAGCTTTGGGGGTTAAAATTGGTAGCTATGTAGAACAGTATATAGAAGCAATGGAGAAGGTAGCTATTTTGTTGCCTTTTCGTCAGTCGAACACCGTATTACTTGAATTACTTGCTCTTCACATTGTATTCCATGTTTAATTTCTTCAGGTTAAACTAAAGCAAGGCCTAAAGATTGCTATGGCCATATCTGGTGAGGGAAATGCTTATTTACAGGTAATACTTGTTTACATTACTCGATTCAATTGCTGAGACCAGTTCGAAATGTACAAATGTAGAAGGTTTATTCTCTTCACTGTGTAGGAGAGTCAATTTTGGAAGCTTTACAAGGAAGATCCGCCTGCATGTTCTATTATAATGAAAACATCAGTTGGAATTGTTTATCTTCTTGGATGTCTTTTGGAGCCCTTTATGCCTTCTTTTTCTCTTGAGGTCACATTATGTTCTCTGTTTTCTTTCGTAAAAAGCATATTGTTTTTCCTTTGCTTATCGTTCATTTGTTTAATGTAGGTGTTTAAGCAACTAAATGTGCCATTTGCACAAACTTTCCTTAACGACGAAAATGGTGATATCGAAAAGGCTAGACAACCATGGACACTCCTTCCTGCAGGTCATAAAATTGGAACTCCTGCACCATTGTTCAAAGAACTGGTACGAAATTTGTTTACAGTAATATCAATTTCACCAGTAGCCAAAAGTTCTTTTTCTTTTTTTGCTGCTCTTGCATGTGACATTCAGAAAGATGAAGAAGTAGAATTCTACAGAAATAAATTTGCAGGAAGCCAAGCTGATAGAACACTTAGAGCTGAAGCTGAAGCAAAGAAGATCGCCGAAAAGCTCAAGGAATCAAAAATATCAGGTATTACTCTATGTTTGAATTCCGGCGGTTGAACCGCTGGTTCGAACCGGTTTTTAGTGAAACGACAATTTTTTCGGTTTGGTTCAAATATAAGGATATACTAAAATATATACTGTTCGTACCGATTTACCTAAACCGGAAGCTTTCCAGCTCGATCTAAAAAACCGGTTTAAAAACATACATCAATCTTGTGTATCGCTTTAAATTTGCTGAGTAGTTTACCTTCATGTTGTTTCTCATTCTTGTACAGATAGTAAAGCTACACAGACAAGTCGGGCGAAAAAATCTGTCGATACCAAGCCCAAAACATCAGCTCCATCTGATGCTGAAATTTCCATAAGTAGACTAGATATTCGAGTTGGGATTATTAAAAAAGCTCAGAAGCATCCGGATGCGGACTCTCTTTACGTCGAAGAGATTGATGTAGGCGAATCTCAGTCTCGAACTGTCGTTAGTGGCTTGGTCAAGTACATATCCCTTGAGGAGATGCAGGTTTCTTCTTAACTTGAAATACTCATAATATTTCATTACATTACAATATCACTTAGTGTTCCTCGTTATTTTTCGGTAATCAGAATCAAAAAGTATGCGTTCTTTGTAACTTGAAGCCAGCATCAATGAGAGGCATAAAGTCTCAAGCAATGGTCCTTGCAGCTTCTAATAGCGACCATACGAAGGTCTAAATATCTCAAACTCTTGTGTTCTTTACCATTCCAATAGCTTCTTTCACTTTACCAGGTTGAGTTGGTTGTACCTCCGCGGGAAGCGGTGATCGGGGAAAGAGTGACAATCCCGGGATTCGAAGGACCACCGGACGAAATTCTAAACCCGAAGAAGAAAGTTTGGGAGACTGTTCAAGTGGATTTGCACACTAACAATGAATTGGTAGCATGTTATAAGGATTTGGCATTTACAACATCAGCAGGTGTTTGTAAGGTATCATCGATAAGTCGAGGTTCGATTCGGTAATCTCATCGTTTTTTATAGTCGTCTTCTGTGGGGAGACTCGAAACAATAATAGATAATTGAGTTGGGTTCTGAGAATTTGCTGCTGATTATTATACTTATGAAACGAGCATTGGGTTGAGTTTGAGCTTTTTTATGTTCTCTTGTTTTTGAATATCTAGTCGTTTTCATGTTATAAGGATGAATACCGGTCCTATCCTGTTGTTACATATCGGGTTGGATTTTCGGGTTTTACCCGATTTAGTACGAGTTTACTCAATCAATGAAGTTATATCGAGCGATACTGCTTCGGTTAGTGTGAATGTATCTTAAAAAAACATAAGTATATTTTAAGGTTTGAGTTCAATTCGAAATACACGATAATGTAGATTTAAATGGAGATTTGATGTTTGTTCAGAGATTTGGGTTTGGTAGAGTTTGAATTTTGATTCAAATTATTTTAAATATATATATAATGTTTATTATTTACTAAGGTTTTCTGTAACATTCTCCGTGTCTAAAATCATTTCTACCATATAAATCTTTCTACACATCATCATTCTCTCACATCCACATCATATTCTCTTTTCACTTCTAAAAATATTCACTCATTTACATCATTTTTTATTTCTATTTCATCCATATAATTTCATTTCTCCAAATTTAATTTTAGCTTTCTATCTCATCAATTTTATTTATTATTTCTAGTAATGCGAGAAATAGTGATCATTCTAATTATTTCGATGATCTTGTCGTTTAATTATTATTTATTAATTTATATTATTCTTTATTTTCGTTTCGATTGTATTCGTATTTAAAATTTTGATTGGTATCGATATTTTTTTCGTACCGTCCGATGTCGGATATTAGGGTCGATTTCCGGGCTTTTCAGGTCTAATCCAAAAAAACTAATTAAATATTAATTTTTAAAAAATAAAATTTGGATACCGGTTGGTACACCGATCGTACCACTCATATTGATCCGAACCGATACGTGATTCCGAACTGATATGATTATTGAATCTTAAATAAAATTATTAATTTAATTATCAAATAAATACAATTAATATTTAATACATATCTATTAAATAAATTAATTAAAAAAATGTGATTTCCGCGGAAAAGGGGCGTATAAGCCCTTGTCCGTGGAGTGTATTTCCGCGGACATGGCCATATATACGACGGAGAAACCTGTATTTCCGCCCAGGTTTCTCGGTCTTTACCACAAGCCTAACAGGAATCAAGTATGTGAAGAGCTATCTTTTACTTTTCAAATGACTTTTGGTTATTTCATAATTTTATTTTTAAAACATTTTTAAGGGTGTTTTGGATATTTTACATGATAAATTAAAATTAATTTTTTAAAGGATATTTTTGAGATTTCCTTTTTAATCATTTCACAATTTCTTGTTAAAACATTTTAAGAGTATTTTGGACATTTCATATGATAAATAAAAATTACTTTTTAAAGAGTATTTTTGAGATTTCATAATTTTATTTTAAAAAATATAAATATCCTCTCTTTTTGGACAAAAATGTTTTTTTGTGATAAATAAAATATTCCTAATATGTTTTATTTTCCCACTCACAATGATAAATAATATCAAAATTTATTATATACTTACAAATAATGCTTTAAGTCATTGACAATTATATATTGTGATTAATCCTAATAAATATTACAAAATTTTTGAACACAAGTATAATGCTAGAGCTACAAAAATACATATGCAAAAAATATAGTATACAAAATTATACGTTGCGCTTTCTAGATTAATCCCAATAAATACTACGAACTTATTGATACCCAAGAATAATATATAAAGTTATATATACACATAAACAAAAAATAGCTATGCAAACAAACATTTAATTATCTTTAAATATGATAACTTGCACTATCATATCACATACATTGTTACAATGGATATTCTATTATTCAAATTAAAATATTCAAATAACAAAAATCAATTAATTACTATATTGCTTAAATTTGAATGAATTGAAATATATAATACACAACGATTTCAATGTCACAATAAATATATGTATAATTTAAATATAATTATTCTAATAACAAAATGAAACACTCAATCAAATGTTATATAATGGTACTAAAAAATAAATATGGCACGTCCAAAAGACGTGCTATGGCTAGTTATTTACTAGGAGGAATCATGTCTTTGCATTGTTATTTTTGACTTTTCAAAGTACTTTTTAGTCATTTTACAATATTATTTTAAAAACAAATTTAAGGGTATTTTAGACATTTTATATGTTAAATTAAAATTATTTTTTAAAGGGTATTTTTTAGATTTACGTTTGATCATTTTACAATTTCATTTCTAAAACATTTTAAGGGTATTTTGGATATTTTATATGATAAATAAAAATTAATTTTTTAACTAGTATTTTTTAGATTTCATAATTTTATTTGAAAAATATAATCTCCTCTCTTTTTGTGGTAGCGGTAGAAAAAACGATAAAAATGAACGAAAGCAACGTTATCACTTGCTAATAGTTCATAATATGTCTTAGTTTCCCACTCACAATTAACAATTGTCAATGATACATAATGTCAAGACTTACTATATATATATTTACCAATAATGTTTTAACCATTGACAATTATATATTGTGATTAATCCCAATAAATATTACAAAACTTTTGAACACAAGTATAATGCCAAAGCTATAAAAATATATATGCAAAAAATATAGTATAAAAAATTATATGTTGCGTTTTATAGATTAATCTCAATACATACTACGAATTTATTGACACTCAAAAATAATATACAAAACTATAGATATGTATAAATAAAAAATAACTATGCAAACAAACATTTAATTATTTTTAAATATAAGAACTTGCACTATTATATAACATATGATGAGATCCCCGGAACCCGATACCCCAGACAGGGTCAGGGTCAAGTTTGGCCAAAGAAGCCTAAACAACGTAAGCCGAACTTGGAGGCCCAGAGCATGCCCACGTGAGTGAATGACTCATTCAGATCATGTGGCCCGATCGGTCATCTATGGTGATCGGTCCCGATGTGTAGGGCCCAACATCTCCTACGCGCCGGACCGATCGGTCCACATATTACAGGCGTTGCTTAGGGCCATTCGCACTCAACCCATGCAACGACAACCCTCGACAGCCCTATCAGAAGCGTGGTCCGGCGAAGGCGTACGAGCCACCAGTGGACAGAAAGTAGCCGGCTAGCAACGCCGAAAGGTCTAGCGCCATACAGCTCTGTGAGGCCGTTTCCGGCGGCTGCTCCGCCTGACATTAGCCGACCTAGCAGCAAATGAAAGGCACAAAACGGACACTTAGAGTGTGAGAAAAGGATCTTCTTCCATTTTCTCTCAAAAGCTTTCGCATAAAGGAGTTGTTCTCAATTTATTTTCGATTCTCCTTTTTCTATTTGTTGTCTAAAGAACATACATGTCTTGTATGATCTTGAATTTGCTTATTGAACCGACTAAGGGCACTTCTTTTATCCCTTAGTCAAGTGGTTTTTTCCTCGTTTCGAGATTTTCCACTCTAAAATCCTCACGTCTTTTCACCTTTGATTCATAACCGTTCTCCACACATCAAATAAATAATAACCGAGTTCATCTTGCAACAAACCGGTCGACTGTTGACACCCCTGGTTTTCGAACCACAACAGTTTGGCGCCGTCCGTGGGGACGAGTTTTAATCCCCATTTGAGGTCTTTACCTGGGATAGGATAATCAAAGACATGGCGACTGGAACTTCGACGAACGATAGTGACACGCTTCCCAGCAGTGTTCCAGCTTCAACGTTATCTTTACAGGACCTGGAAGCTGTTGTTAGGAAAGTTATACTGGAAGTTACGTCGGAGAGGAGTGGAACAGAACCACCGGCTATCACAAGCCCTGTTCCAGCCAACAGAGGGTACGAAAGCGACCCAGAAGCGCCGAGCTCCGATGAAGAGGAGATTATTAGACGCGGAATAACAATGAGGAGGCCGAGATATCAATCTACTCCGCCTCCTCCAATTAGAACTCCAACTCCCGTTCCTGGGACGGACCAGGAACAGATGCAGAGACGAATTGACGAGCTTACCAAGGAGTTGGAGACCCTGCGAACGCAGAGGGATTGCGGTCCTAATCTGGAGCATAATCCTGGACTATTCGATCGGGCCATGGATGCCCCGATCAGGCGGAGCAAGGATGATGACTGGTGGTACAATCTGCATGTGGCCCAGGCATTATCCCAACAATCTGGAGGCGTATCCGCCGCACTGGGAGATTTAATGCTCCCGTTTTCTGAAGAGATTTGGGCGGAAGTCACCGATCGATACTATCGTAACCCCGAAGGGTTACCAGTATTTCGAGGCGACGGTGATCCGATCGATCATGTCGCGGATTTCGAGTTGATGATGGGGACCATTCGGGCCTCTGACTCATTGAAGTGCCGCATCTTAGCTGCAGGGTTGCAGGGCGATGTCTGAACCTGGTTCAAGAACTTGCCAGCCCGATCCATACAGTCGTATGGCGGATTCATCCTGGCTTTCTCGGAGCAGTTCGCTCCAAATGTAGGACCGCCTCGTAGCAAGCAGGAACTATATGACATGAAGTATATCCCGGCGAAGATGAGTCTCCGTTCTTTTATGGAAAAGTTCAATCGAACTGCCCGGGGTATCAAGTTGGAGCTCCGAGACAAAATCGATATCTTGCAGCAGGTCTTAGGACCTTGTGGCCTTTCGGCCAGCCTTGTGAAGAGCCCACCATCCACCTTGGGTAAGCTCCTTCAGAAAATCAATAAGTACATCAGGGTGGATGAAGCGCTGGGAGCGGGTTATCGAAAGCCTGGCGGGAATTCTGATCCCGCAGGTGACCATTGGGTATCTTACCCTAAGAGACAGCCGCGAGAAGTTGCGGCTGTGGCTGAAAAGGTCGCTCATCCGAAGAAGGAGGACAATCGGGTTTACTGCGAGTTGCATCACAACCGCGATCACCCGACGCTGAAATGCCCGCTACTGCGAGAGACATTAACGGCGATGAACAAGGAAAAGCCTGATCATGAAGATCGGAGAGGCAAGCGGGCTGATTCTCCCCGAGCGGGCCATCAAGGTGACGATCGTCACAGGCCAAGGGGAAGAGACAATCGGGGTCAGCCCCGACATTACAACGACCGGGCGGGAGATCGAAGATCTCCCCAACCCGAACAGGATAGAGGCCAGCCCGGTCAAGAGAACCGGGGCCAGGGCCGAAGAAGGAGATGGCGGGGCCGAGGCGGCAGGGCCCCGCGAAATGAAGGAGACAGGAGGGAGCAACCAGCTCCCCCACCTGCCGAAGTGGGCACCCAACCTCCCCCAAATCAGGAGGTGCCCAGGGAGAGGGAGGCCGCTGGAGATATTTATGTTATTTCNTTTCGCAACCAACTTCAGAGTTCACTTCACATTCATCTTCAGAGCTGCCTGCACCTTTACCAGGTCAAGTGCCAGCAGTGACTCCATCTCTATCAGTTTCACCTTCAGATCATGGTGGAACATCTATTATACCTCCATGTCCTCCTCCACCCCCTGTATATTCAGTACATCCACCTTCCTCTTGTGATTCTCAATCTAGTCCCACTCAGCCGTTTCCATCTGATTTGTTTGGTTCAACTCCCACCTCTGATCCACCTCAAACTTATGTTTCAGTTCCTACACCACCACCACCTCAAAGTCATGTTTCGGTTCCTACTCCTCCACCGCCACCTCAAATCCATAGTTCAGTTTCTACTAATCCACCACCTCCACTTCAAAATCGTTATTTAGTTCCTACCCCTCCACCACCACCTCAAAGTGGTTGTTTAGTTCCTATTCCTCCACCACCCCCTCCATCTCAAAATCGTGGTTCAATTCCTACTCCAACACCACCTCTTAGTTGTGCTTCAGTTCCTACCCCTCCACCACCACCTCAAAGTATTGGACTTAAAGCTTCCTCTCATCAACCTCAAGGTCCTTGTTCAGTTCCAACCCCACCACCACCACCACCACCAGTTCAAAGTCGTGGCTCAGCTCCTGCTCCTCCTCCACTACCTCCACCTCAGAGTCATAGTTCAGCTCCTACACCTCCGCCACCACCTCCTAAAGGTCGTGGACTAGTTCATTCTTCGCTCCAAACAGGTCATGGTGCATCTACTGTCCCACCTCAACCTCTTCCAATTCTTGATTCAACCACAGCAGTAACTGCATCACCTGCAGGTCATGGTTCAGCTTCTGTAGCATCTCGTAGTCGAATTTCAGCTCCTGTTGCACCTCCCCCACCTCCTCCAGGGCACATTTCAGCACGAGCTGTTCTTGACACGCCCTGTGGCACTGCTTCTGGATTGGATGCACCACCAGCTCCTGGAAAGAAACCTATTGTGCCTCCACCTCCTCTTGGCAAGGGAAGAGGTTTTCCATCTGCAAGAGGAAGAACTTCTACTTCTTCTATACCACCTAAAAAAAATCCACTTAAACCTTTACATTGGGTAAAAGTCACACGAGCTATGCAAGGGAGTTTATGGGCTGATTCTCAGAAGCAGGAAACTCAGGCTAAGTGAGTAATATAATCCATTCCGGTTTTGAGCAATTTCCAAAATAGTTTGAATTATTTTTTTGAACTTTTATTTTTTTATTACCAGGGAAAAAAATAATTAATTTTTGTTTTTCAAAGGCTTTATTCTCTATAGCTAATCTTGCTTTCCTTTGCTTTCATTTTAATAGAAACATGATGCAAATGTCATTCTCATGCATCCTTGGTATTTTATCAGGGCCCCTGAAATCGATATATCCGAGCTTGAAAGTCTTTTCTCAGTGGCTTCTATTTCAGATGGAGTAAATAAGGGTGGGGGTTCGCGGGGTACTAAATATAATAAGCCAGAAAAAGTTCAATTAGTAAGTTGTGTTACTTTAATTAACTGGAGTGTCTGGTATATATTTATCTATTTTGCGCTTTCTTAAAAAATAAGCAAAATAAACTGTGGTGAGGCTGGGCAAATTCATGCTTTCTTTAACTCATGTTGCATGTTGATACATATTCATCAAATTTACCGATTATTGGCTTGCTCATATATCCCTGCTGTTTTGGTTCCTTACATAATTGTGTAAAGCACCCTCAGTATATCTTGTTTTCATGCGTAAAAAAATGCCCTGATAAAAGTCTAGATAAATCACCTTTAAGCTTCACTCTTTCAACATAACTGTATATTGTGTATATATAATCATAAGTTGAAAGTGCTTGTGTATATATTTTGCTTTTTACCGTGGTTTTTTTCTCAGGTCGATTTACGTAGGGCCTATAATTGTGAAATCATGCTTACAAAAATCAAAATTTCACTTCCAGAAATGAATGTAAGTATTTAGATGTCTTCATCATCCATGCAATTTCTCTCATCAATAACCGCTTTTCTTATTAGCTCAGATCGTAACATCTCTTTGATGCTTTTAATTTTTTTTGTTTTGGATTTGGCTGCATAAATATTTAATATTTCATTCTATTTTGCCCTTTGTTGCTTATGTGGAAGTTATTGGTATGAAATATATTTCATTGGGAAATTCTATTGCTGTTTGTAATACTCGTTTCCAGGAGCCTGTTTTCCTGAAATTTCTCTTTGATGTTGCCTTCATTTTTTATGTTGTTGTGATGTGATTATTGTTTTTTTCAGTGGAATTGTGTACATATCTTTCAAAAGGATTTAGATTATATGCATGATATTGCATTTGATATTTCCCGTTAAGAACTTTCAGTCATTTATTCTATCCAGTCTCTTCACATTTAACCTTGTTTGTTTGTCATTTCTTCTTTCTAAAAATTGCGTTCAAATTACCAGTCTCTTGGTGACTAGCAAAACTTATTTAACTTTACTGACCGAGCAAACGAACCTAGCAGTTACCTTATCATCACATTGATGATTATTTTATATTGTTTTCACTAATACTGCAATTACCTGTGACAGCTGGTAAGTTTTTTTGATGAATTGAATTTCAGTTAGCTGGTATGGTTTGAAAGACCATAATGGTTTCATTTTTATCTGTAAAGTGACATAATTAACTGATACTGCTTCTTGTATGTTCTTTCGGTTCATATTATATTGATTTTAAAACTTTATAGCAAAGATTATTTAAAATGTTATCTTTTGTACCCTGGTGGTTTTCAGAATGCGATACTTGCTCTTGATTCATCTGCTTTGGACATTGATCAAGTTGAGAACCTGATAAAGTTCTGTCCAACTAAAGAAGAAATGGAAACACTGAAGGTACCGATTTTCCTCTAGCTGTCTGGGGTTTGCATGCAGGGTTTCAATTGTATTTTCCCCGCTTATTAACGTTTTACATCTTCATTGCTTCCACCTATGACAATGAATGTTTATTGTGAAGTGCTTTATCATTGAATCCGTTATTTAGTTGTGCTATTTGACATTTTCCTGTATTCTGAGCGTGTCTAGGAATCAAATCAACAGAATGCTTGCTTAAATTGTTTTGAAGTATATTAAAAAAAGTTAGCATAATAATGTTAGAATCATACAATGTGATAGCTCCCAGTTTCCATTTTCTGTTTGATAAAATCTTTGGGGTATATTATTTAGAAAAAACCAAGATATTTAACGTACTAATCTCTTGAATGATGCTAAGGGAATAGTCTTGGTTATGGCTTGTGTGAGAACCACGAAAACAGTGTGCTTGTATATATTTAGACCATTTTCTGAAATTATAAAATCTTAGTTTTTGAATCAGTCATCGGCAGTTTCCTTCCTTGAACATGATTTCTCATTCTTATCATGCTTCCCTTTTCTGATGTCTTGGGGTTGATTATATATGGCGTTTTCTTTGAGCTTGATTTGAGCTTTTTATTTGGCAAGCTAAGAAAGAGCAGCGATAAAATAATTCCAGAACTTTATATAACGAGTCAAACATCACTTTCTTAAATCTATTTCTATGTTTTAGTTCCTTGCCTTTATCTAAAAATCTTATTTCTTTGAAGTTCCTTTGTATTGACTTCATCCTTATCTCAGAATTATAATGGGGACAAAGAGATGCTAGGAAAGTGCGAACAGGTATCTTTAATGTTTGTGCAGTTTTTTGTAAAAGTATGTTTTGTTTACATAGGAGTATTCTGTTGCTGCTTTTTCTAGTTTTTCCTGGAACTGATGAAAGTCCCACGAGTTGAATCCAAATTAAGAGTTTTTTCTTTTACAATAACTTTTGCAACTCAGGTAAGTCAATTTAGCAACCCCTTCTCCCTCCTTTTCTTTAATTTTTAATGTATCCCTATAATTCTTCAATTAATTGGTGCTGTCACTCAGGTAGAGGACCTAAAACGCAACCTGAATACAATCAACGGTGCCGCTATTGAGGTACATTGGCTTGGGGATTGAATATAAATGGTACAAAGTCATGTGAACTAAAATTATCTTGTTTTTTGTAGGTTAAGGAGTCTTCGAAGTTGCGTCAAATTATGCAGACAATTCTTACTTTAGGAAATGCATTAAACCAGGGAACAGCACGAGGTATAAGCTATAAATGAACGATCATTTATTGTGATTCTGTGCTTCTATTTGTTAATTTTCTTTTATTTTTTTAATTTGCTGTCAGTTAACTTACATTCCAGGGGCTGCTGTTGGGTTCAAATTGGACAGTCTTCTCAAACTTTCTGATACTCGGGCAAGAAACAACAAGATTACATTAATGCATTACCTGTGCAAGGTAGAGCTGCAATTTTGTATATCTATCTGCTATTTTTATCCATTCAACACTATCATAATAGCCATCATGCAATGCTACTTCACATTTTGCATGATTGAAAAACTAGTCAGTAATATTAATGGTTGATTATTGGTAGTGTGAATGTTAAACATAGTCAAGATGATTCCAAAATTGCAACCATATTTTTTCAATTTTGTCCAAGTATGAGATTCTTGTACATGCAGTTTCATCACCTCACTTATTCTTCAAGTTTTAAAAAACCGTCATGTGGTTTCTTGTATTTCACTAACCTGATCTGACCTTATGTCCTGTCCTGAATTCAAATTTTGTATGCAATAGCTTCTTGCTGAGAAAATGCCGGAGTTATTAGATTTCAGCAAGGATCTTACGCATTTAGAACCAGCCTCCAAGGTTGGTTCTTTATATTTTTTATTCGGATATCGCTTGTGTATTCAACTTTCTTTTTAAAAGTTTCATCTTGTGGCTTCTTAAGATACAACTGAAGTCTCTGGCTGAAGAAATGCAAGCAGTTCACAAGGGACTTGAGAAGGTTGAGAAAGAACTCACAACTGCGGAAAGTGATGGTGCTGTATCATCAGGCTTCCAGAAGGTATGTATTAAGCTTTCCTTTCCCCTTTCATTCCGAGGTAGTAAATTTTTTTAACCCATATTTTTTATAATGTGAAATCATCCCAAAAACTATATATTTAGTCCCAATGAACAACTTATCTCATTCATTGATTGGTTTCTGAACTCTCTTTTAACAGGTATTGAAGATCTTTCTCGATTCAGCCGAGGCTGAAGTTAGGTCGCTTATTTCCCTTTACTCTGAAGTGGTGTGATTTCTAGATCTTATCTTCCCTTTTTTGTTGTTTGAAGATGCGGCATATTCTTAACCAATGCTAATATTATACAGGGAAGAAGTGCAGATTCACTGTCACATTATTTTGGTGAAGATCCAGCAAGATGCCCGTTTGAGCAAGGTTTGCATTGAATCACCATTTTCCGTATCTCGAAATGAGCATGTTCTTTTCAATAATCAAGACGATGCGCTTTCAATTACCGCAATAGTTCTAGAATCTGCTTGATTGGATGCAAAATTTTTACCTGGTTTTCAGTCAAAGTGACATTAAAAATGCTGTTTTGATGCAGTCACTCAAACTTTGGTCGTCTTCATCAAAATGTTCAACAAAGCTCATGAAGAAAATGAGCAGCAGGCAGAGGCTGAAAAGAAGAAATTGGAGAAGGAAGCTCTCAAGGAGCCACAAACAGCTGCTTTTTCTCCTGCACGCAGGGAAAGTATCGATACGCTTCGTATGAAACTTAGTTTTCGTAATCAAAACTGAGTCTTCGCATCTCGCAACTCGCAACGAATTCATTTCATCGGCCTTGTAACTATTTCTTGCTTGAATGGCTTAGAACCATCGCTACCTCATGCAGAAAACAACAGTTTTAGGCTGCTTGTCATTTGTTCTTGTAAATGACAAGAACAAGTTAGCAGAAGTTTAATATATATTTTAAATATTTTCACAAATTTCAAATGTTTATAAACTATTAGTATTTTGAATTTAAATTTAAATAGAAATTAATTAATACGCCCTAAAATAAATATAGGTACCCAATTATTGACGAAAATTGTAATGTATACAAAAATATGGCGTGCTCATATTTGTAGGATTTAATAAAATAGTGCATTTAATTTAATGAGGAGTGACCGTTGGCGGGGCAGTACTGAAATTACTATAAAGTCCCTATTCCTTCAGATATTTCTTCCATCACCTGCACCGCTTTCGGTGATGCAGAAACTGAGCACTTGTATTTATTGCAAAAAATAGAAGATGATGAGAGAAGAAGAATAACTAGTTGTGGAATCGAAGAAGAATACTCTCACCCCAAAAAAAGCGAAAAGGGGGCCAGCCAAAGCCATCATAATTTCACTTTGTAGTTGAGGCGAGCGTTAGAAACTAATGCCCACTACCAAAAGTTTGGTAGAAATGGCTTCCCAAAAAGAAGGGGAAGAAGAAGAACATCTCGATTCTGATGGCCAGTTTGGTAAAGTTTTATGTTCTTATTTAGGCTTAAGTTTTGCGGTGTTTCTTGGTTTATTACCCAGAAACTCAGTTTCATTACTGTCTAATCTCCAAACCAAGAACAAAGCTCTGTCTTATAAGCTTATGGAAGCAGAGGAGGAGTTACGACAGCTTCATTGTAGAAGAAAAGAAGACTCCAAGGCAAATGCAAGAGTTGTTGAGATATTTGCTAGTCATAGACATGCTTGGCAGCAAGAAGAGAAGAGACTTATTCAACAGATCGATGAATGTAATGAGGAGATTGAGTTTTTGAAGGGTAAAGTTGAGGAATTCGAAAGAGTTGAGAGTGAGATGAAAGGTAATATTGATGATTTGAAAAGGGAAATTAGTGATAAAGATGAAATACTCAAGTTTATGACTAAAAATGAAGTAGACAATAGTGGTGAGGAATGCTATACTGAAATTGGGTATAGCAAAGCTGGTGTTTCTAGTGGCTTTGAGTATGATTCATTAGAAGAAACTGCATCTGTTTATGGACATACAAATTGTGGGTTCAGTCCTTCTGAATATTTGCATCATCCTCCTTCTAAATTCTGGTCTGAGAAAGCAACTCCATGGCAGGTACATTTGCTCTTTAAGTTTCAATGTGATTGGTTTGTGTACATTTGTAAGTTTTTTTGATGAATTTGACACTTGTTTTGCTGCTCTAGATACTGATTCTCAGAACCCTTTTTGCTTATTATTTGATCAGTAAAAAACAATTGATTCGGTTGAATTTGTCCCACATTGCTAAAAGAAGTGGGATTTATTAGGTTTATAAGGGTGGAAATTCCATCACATAATGACTTGTTCAAGTCTATTAAATGTGTGGGTTCCTTCTCTTAATCTCGTTCGTTCACGCTCTCCTATCGTTATTTTAGCCGGACTTTATAATTTCAACAGATTCTTTAGTTTTTTGCTATGACATTCATTCGATTCTATATTGTATCGGGATTGAAAAAAGGAAGAATATTTATGTCCTTGTTCTCATGTCGAGATTAGATTTACTGAAATTTATGCATTACTCGTTTCGGTTTCGTAGGACATGCAATTTGAATCACAGTACCAGATGAGACATTTTGTTCCAAGGTAATGAATGTAAGTTTTATTTATGCATCGTTAGTCAGATTTGAACGTTTATTTACAGACGAGAGTCGCCATGGAAGGCAGATAGTGAAGAATCTAATGGAATTACATCTAAACTGAAGTTACTAGAACAAGAACTATTAGATTTAGAAGCAATATGCAATGGGAATCTATCGAAATTCCCGTCTCAGCTTCGGAAACAAGCAAAGAGATACCAAACATTATCATGTAAACTAGACGAGCTTTGTCATCGAATGGTACGTCTCATTTCGTTTCATTTTTACGATCTAGCTTCTGATTTCGATATCTTTTGTAGCAAGATCCATGTGAAGCTAGCCTTCTTAGTTCCGAGTTTCGTGCACAACGACAAACGGAGTTTTTGGTTGAAGCATTTAGGCTTCAGCAGAATGCATCAGAAACTGGCCAAAAGCTTATGGCATTACAAAATGAGATGGGGAAGAGTATTCAAGTCGAAGAAAACATCGAAGATAGGCTCGGTAAATTAGCCGTAAGACGAGGGATCGTTTCGATTAGAAACAATTTGAAGGAAATACAGAGGAATATGGAGATTTGGCTTGCAAGAATAATAGGAGATGTTGAAGGAATTTTAGCTAGAGACAACGCTTCACGTGGGAGGGATTACTATGTGTCTAGATATCCTTTTGCTCAGTAACTTTAAATAAAATGTTATTATTTAACAGCTACAAAATTCAATTAATGTTATTACATCAACAAGAATACTATATTTTGTTGTCTATTCTGATAAAACTAATTTTTTATTGAAGAAAATAGAGAAAGATTTGTATTCTCTATTTTGTTATTGTTTAATATTATTTTATTCAAAGCAAAATCAATTTTATGCACCATTGCCAAGTGGAGTGAGATTCAAATTTTCATACTTTTGACAAAGAGTAATGTTTGTCATTGGCCCCCGATCTTTGAAATAGTGTAAAGGCGATGCCCTTATAGTTTCAAAATTACGTACCAAACACCTAAACTTTACATAATTTGTGTGGTTGGCCCTCAAACTTTTTAAATTTGTAAACACTATATGATGAGATCCCCGGAACCAGATACCCAGAACATGGTCAGGACCAGGATTGGCCACAAAAGCCCGAACAATGCAAGTCGAATTTGGAGGCCCAAATCCAGCCAGCGTGAGTGAAGGGCCCAATTAGATCATTTGGCCCGATCGATTGCTTATAGCGATCGGTCCCAAAGTGTGGGGGCCCAGCTCCTTACACATGCCAGACCGATCGGTCCACATATGACAGGCATTGCTTCGGGCCATTTATGCTCATTCCATGTAACGACAACCCTCGACAGCCCTGTCAGAGGCGTGGTCGGGCGAAGGCGTACGAGTCGCCAGCGGACAGAAAATAGCCGGCTAGTAGCGCCGAATGGTCTAGTGTCATGCAGCTCTATGAAGCCATTCCCGGCGGCTGTTCCACCTGACGTTAGCCGACCTAGCCACAAAGGACAGACACAAAACGATACCCTACTGTGCATAGTACAGTGAGAGTATAAAAGGACACTTAGAGTGGGAGAAAAAGGACCTCTCTTCGGTTTTCTCTCGAGAGCTTGGACATTAAGGAGTTCTTCGATTTATTTTCGATTATCTTTTCTCTTTGTTGTCTAACGAACAAACATGACTTGTATTATCATGAATTTGCTTAGTGGACCGACTAAGGGTGCTTCTTTTAGCCCTTAGTCAAGTGGTTTTTTCTTCGCTTCCGAGGTTTTCCACTCTAAAACCCTTACGTCTTTTTACCTTTGATTCGTAATCGTTCTCCACACATTAAACAAATAATAACCGAGTTCGTCTTGCAACGAACCGGTCGACTGTTGACACCCCCGGTTTTCTAACCACAACAGTTTGGCGCCGTCCGTGGGGATGAGTTTTAATCCCCATTTGAGGTCTTTACCTGGAATAGGACAATCAAAGGCATGTCGACTGGAACTTCGACGAACGATAATGACACACTTTCCAACAGTGTTCCAGCTTCAACGTTCTCTTTACAAGACCTGGAAGCTGTTGTTAGGAAAGTCATACTGGAAGTTATGTCGGAGAGGAGTGGAACAGAACCACCGGCAATCACGAGCCCTGTTCCAGCCAACAGAGGGTACGAAAGCGACCCTGAAGCGCCAAGCTCCGATGAAGAGGAGATTGTTAGGCGCGGAATAACAATGAGGAGGCCGAGATACCAATCCACTCCGCCTCCTCCAGTTAGAACTCCAACTTCCGTTCTTGGGACGGACCAGGAACAGATGCAGAGACGCATCGACGAGCTTACCAGGGAGTTAGAGACCTTGCGACCACAGAGGGATTGCGATCCGGATCTAGAGCGTAATCCTGGACTTTTTGATCGGGCTATGGGTGCCCCGATCAGGCGGAGTAAGGATGATGACTGGTGGCACAATCTACATGTGGCCCAGGCGTCATCCCAACAATCTGGGGGCGTATCCGCCGCACTGGGAGATTTGATGCTCCCATTTTCTGAAGAGATCTGGGCAGCAGTCCCTGATCGATATTACCGTAACCCCGAAGGGTTATCGGTATTCCAAGGCGACGGTGACCCGATTGATCATGTCGCAGATTTTGAGCTGAGGATGGGGACCGTTCGGACCTCTGATTCATTGAAGTGCCGCATCTTCGCGGCGGGGTTGCAGGGCGATGCCTGGACCTGGTTCAAGAACTTGCCGACCCGATCCATACAGTCGTATGGCGGATTCATCATGGCTTTCTCGGAGCAGTTCGCTCCAAATGTAGGACCGCCTCGCAGCAGGCAGGAACTATATGACATGAAGTATATCCCGGCGAAGATGAGTCTCCGTTCTTTTATGGAGAAGTTCAACCGAACTGCCCGGGGTATCAAGTTGGAGCTCCGAGACAAAATCGATATCTTGCAGCAAGTCTTAGGACCTTGTGGCCTTTCGGCCAGCCTAGTGAAGAACCCACCATCCACCTTGGGGAAGCTCATTCAGAAAATCAACAAGTACATCAAGGTGGATGAAGCGCTGGGAGCGGGATATCGAAAGCCTGGCGGGAATTCTGATCCCGCAGGTGACCATAGGGTATCTTACCCTAAGAGACAGCCGCGAGAGGTTGCGGCTGTGGCTGAAAAGGTCGCTCCTCCGAAGAAGGAGGATCATCGGGTCTACTGTGAGTTGCACCATAACCGTGATCACCCGACGCTGAAATGCCCGCTACTGCGAGAGACAGTAGCGGCAATGAACAAGGAAAAGTCCGATCATGACGATCGGAGGGGCAAGCGGGCTGATTCTCCCCGAGCGGGCCATCAAGGTGACGATCGTCACAGGCCAAGGGGGAGAGACAATCGGGGTCAACCCCGACATTACAACGATCGGGCGGGAGACCGAAGATCTCCCCAACCTGAGCAGGATAGGGGCCAACCCGGTCAAGAGAACCGGGGCCAGGGCCGAAGAAGGAGATGGCGGGGCCGAGGCGGCAGGGCCCCGCGAAATGAAGGAGACAAGAGGGAGCAACCAGCTCCCCCACTTGCCGAAGTGGGCACCCAACCTCCCCCAAATCAGGAGGTGCCCAGGGAGAGGGAGGCCGCCGGAGATATTTATGTTATTTCCGGCGGAATAAGGATTAATGAATCGGTCAGGGACCGAAAGAGGGCAGCGCGTGAGGAGTTCCCCGAGAGCTCCGAATCTGTGGCGCTGGTAAAGTATGAATCGGCTGAGTGGTCCTCAACCTTTGGGGGAGAAATTATTTTTACCGCAGCCGATCGTGAAGGGGTCACCGATCCATGTGATGACCCTCTTATCATCACTGGAATTATCGCCGATCGAAGGGTCCATATGATTCTGGTGGACACCGGGGCTTCATGCAACTTGATAAAGCGTGAAGTGGCGGAGATGCTAGGAGCCGCAGCCCATGATCTCCCGATTGCCAATATAACCCTCTGGTCATTCGACCAGAGAAGTGTTATCCCGTGCGGGAAAATTCTTTTCCCAGTCACGCTAGGAGAACCGGGAAAGGACCGATCGAAGACCCTAGAATTCATAGTCGTTGAAGTCGATCTGGCTTACAACGCTGTCATCGGACGGACTGGCCTCAGTAAGTTTGAGGCAGTCCCTTCCACGTACCATATGATGCTCAAGTTCCCCTCCTCTCATGGAGTGATTTCCGTTAAGGGGAACCAAAAAGTAGCAAGACAGTGCTACATGAGCTCGTGCCGAACTCTGGCACCCATCAAGAGAGCTCGGGTGGATTTGCTTGAAGAGCCCCCGCACCCGAGGCAAGCTATGGAACCCGTCGGGTTCAAGCTCATCAACTTGGTGGAGAATGACTCAACCAAGACTACTCGCATCGGGGCGCATCTGGCCCCAACCTTCGAAGAAGAGCTGGTCCGCTTGCTAAGGAGCCATGTGGACATCTTCGCTTGGACCCCGGATGATGTTCCGGGAATTGACCGATCCGAAAGTGAGCATCGGATCAACACCGAACCTGGGATCAAGCCTATAAGGTACAAGAGGAGACGCTATTCTCCTGAAAAGATTGAAATCATCCGGGCAGAGGTGAACAAGTTGCTGCGGTCGGGCTTCATCAGGGAGATCCACTACACTGAGTGGGTTGCAAACCCAGTGGTGGTCTCCAAGGCAAATGGGAAGTGGAGAATGTGCGTGGATTTTACCGACGTCAACAAGAGCTGTGAGTCGGACCCCTTCCCACTGCCGCATATTGACCGATTGGTAGATGCTGTGGCGGGCAGCACCATGATGAGTACCATGGACGCTTACTCCGGGTACCATCAGATTTTCCTTGCTAAGGAAGATCAAAAGAAGTCATCATTCATGACGGAAGACGGCGTTTACTGCTACGAAGTTATGCCTTTTGGCTTAAAGAACGCCGGAGCAACATACCAAAGGCTAGTCAACAAGATATTTAGGGAGTTGATAGGCCATATTATGGAAGTGTATGTTAATGATATGATTGTCAAGTACATGAATGATGAAGATCATATTCCTTACTTGTCTCGCTGTTTCGAAGTGTGCCGTAAATATAAACTCAAACTAAATCCAAATAAGTGTTGCTTCGGGATTCGAAGTGGCAAATTCCTTGGATATTATGTTTCTGAAAAAGGCATCGAGGTCAATCCGGAGAAAGTCCAGGCTATTATTGATATGCAGCCTCCACGAAACAAGCGAGAATTCCAAAGGATGACTGGCCGATTGGCGGCATTGAGTAGATTTATTTCTAGATCTACTGACCGGGCTCTACCCTTTTTCACGACGTTGAGAAAAGCTAGCCATCTTGGCTGGACCGAGGAGTGCGATCGGGCATTTTCCGACTTGAAGACTTATTTGAGCACTCCTCCTGTCATGGTGAGCCCGACGTGCCACGAACCCTTGGGGTTGTATTTGGCCGTGTCAGAAACCGCAGTTAGCGCAGCCCTGGTGACCATTGGGGATGATATTCATCGGCCCGTTTACTACGTTAGCCATTCACTGGTACCAGCCGAAACCCGATACACAACCTTGGAGAAATTCATGTTGGCCTTGCAGAAAGCTATAGCTAATCTTAAGCATTATTTCGAAGGTCGCAAGGTTTATGTGTATACCGATCAGCCTTTGAAGGCAGTATTGAGTCAGGCGGATTCTAATGAGAGGTTGGCTAAGTGGAAGATCAAGATCAGCTCCATGTATCTGAAATTTGTTCCCCGAAGGGCCATCAAAGCTCAAGTCCTTGCGGATTTCGTGGTCGAGATGACTTGATCACTCATATTTCTGAACCAAGAGAACGACCGGTGGGTCATTTATGTTGATGGATCAACCTTCGGGGGAAAGGGAGTGGGCATCACCCTCACTACACTTCAGGGCGACGTCATCCACTCTGCGGTCAAGTTCTTATTTTCTGGAACGAACAACGTGGTAGAATACGAGGCCGTTCTGTCGGGGATGACCCTAGCTCAAAAGATGGGAGTTGCGAAAGTGCGAATGTTCTCAGACTCCAAGTTGGTGGTGGAGCAATTCGCAGGACGATTCGAGACACACGAGCCAACCATGAAATTATATCATGCGAAGGTCTTGGAGATGGCGAATAAGTTTCGAGAGTTCTCACTTGATCACGTGCCTAGAGAACAAAACAAGGTGGCTGATGCATTAGCCAAATTGGCTGCAGGCTTACCAGATGTTGGACCAGGCACGGTATCGGTCCATATTCAGGATAGACCTTCGGTCGAAATTCCTGTGACCGAACAGTCGTTCGAGGAAGTGGGAGCTGTATGTCATGAATTCCAAGATTTGAAGATTAACGCCATTGACTCCCCAGAAGATACCACGTGGATGGCCCCTTTTATCAAGTATCTGACCAACGGCCGTCTACCGGATAATGCATCAGAGGCCAGGAAAATTGAAACCCGGGCAACACGATATGTGCTTAATGACGGGCATCTGTTCAAGAAAAGCTTTGAGGGATCGCTCCTGCGATGCCTATCCCCCTTGGAGGCTGAGGCCGTCATGATTTATGTTCATGAGGGGATGTACGGGATACATTCTGGGGCCCGATCACTATATCATAATGTGTCGTTAGAGCCGGTTATTTCTGGCCAACGCTCCTTGAGGATGCAAAGCAGTACACAAGACGCTGCGCTGTTTGCCAACAACATTCTCCAGTTCCCCAGTTACCAGGGGCATCTTTATCGATGACCCCACTTCCTTGTCCATTTGACAGATGGGGAATTGATATCCTGGGACCGTTCCCTCGATCGGTCCAGCAGCGGAAGTTTTGCATAGTGGCGGTGGAATATTATACAAAGTGGATCAAGACTGAAGCTGTGGCTATTATTTCTGAAAAGGTGGTAAAGAATTTCTTATGGAGAAATATCATAAGTCGCTTCGGAGTACCTCGAGCTTTTGTATCTGATAATGGACTTCAATTCCGAGGGAAAGCCGTTCGGGATCTTTGCGTCAAATTGGGTATCGCTCAACACTTCTCATCGGTAGCTCACCCCCAGACCAACGGATTAACTGAGGTCTCCAACAAAGTTATCCTGAAGGGATTAAAAACTAAGTTGGAAGATTTGGGAGGAAAGTGGTCCGATCACATATACGAGGTGCTATGGGCGTACCGCACCACTCCCCGTTCAACGACCCAGGAATCTCCATTTTCATTGGTATACGGGTCCGAAGCGGTCAGTCCAGTGGAGGTAGCCATAAGATCACCTCGGATAACCCAGTATGACGAACATTTGAATAATGAGCGAAGATCCTTGGACTTGGAGATGATTGAAGAGAAGAGAAATGCCATCTATGCACGCATGTGTGCTTATCAAAGAACAATGGAGCGAGCTCATAACAAACGAGTTGTGCCCAGGGAATTCTCAGAAGGCGACCTCGTTCTCAGGAATGTGAGAGTTCAGAGAAATGTTGGGAAGTTGGACAGAAATTGGGAAGGGCCCTATCGGGTCATGAAGAACTTGGGCGCAGGGGATTATAAGCTAGAAAATCTGGATGGGAGTGAGATCCCCCGAACGTGGAATGTTATGAACTTAAGGCGTTATTTTATATAAAGCATTTGACATATATGATAACTCTGAACTTTAAAACGTTTCTTATATATGAATAAGTTACAATGGATGAAATACAAAGTGCTTCTAGCTAAGTGGATGACCGATCTTGGAGTTGGGTTTTTTGGACTAGTCTGGACTGGTGACTGTAGCGATCATCCATAATGCTCCCAAGTGGTGTGACCGCTCTGACTAGTCAGTTGCTTCCACGCTTGCTGAGTACTTAGATAAATCGCATACTCCCAGAACTCACTACGAACTCAATTCCTTCTTCAAACGGCATTCATCACTTAGAGGTAGCCCTTGCTTCATTACGCTTAATCCGTAAGCAAGAAACTAGGACAGAGTTAACCTGTCAAATGGCAAGCCAAAGCCCGCCGTGGGACTATTTTTAGAACCGGGGCTTCGCCTAAAAATTTGTCATGGGGCTCATGGGAAGAGCCATGGCAACGCCGCCAAAGTCATGATATTTTATTGGACGGATTCAAGTGTGATCTCCTAGTATAGTTGGGGTTCCCTAACTTACTAATCTTAGCAGAGTTCAAAGTTAACTGGTGAGGACCGTTCGGGCCATATTTGGCTTAAGCCCCGACCTTATACTTGGAATTATTTAAGGCGAATTATGTGAAAGGAAGATGCTTTACTCAAAACAAAGTTTACAAATGCAGAAAAGAAAGGAGTGGGAAATTTGAAATCTACTCTATCTGTCCTTCTTCCTTATCTGCAGCGCCGGACTTCTCTGGAATCCATGCCTTGAGATCCTCCACCTTTTTCCCCCTTTCCTCAACTATCTCGTTGACCGATCTCTCCATCAGGTCAAAAAGGGGATAGTTGGGATCATTCTCTAGCGGGGGTTCATCCAATTCGGGGATCTCGCAGAAGTTTCCATCCTTGGTCAGTGGGTCAAGCGTCTCCCAACGTTCATCTTCGGGATCCAGACCAAACTTGCTAACTATTTGGTCCTTCATGTTGTCCATGTATTGGGAGACGTTCGGTCCATAGACATTTGCCGCTAAGGCAAACATCAGGGGTGATAGGGCGAAACCCAATAGGNAAACTTGCTAACTATTTGATCCTTCATATTGTCCATGTATTGGGAGACGTTCGGGCCGTAGACGTTTGCCGCTAAGACAAACATCAGAGGCGATCGGGTAAACCTCAATAGGGCTTCCCGAACCGCCCCCTCAGTCGATCCTTGGACCCTGGCAAAGTCTTCTTTGAGCGCTTCCCGCTCTTCCTTCAAGGCATTCTTTTCGTCTTGGGATTGCAAGAGGAGCATGTTGCTTTCGTCAGATATCTCCTGTATCTGACGCTCCAACTCCAATACTCGGGCCGTGGCGGAGTTTGCTGCCGCTTGGGCCTCTCCTGCCTTAGAAGCGGCTAAGGACAGCTCAGTGCCCGCTCCAAGCAGCTCGCCATTCAAACGGTCCCGATCGGCCCTGACCGTCTCCAGCTCCTTCTGTTTGATGTCAACTTGCCGCTGAGCTAAAGCAAGTTGGCTCTCCAGTTCTTCCGATGCCGAGGAGATGGTTCGATTGAGTTGGACGACGGAGGCAAGGTCCAAGGCCCTTCTGTGTGACTGCAACAACCAAAATTGGATTAAGGATCCGTACACGATCATGCTAGCGTGAGCTAAAGATAACTTACCACAGCTTGGGATTCCAGATATGCCGACACCAAGCTGGGAAGTGAGCTATCAATACCGGGCGGGTTTTTCTTTCCCAAGAGCCGGTATTCTTCAAGTGTGGCATCCTTCCATGAAGGGGGGACTCTCTTCGGTCCTCGGGCCTTAAAGACGGAGGACACCATTTCCTGGACGGCCCCGCGAATGACCTCTTGATTGGACGAGGATGGGGCCGGTTTTGTCTCGATTGTGACCACTTTTGTCGGGATCGGGGCTGCAGGCCTGCTCACAGCTGACCGCAGCCTTTTGTATTGCTTCGGGGCTTCCTCATCGGGGCCCCGCTTGCTCGTCGACGCAGAAACTGAAGGCCTCTGCGCCCTATCTCCTAAACTGGACGAGGGGCGGACATCTTCCACCCGAATCGACCCCTGCAGTAATAACCGCACGACGTTAAGATCTAGAGGGGAATTATTCCCGATCCTGTACATGGCAAGAAGGCCTAATGAGCGTATCTTCTTAGAGATAACCTCTTCCACCTCGTCCATTGATCGGGGCTCCGGCCTGTGGCTGCTAGAGCTCCCTGACGATCTTGAAGGCCCAGCCGCAGCGCTGGGCTTGGATTTTGAGGCTTGCAGCTGAGCCTCCTTCTTGGCTTTTGAAGCAGCAGCCACTGCAGCAAGTCGGTTCGCAGACATGGTTTCAGTGGATTCTGCAAAAAGAAGATAATGAGGATCAGGAAGTATGAATTGGAGAAAACTAAGTCGTACCCGATTCTTCCGACTCGGAAGAGTCAGAGCTGGAGAAGACACCCTTCGAGGCAGGGGCTCCTTTCCTTTCTGCTACCCCGATCTCTAATAGCTTCTTCTTCCGAAGGATGTCAATTCGTTTTAGACGCCGTTCGGGAGGAGGAAGCATTGCCAATGTATTGGCAATATCGGGGTGGGATGGGTTGAACCGGCTTCGGTCCAACTTCCCGATATCTGGGTGAGTGGTTATGAAGGTAACTTTCAGCAAGTTCTCCCTCGGGATGTTTATCCAGACATAGCAAGATTCCAATTCATGAAGGGAATCTTCCTTGTCAACGATAATACATTCCTTCGTTCGGGTAGCTATGTAATATAGCTTGCGACCTCCTAACAACCTTCTACCCCTACGAGATCCCACCAAGAACAGGTTGAAAAAATGCCTGAGGGTCGGCTCCACCCTCTGTTTATGGCAGTAATAAATGAAAGCGATGATATATACGTAACTGCCCTGAAAAAGAGCAAAAGTTGGGCAGTGAATCTCCCGAAGAACAGCTGCGACGAAAGGATGAAGGGGGAATCGTAAGCCAGATCTAAGAGAGGCATAGCTAACGGGTATAACGCTAGCAGGAATGTTCATCTCAGCGGGAAGGAAGCATGGAACGTCTTCCTTCCCCCTCCAGATGGGGTAATGGGCTGGAATAGAAAATTTGACCCGAAAGGCTTCAAGGTCCATGGTAGCGATATCAGGGTACCTAAATCTACGAGGAGCCATGGATGATTACCTTAAGGATTGCAAGAGATTTGGAATGGAGTAACGGTTGCGCAGAATCGCAGGAGGTTTCCAAAGATTAAGCAGTCTGTCGCAAACTGTGATAATGTCTGCACAAGGCGAAAATCCCGACTTATATATCACGTATTGCTCAATCACAGGGTGACACGTCATCCCTGCAGACGGCTGCAGCCTGACAGTCTGTCCCCCTCTGTGGAATATGAGAAGGCGTTAGCTTTTGCAGAGCCGGAATTACGTTTCTACCCTCAACTGCTATGAATTTCAAATTTGAAAATCCACCTCATGGAATTTCTAAGTGTAGGTTCGGTCCACAAGAACGCCGTTACAACCAGTTCGGGTACAATTTTCCGCCGTTGTGATCGGGCACATATGCACAAACGATCTCAATCTGTTGATCGAACCCCGATCACCATCACTGTGGCGACCGCGTCCGAGGGGCTAGTGATGAGATCCTCGGAACCCGATACCCAGAACATGGTCAGGACCAGGCTTGGCCACAAAAGCCCGAACAACTCAAGCCGAATTTGGAGGCCCAAATCCAGCCCGCGTGAGTGAAGGGCCCACTTAGATCATTTGGCCCGATTGATTGCTTATAGCGATCGGTCCCAAAGTGTGGGGGCCCAGCTCCTTACACATGCCAGACCGATCGGTCCACATATTACAGGCATTGCTTCGGGCCACTCTTGTTCATTCCATGTAACGACAACCCTCGATAGTCCTGTCAGAGGCATGGTCCGGCGAAGGCGTACGAGTCGCCAGCGGACAGAAAGTAGCCGGCTAGTAGCGCCGAAAGGTCTAGCGCCATGCAGCTCTGTGAAGCCATTCCCGGTGGCTGTTCCGTCTGACGTTAGCCGACCTGGCCACAAAGGACAGACACAAAACGACACCCTACTGTGCATAGTACAGTTGAAGTATAAAATGACACTTAGAGTGTGAGAAAAAAGACTTCTCTTCGGTTTTCTCTCGAGAGCTTGGACATTAAGGAGTTCTTTGATTTATTTTCGATTCTCTTTTCTCTCTTTGTTGTCTAACGAACAAACATGTCTTGTATGATCATGAATTTTTCTTAGTGGACCGACTAAGGGTGCTTCTTTTAGCCCTTAGTCAAGTGGTTTTTTCCTCGTTTCCGAGGTTTTCCACTCTAAAACATTTACATCTTTTTACCTTTGATTCGTAATCGTTCTCCACACATTAAACAAATAATAACCGAGTTCGTCTTGCAACGAACCGGTCGACTGTTGACACCCCCGGTTTTCTAACCACAACATATGCAAAACTTTATAGAATACGATACACGAATATCAAAAGATAACATTCGAATAAGATCATTTTTTCTGTATTTAATGAATCAAAAGAATGTCTGTATAGCCCAATATATAATATCATTCATCAAACTAATTACTCCTGATATCTCATATCCGATATGGTATACGCATTCTCAACAAAAAACGACTAAAACACCATATGTTAAAACTTCAATGAGAAAATGACAAATTTCTACACTTTATAACTTAAAGTCATTTATATCATTATTGCATAATGATGAATATTCCGATTTGAGTTTTTGCTTCACTGAATAAATTACATAGTCCTACGTAGAAACTAAACCGATTATGTGAAAAAATGAACATGTTAACTTCAGTTAATCAGTGAAATATCACAAAGTAACAGTACTAGAAATAATACAACGAATGGTAGGATAAAAAAAAATTAACGCACTTATTAGAATTCACGCATCCCGTACCGGATGCGCTGCAAGGCACGCACGCAACCCTGCGAATCGTGCAACACACATTTTTTCTTCTTAATTTGTCTTGATATTTGATGTCAAATTGAGTGATGCAATTAAATAAATATTACTTAATTGATACATGTTTCAAATTGAAAATAAATATTAATTTGTAAAGTAATTGCTATTAATACTAGTTTTCAAAAATTCGTGTAAAATATTTTACTTAATAAAAGCTGATATGTGTCACATTTGTCAATTTGTAGTTAAGAAATCTGACATTCTCATTGTATCTGACATTCTCATTGCAAAGTAACCTAAATTATAAAACATCCGAAAAAAATGGGGTAGAGGACAGATTTACCCATTTTTAAACTCGAAATCTTCTCTGGAGATTTCTGGGAAGATGAAGGCGAGGACGACGACTCCAAGTCAGAAATGTCTATCAATCCCAGTCAACTCTTCTTTGGATTTTCCCTGCATCACAGTGTAGAATGAATCCAATGACGATTGTTGTTTCTCCGATTATGGTGTTATCAGAAAACTCATTCAACAATCAGAAATATTATACATAAAACATGAACTATTTATCTAATCTAGTTTTCTTAGTTGTACATGTTTATAACAGTCCAATGTTTTGAATTACAGTAACGCACCACGAATTATTCAAAATGCTTGTCAACCGAGCAATAAATACAAACTGCGACTTTTTCTTGCAAACACAAAATTCCACTGGGTCAAGTAAACGACACATGCTCCAACTTTGAAACTTATGATTTTGAAAAGTCCACAATATCTATGTACCACATAGTGATCAATTAAACAATAATTGGCACTCCAATCTCACTCCAAAGGATAATAAAGATACTTACATATGAATGAACGAAGTTCTTGTGAGTTCATGGCGAGGACATGGCCTTTTCTGTTCTGTTTGGTATTTATTGTGCTTTGTACCTGGAATATAGCAGCCCAGAGTATTCCGGTGAAAGTCGGGGTGGTGCTGGATATGGATGCTCCGGCAGGGAAGATGGGTTCCATATGTTTACCAATGGCTCTTTCGGATTTCTACGGTAGTCATGGTGGCTCCTTTAAGACAAGGCTGATTCTTGATCAACGAGATTCCCATGGAGTTGTTCTTGATGCAGCAGCTGCAGGTAAGTAGTATACTAAAATATCACTTCCATTATCTCTAGATTTTAATTTCTTTGCAAAATACAGCTCTAGATTTGATTGAAAACTCACAAGTAAGGGCGATTATCGGTCCATTTACGTCGATGGAGACAAACTTTGTGATCTCTATTGGTGATAAAGCACATGTACCTATTGTAACATTTACAGCTACAAGCCCATATTTACGATCCAGCCAAAGCCAATACTTCGTGAGAACTGCTTTGAATGATTCTTCCCAAGTAGGAGCTATAGCTGCAATAATACAAAGTTTTGGATGGAGAGCAGTTGTGCCAATTTATGTAGATGATGAGTTTGGAGAAGGAATCATGCCTTATTTAAGTGATGCTTTGGAAGATATCAACGTCCGTATGCCCTACAGGAGTGTGATCCCATCCTCAGCAACTGATGAACAAATAACTGCTGAGCTCTACAAGTTGATGAGTAAGCAAACCAGAGTTTATATCGTTCACATGGCGAAGAGTCTTGGATCTCGGCTCTTCGTAAAAGCCAATCAACTTGGGATGATGAGTGAGGGCTATGCGTAGATTATAACCAATGCAATGGCAAATACATTGAATTCTATTGATCCAAGTGTGCTGAAGTCCATGGTTGGAGTCTTGGGCGTAAGACCTAATGTCCCGGAATCAAGGGAACTTGATAGCTTTCGAGCACGGTACAGTAGACAACCTGGGGCATCCGCCAGCAATAAACTGAATATTTTTGGATTGTGGGCTTATGACACGGCCATTGCATTAGCTATAGCAGTAGAAAATACATTAAGTGTGAGAGATGCTACTTTTTTAATGCAAAATAGTTCAAGCAATGGCACTGACCTTGAAAGGCTTGGGATCTTCAGTGCTGGATTGGATCTTGTTGAAGCATTGTCAAGTACAACTTTTACCGGGCTCTCAGGAANGGTACCATTTTTTATTTTTTTTAACTTTAAAAAAATTAAAATAATAATATCGATGTTTTCATGCCAGTCCAAAATTCTGTACCGATCCAGAGTGGTATGAGCGGTACGACTGGTATACTGGGCGGTACCCATTTTTATTTTAATTTATTTTTAAAAAAATAATAATTTTTTATGTTCATATCCTGTAAAACCCTGATATCGATCCTAATATCTGGTAACGGGCTGTAGAAAAAAAATATCGATACTTCCATAAATTTGATGGTATACCGTCTTGTATGAAAACATTGAATAATATTTTATTATTTTTTAGGGTTTGAGAAAAATCGGGATCCGATAGTAACATGATACTAGGCGATACCGGTCGGTATTACACCGATATAAAAACATCTGATAAATGTAATATAATGAAAACATTAAGTAATATGTATTACTAATAAGGATATTTTAGTCTTCTACAAAATCGCTTTGGGATGGTAGCTGTTATTAGCAGCGGTGGCCAAAACGCAGAAAAATAAGGGTGAACACACCGCAATTTAACTTATGTTTTTAAAAATCAAGTTTTGGAAAATTGCGTTGAACTCAATTGAGTTTCTAACGCCAACCCAAAGAAACCCAATATTAATTACGAACTCATCACAACACTGACGTGGCTTCTGGTGACCACACGTGGAATACCCGTAAGATGTACATAAGGCTACCCCCACTATTTCATTAATTTGCATTCCGAGTCCCCCACTATTTTCTTATTTTATAATAATTATCACAATTTAATGCAAGAATAGTCCTGGACCCGTAAGATATACACAAGTTATGTGTATATAATAGCGTTCATTTTTTATTGTTACCAACAGAATCGGGCCCCGACCCTAGAACATTTCTTTAACCTGTTCTTGGTAGGATCCCGAAAGAGGAAAGGTCTGTTAGGTTGCCGCAAGTTATATTATATAGCTGTGCGCACCAAAGAGTGCACAATTGTAGATAAAGAAGAGTCTCTCCATGCGTGGGAGGCCTGCTATGTGTGGATAACAGTCCCCAAAGAGGATCTGTTGAAAGTATAGCCGCGTCTAATCCACCCACGCATAGGTCAGTTGGACCGAAGTAGGTTCAGCCCCTCCCGCACGGACACTGCAAATACGCTTGCGATGTTCCCCCCTCCCGAAGCACGCCTTAGGCGAATAGATCTGCTTCGGGAGAAGAGATTAATAGAAATAGGTGTTGTGGGTAGGGCTGGAGCCCCAGTCCCGAAGGGGGTGTTTTCTAGTTCAGATCCATCAGAAGGATCGGGTATGAAGTAATGTTTTTAACTTTATTCCTTCCTTATCCTTATATATTTGTTTTGCAGATTCGACTGAGACAATGCCAAGCTCTCGCTTCAAACGCATGGCAGCTACTTCGGTCCGTCCTTCTAAAGGACAACGCGAAGCATCGGGCAGCACTGAGGGGAGCGAATTAGCGACTGGGGGTACGCTGGTCCCTTCGGGGTCCGGGAACCCCCGATCCAAACAACCAGCGCGGGCACGTTGACCCTTAGCTGCACAAGGCAGCCTTCAACTGGAGAAGGGCCTGCGTTTCAGGTATTTGGAGTGGTAGAGGAGGTGATAAAGGCTCGGATTCGTTCTTTGAGCTTATCCAGCTTCTATCAAATCGGAAATACCTCCTTTATTAATACTAAAACTATTGTTTTATTGCTGCAGGGAGTCGTTCCCTTGGAGAAGCTTCTCCCCGGTCCTCAACTTAAGGGGAACGTCTCCCTGCCGCCGGTCCCCTTAGGAAAAGGGAAAAGAGCAACCGAAGCGGAAGCCCCGCACGAGCTGAAAAGGCTGAGAAGGGGGGATAGTGCTCCGGTCCCCACTAAGGGGATCGTTTTGAAGGAGCATGCATCGGGCCCGAAGACCAACTCCGACTGGGGAGTTGCTCTGTGCCTGCTGGATAGGTTCAGCAAGGGGAGGAAACTAACCTCCTGGAGGAGCACTTTCCTGAAGGACTTCCGCCTTTACGGAGAGCAGAACCCAGAGAACGTCCAGGCAGACGTATCTGGGAAAAAGATTATGGAAGGCTTCCTCGACCTCACCACTAAGGTAATTTTTACTTAACATGAAGGCCCGAAGTTTCCTCTTTTAAAATGTGTTATCTTATGCACATGTTGAGGAAAGCCTTCACAACTGCTATCACCGTGGAGAAGAACCAGAGTGGTAGTGTTGTATCCCAACAAGTCCAAGATCAACTTGACCTTGCAAAAAGGCAAGTTGAGATGAAGCATACTGAGTTGGTCACGGTACGGGAGGACAGTGACCGACTTGACAATGAGTTGCTAAGAGCCGGGATGGAGGTCTCACTCTTAGTTGATAAAGTCTCTATGCTGGAGAAGACATGACAAACAGCTCAGGGGCGTATTGACGACTTGGAGGCCAAGCTGCGGGCCAAAGATGAAAAAATCAACGAAGTCCAAGGTCGGGCCCAGGAGAAGAGGAATAAGCTGAACGAGCTTCTCCATCGGGCCCAAGAAGAGAAGACGGTCTTGGAAGAGGAGTTGACAAGGGCCCGCACTTCGACCGAAGGTTCGGTCGGGGAAGCGGTTCTGGGATTCTCTCGGTCCCCTTTGTTATTCACTTTAGCGGATAACATACATGGGGTTTATACTGCCAAGTATTTGGATAACATGCGCGAGCAAGTTATTCAGCAGTTCGGGCTTTCCCCTTCGGACGAGCGATGGAAGATGATCGAGCCACTTGAGAAAGATGGTAAGTTTCAGGTTATTCCAACTTTGGAAAAACCTGTTCTGGAAGAAGACCCTTTCTTCAACCTCTTTGAAGAGATGGAGAGAGTGGTCAACCAAAAGGTGGCCGATCAGGAAGAAGAACTGAAGCAGCTCGCGGCCCGGACCGAACCGCAGGAGCCGGAGATTGAAGATAGAGAAGGGGGGCAGATTAGCTAGATTTCTTTTTGTACTTTGTATCTGCCTTAATTCTTATTTTCAATATAACTCTTTTCATTCAAGTCTTATCCTTTTAATTGCCAGAACGAAGTAATATAACGAACTTCTTAATAAACAAATATGTTTTATGTTAACGAAGTTGTTTTAATCACCAAGTGTAAGATCGGGGACACTTACCGGCAGTTAACCATCGGTCCCAGACATTATGTTGGTTTATTCGTATCAATTCTGATTGGATCGGTCGTTTTACATTGTGTATGGGTCACTCTTATTCCGTCCTTGAAGTCAATACTTGATTGGATAGGCGTAGTCTGCGTTTAATATGAGTCTTTACGAGCTTCGGCCGAACCTTGGTTCTAATAAAGTCCCTTAGGTTTTGTTGGCCAAGCTTTGCTCATAATACGTCTTATATTAGTACCGATCTTATGTTTCGATATGCTGACTACCATTCCTTTTATCGTAGCAGATGTCATAGGTACAAAGAGCCATTCCTAAAGACTGAATGTCGTTGAAGGGAGTTTTTTAGTTCGTAATGAGTTCTGGGAGAATCACAACTCATCCATGGGGCTGGGCAAGTGCAGGAGCATCTGACTCGTCAGAGCGGTCACTACAACTTGGGAGCCTTGCGGACAAGAAGCTTCGGTCACCAGTCCAGATTCGTCCTAAACCACCCAACTTCAAGATCGGTCCATCATTCCATTAGAAATAGTTTGTATTTATACTTACTTGTTTTCTACTTACGTTTAAGAGAATGTATTTCATTGAGTCAAACACATTAATCGAAGATTCACAAGAAATATCGCCTTAAATTCATGACATTCCAAGTTCGGGGGACTTCTATATCATTTAATGTTTCAAGTTTATACGCACCCGATTCCAATTTCTTTGATATTCGATACGGTCCCTCCCAATTTCTGTCCAGCTTTCCAACGTTCCTCTGCACTTTAATGCTTCTGAGGATGAGATCGCCTTCAAAGAATTCTCTTGGGAGGACTCGCTTGTTATGGACCCGTTCCATAGTTCGCTGATAAGCGCGCATCCGTGCGTAAATTGCATCTCTCTTTTCTTCGATCATCTCGAGGTCCAATAATCTCCTTTCACCATTCATATGCTCATCGTATTGAGAGATCCGAGGTGATCGGATGGCAACCTCCACCGGGCTAACAACTTCGGTCCCATACACCAATGAGAAAGGTGATTCCTGGGTTGTTGAGCAAGGTGTAGTTCGGTATGCCCATAGGACCTCATAGATGTGTTTGGGCCATTTACCTCCAAAATCTTCTAACTTGGTTTTCAATCCCTTCAAGATAACCTTGTTAGATATCTCCGTAAGTCCGTTAGTTTGGGGATGGGCTACTGATGAGAAATGATGGATGATGCCCAATTTGGTGCATAGATCCCGTATGCTCTTTCCGAAGAACTGAGTCTCATTATCATATACGAGCGCTCGGGGAATCCCGAAGCGGCTCATAATATTTCGCCATATAAAATGCTTGACTACTTTTTCCGAGATGATGGTTACTGCTTCTACTTCAATCCATTTCGAGTAATATTTCACCGCTACAATACAGAATTTCCTTTGCCCTATTGACCGAGGAAAAGGTCCGAGGATATCGATCCCCCATCTGTCAAACGGACAAGGCAATGGGGTAATCGATAAGGAAGCCCCAGGCAATTGCGGGAGTGGAGCATGGTATTGGCATATAGCACAACGTTTAGTGTATTGCTTGGCATCAGCAAGCAATGTTGGCCAAAAGTACCCAGCTCTAATTATGCGGTGGTATAAAGATCGAGCCCCTAAATGAATGCCGCATATCCCTTCATGAACATAAATCATGACGGCTTCAGCCTCAATAGGAGATAAACAGCGCAGAAGTGGGCCTTCAAAACTCTTTTTAAACAAGCGTCCATCGACTAAGGTAAATCTCTTAGCCCGGACCTCTATTTTCCTGGCTTCCGACTTATCTTCAGGGAGATAGCCATTTGAGAGGTATTTAATAAAGGAGTCCATTCAATTGGGTTCTCCCGGAGATTCAGTAGCGTTAATATTCAAACCCTGGAGTTCATGGCATAGAGCCCCGATCTCTTCAATAGACTGTTCGGTCACTAGAATCTCGACCGAATGTCGGTCCTGAATATGGACCGAAATAGTGCTTGGCTCTATGTCAGGTATGCCCGAGGCCAATCTGGCGAGTGCGTCGACAACCTTGTTTTGCTCCCGTGGCACATGGTTAAGAGAGAACTCACTGAACTTTTTGAATAGTTCCAGGACTTTGGCGCAATATAACCTCATCATCGGATCATGAGTTTCAAATCTCCCTGCGAACTGTTCCACTACTAACTTCGAGTCTGTGAACATTCGTACTCTGCTAACTCCCATTTTTCGAGCCAATGTCATTCCTGATAATACTGCCTCATATTCTACCACATTATTTGTTCCAGCAAAAGAAAATTTGACTGCGGAATGAATAAGATCACCTTGCACCGTTGTCAGGGTAATGTCCGCTTCTCTTCCCCCGAAGGTTGACCCATCTACATGGATCGTCCATCGATCATCTTCTTGGTTAAGATAAATGGCCGATCGGGTCATTTCAACCACGAAATCGGCTAGAACCTGAGCTTTGATCGCCCTTCAGGGCAGGAATTCCAGATACATAGCACTGAGTTTGATAGCCCATTTTGCCAATCTCTCATTCAAATCCTTCTGCTTAAGGAGCACTTTCAGAGGTTGATCCGTATAAACATAGACCGTTCGGCCTTCAAAATAATGTTTCAGCTTGGATACAGTTTTTTTCAAAGCTAACATGAATTTCTCCAAGGTGGAGTACCTAGTTTCAGCAGATACCAGAGAATGGCTGACATAATAAACAGGTCTATGAATGTCGTCTCGTATGGTTACCAGAGCTGCGCTGACGGCAACTTCTGATACCACAAGATATAACCCCAAAGGTTCATCACAAGTCGGACTTACCATCACCGGGGGAGTGCTTAAATAAGTCTTCAGCTCGGAGAAGGCCCGATCGCATTCTTCGGTCCAATCTAGATGGCTTGCTTTTCTTAGCACTCTAAAAAAAGGTAAGGCCGGTCTGTGAATTTCGAAATAAACCTGCTCAGTGCAGCTAGCCGGTCAGTAAGCCTTTGAAACTCTATTTTGTTTCTCGGAGGTTGCATATCAATGATAGTCTGCACCTTTTCAGGGTTAACCTCTATGCCTTTCTTTGAAACATAATATCCTAAAAATTTTCCACTTCGGATCCCGAAGCAGCATTTGTTTGGATTTAGTTTGAGCTTATATTTTCGGCATATTTCGAAACAACGAGACAAATAAGAAAGGTGGTCTTCATCATTCATAGATTTTACAATCATATCGTCAACATACACTTCTATCATATGGCCAATCAACTCTCTAAAGATTTCTTGACCAACCTTTGGTATGTTGCTACGGTATTTTTGAGACCGAATGACATAACCACATAACATAAAACCCCATCTTCGGTCATGAATGATGATTTCTTCTGATCTTCCTCAGCTAAGAAGATCTGATGATACCCAGAATAAGCATACATGGTACTCATCATGGTGCTACCAGAAACAGCATCTACCAGTCGATCGATGTGCGGCAATGGAAAAGGGTCTGACTCACAGCTTTTGTTAACATTGGTAAAATCGATGCACATTCGCCTTTTCCCGTCCAATTTGGAAACCACCACTGGGTTTGCAACTCATTCAGTATAGTGGATTTCTCTCATGAATCCTGACCGTAGCAGCTTATTCACTTCAGCCCGGATAATCCTGACCGTACCTTGAATTTCATTTGTTTTTTTATGATTTCTTTCGGTATAATTACAAACATTACATTGCCTTCATTTTTATGGGATCTTACTTCTTACAATTTGTATTATAGAAAGTCCTATATTGATTATTATAAATAATGATCTAATAGGTAGGGAAAATTTTTTGTGTAACTCAATTTATAGGATAAGTAAATCACATTATTCATTTATCACAACACTTATAAGCTAGAATAATTCAATTTTCATAACCGATATGAAATAGTATTCTCAACACGTATGCTCTTTTATATTTGAGTTTTTTTGTTCTTTTTTTTAAAACGGGCGGACGGACCAACACTAAACTCACCCTCGAGTTCCAATAACATATTGAAATTTATAATTCAATAGATGGGAAGAGTATGTGTAGCTCAATTAATAATAAAAGTGAATATATTAAAAAGACTAAATCAAACATATTACTAATGATATCACAACTCTTATAATTAGAATGATTTTATTTTCATAACCCATGTGGATAGTATTCTCAACACTATGAAATGTATATTGTATTTACCTAATTTATTGAATATCATTGACTAGACTTTGTCATTGATTAGTTGTCAATCGTTATTATTTTTAATTGATCAAAGCATTCATTTCAAAATCTTTACTGTTTTATATAATTTATGCATGAAAACATATTTTGTAACTTTGTGGCTTTAAAATTAGAATTGAATTTAATCAATATATCTGGATTTAAGTACTATTAAATTTTTAAATATTTATTATTGTTGCTTAACTATACAATAATTAAATTAATCGTGGTATCATGCATTTGGAAGTATGTAAGATAATTGTGGTGAAGTGCACTGAATTGATTTGACGGTAACTATAACACCCCGATCCTTTGAGTGATTTATATAAAATGATTAATATCTTCTTAATATTCAATATTTTATTATTACATGTTTCTATTAATGTTTTAAATCCTAAACTTTGAGATGTTATTTTATTTGTCTTTTAAAAGAGGAGGTTGTTTTATAATTTTATATCATTAAAATTAATTCTCATTAAAATAGAACAATGGGCCGGGCTTTCATATTCGTTCAGCCCAAATTACATTTAGCCTTCGTATCACCAGTCACCACACCCATGGGGATTTTCCTGGTACCGCACCATGATTTCACTCGCCTCTCATCCTCTACTACTCTTCAGAAGAACCGCTAAGGCTCTCAGACCCCTTTCTTTTTCGACCTTCGAATCCTCACTCTTCATCTTCCACTCTTCAGTGAGATATCTATTTTGCGCAATGCCCTCTTCTAACCCATTAAAATTTCCTGATTTTGCTAATTCTTCTGGGGTTTCAGTCAACTCTCTCGGACTCAAGGGCCGTTCTCTGAGCAGCAAGTGTGTTATTAACGGCGTGGCTGAAGAACGTGGGCAAAGCGTAGTTTCTCCCTTGGTTGTCGTCTCTTTTTACAAATTCGCTGATTTTCCCGACCATTCTGAATTGAGAAAACCGTTGAAGGAGCTATGTGAACGGCTGGTAGGTTTAAGTTTTTTGTGGGGTTTGGCATGGAATTTATTCTATTCGTAAACACAAATGTTAAAGACTCGTTTTTTATTGGAGAAGTTTGTTGTTAGTTTTGTTACGGGTTCGTTGAAAGTGGGATCTGGTACCTCGCTAAGGTGATATGCTCAGTTTGTTTCAGGCGGTATTATTCTTGCTCCAGAAGGAATTAACGGAAGCATATGTGGAACCCAAGATTCAGTTGAATCTGTGCTAGCATTCATCCAATCAGATGAGCGTTTGAATGGCCTTAGGCTTATTGAGTCTCCCGTGAGCTCTGAAGAAGAAGCTATTCACAACGGGCATATGAGTAATTCTCCTTTATCTGCAGGTGAAGATGCTCCATTTAGATGGGATCATGTGAGAGTTAAGCTTAAAAAAGAGGTAGATTTACTTACAAACTCAATCCAAATGAGCATAGACGCAAATTTAGTGATGATGTTCCTATTATTTGCAGATAGTTACGCTTGGAATGCCATCTGTTTCACCGATCGAAAGAGTCGGTAACTATGTGAGTCCAGAGGAATGGAATGAATTGATATGCCAACCTGATACAGTGAGTAATTGACATCATTCATGTTTTTACATCAGGTTTTCTTAGTTGTTATTCAATATAGGTGGTGTTAGATGTGCGTAATGATTACGAAACTAGGATCGGGAAGTTCAAACGAGCTATTGATCCCTGCACTACAGCTTTCCGGGACTTCCCATCATGGGTTGAACAACATTTCAAACTAGATCAAGTCAAGAACTCGACAACATCTTCAAGCTCGGACACAGAAAACACGGCTGTTAGAATGAAAACCGAAATGCCACGAGTGGCTATGTACTGTACTGGTGGAATCCGCTGCGAGAAAGCTTCAAGTTATCTACTAAGCAAAGGTTTCAAAGAGGTAACATATTTCTTCTTAATGGAATGGATAGTGAATAAAATGACAACATCCTTTTTGTTGATACACGCAGGTATACCATTTGAAAGGAGGAATATTGAAGTACCTCGAGAAAGTCCCAGTGCAAGAAAGTCTCTGGGAGGGTGAATGCTTCGTTTTCGACAAGAGAGTATCGGTAGAGCATGGGTTGGATCAGGGTACATACAAGCTTTGCTACGGGTGCAAGCAGCCGGTAAGCGATGCTGACATGGAAGCACCGGAGTGGGAGTATGCGGTATCTTGTCCGTATTGTTATAGCTCCAAATCAGAGGAAGAGAAGGAGAGAGCAAGAGCCAGGCAGAGACAATTTGAGAAATGGGGCATCATTGGTGGCTTAGACAAAGGGCGGAAACCAGTAAAAATAAATATGTCTGTAATTGGATTGAATGCTGCTTCTTCAGAGACAATCCTGTAAAATATTCGATTGATTTTTTGGTGATTTAATCTAATTTGGGGATACAATGATTAGTAATTCCTAGATACGTGCAACAGGTGGGTTGTAAGATCCCTCAAAGGGTGCTAAGACACTTTAAGTGAATTAGTTAGGTCATGTATAGTGATTTGAATATGATTGTACCATATATTTTTTTAGCAAAATATTTTAGTAGAATCAGAAAGTTAAGTGTAATCATTCTAAAGTAGAAATAGTATGAGTGGTTCACTGGAAGTCATTAGGGATTGATTAGTTTAAAATTGATAATATCGTGTGCAAGTAAGAGATTGATTGTTACATGGATTGAACCCGAAACTCGATAGATTTGAAGTAAATTAGTTTGAGTTTGATCTTCAAAATTGGATTTTTGATTTGTGTTGAGTTTATTATTTTAAATTTAATATTATTTGGATTGGATGTAGGTGTATCCACAATCACCGATTAATCATAAAAATTACATATTTTATATTTTAAATTGTTTTAACTAAAAGACATGATTTTTTAGGATATGACTCCACCAATCCAGACCCATATATTTCCAATAGGATTTGTAATATGTATTTATGATAATTATGTTAAATCTGTAGAGTCGGATCAATTTATGTGAGAATTGTGTTTAGATATAACATATAAATAATATTATGATATATTTTCTTTTTTATAAATTAATTCAATTTACTTTCATGTTACAACGTGGGACAATTTCAGTAGTATTTCGACAAGAGATCCGACCCATTAACATCAATTCCTGAGAGTTGAGACTTATTCAGCTTGGTTTTCTTTTATTGCTTATATGAAAATGCGGTTTTATTCTTAAATGATTCCATTTCCAACAGCACTACGGCTTCACAACCCTGGAGCATTTTTCTTATGCTTTGGTTGGTTATCTTCTTTAATGGCTTCTTCACCTGCGTCGGGTCTCTTCAAGGCTCTCGCTCCTAAGAAGCTGCCACAGGCTGTGGATATACAGGCCGCAGCTCTTTGGGGCGTCGCCGCGGGAGCCACTGCTATTTTCTTCATTCAGGTTTCCCCTCCCGTATATTTTCTATTTGCTTCGAAAATATGTTTTATTAAATTTAATATGAATTTTTTGTACTGCTGCTTACTTTGCCTTTGTTTTTTAAAATGGACACAGCCTTTGACTGGTTGAAGAAGACGACCCTCGAGAAACCTGAACCCAAATGAACTCCAATCTTACTGTTTATGCTCTGTAACGTGTGTATGTGTCGTATGATATATAAATAACATGTTTTTTATCTGTTAAGGCAAACTACAGCAAGAATACGAACCTTCTAAAGCCTATTCAGGATCACATACATATTTTAAATGCATAAAAACAGAAAAAAAGAATTACATTTTGACTGAGTTGTTGGGGGTATTCAAACGAGAAACCACCCTTCAAAAATAGGCGTTTGCTGCTTCATTGCAGCGAGCACACGGTATTCTTTAGTAAAAGGCGAAAGAATAGTTCGCTGTGTGCTCACTGCGCAGCTTCGTACTTCCAAAAATGAGTCTCCTTATGTATTTATACTGCAGCCTCGCCTTTAAACACGATCCGTGGCCGATGTGGGACAGAAACACAACCTATTACTATAGTTGATTGTTTTACTTTTCTACCCATATCTAATCATCCTCATTCCCAGAAACGACTAGAGTTTAACTACTGTGTCATTTTTCAAGCTTCCCTTAAGATTTATTCATTAATCTTAACGAAATCAACAACAAGCTAAGCAAAGATGTACTTTGTCGGAAATCGGAATTGTGATGAATAGAGAGCCGGGGTTCATTGCGTAATCTCTTCCGAGAATTGGCATACACATTTGTTAAAGAAATATTACTAATGAAATGGTAACAATCAGGACTGTCTTTATAACACCGTAAGTTTTGTTATTGCTGGGACAAGCTGAACTGCTTTGACCCTTGCTTGATTCCAATGGACTGGCATTGGCACTGGCACTGGCACTGGCACTGGCAGCCGATTGACGCGGAGGTTGGGGTGGAGCCACAGGCGATGAACCTTGAATACTCATTGTATTGACCTCAAGTTTCATGCCACTAAGGCAGTATAATCTGTTACCAGGAATGAAAAATCGATTTCCAGATCGGCTCAAGCTAATCGATGTATTGCCATTTGTGTTTGATTCAATGAAGTTGCTCGTGCTGCATCCATTGTAATCATCTTTAGTCACCTCATTAACGGAATAAATCTGTGAGTACTGAAACACTGCATCAACAAAAACACATATCTTGATTCAGAGAGTTATAGAGATGATCAAATTTGTTGAAAAAACTCACATAAAGTATCGCCTACTTTGAATGTCTTGTCCTCAGCCCATAAGTCCAAATCTGAAGTGATGTCCCAGCCAGATATGTCGCCAACTGTGTAAAACGTTGCAGAGCATGTGAAGATGCATATCAAGAGGCAAATGATGAAGAGAAATAACATTCTTGCCATTTGTGTCAACAAAGAAAAGAAATAAACAGAGATATGTTATATATGTTGTATATATTATTGGTTAACTAAGAGGAAATTGATGGAGAACAGATGACCTAAGAGATATGACATAATAGTACAGGAGTTGGTAGGTTGTTCAACTAAAAAGGGAAAGGGGTGATTCATTCAAGAGCTAAAATCCCAAATAATCTACATGTTGAATCAATGGTGAATTCATTCACTCAGTTCGTAAACACCAACAGAGTAAGAGATGATGAAAAAGTGAAACAGGGCATGCCTAAAACCTACAAATGGCAGAATACACTTAAGAATTGAAATCATGAAAAACTAAGTTGATATTGCCGCTTAAGAGTTAATACGAAGACTGTGCACTACAAGAGATTCAAATTTAAACGGTGAAAAGCAGAAAATTTTATGGGTCGCATCAATTATTGGAATCGAGTTTTGCCATGAAGGAAAAACTGACCTGACGAGATAATAAAATATAAGCAGACCCTCTCGATCTTTAATGGTCTGCTAAACATCCATGAGAGAAATGTGCTCATTTCCCATGACGATCTCCAGTTCCTGCCTTCCAACATGATCTGGCTCCGGTCAATTGTTATCATCTTCCTTCAATATCTTCAGAAGAAAGAATCAATACAATTGATCCATTCGAAAACCCTGGTGACAAAATCACTGATGAAATCAAATTACGCACTAACCTCAGAATCAGCAACAATGTGTTTGTTATTCTAATTTTGGAAATTACTTTATTATCTTTTATTTTATAATTAAATATAATTATTATTAAATATAAAAAATATATTAGTTTTTTACATAAATAATAGACACATTTACAAAATCACGATAACTAAATATCACAATACCTCAATTTTAAAAAACTACATCAAAAAAACGTATTACAAAGTTATACCAAATAAATTCATTAAAAAATTATACCAAACAAATCCAATACATGGACACTCTCTAATTGTCAAGACTCGGCAAGTACGTGACACTAATGTCGACACTTCCTAATCGTTCTTGTACTTGGAGTTGTTCGCGTAACGAAAGGAACTTGCCCGTTTCCCCTCCATCCGCCATTCTTCTTTCTCTCATTACAAATGGGCTCCGTTTCTAAGAGTAACCATACGATCTTGTCCGCCATGTAGACGCCCATAATTACAAATGGACACCCCTTGTCCGCGGAAATCACTTTTTTTAAAATTTTTGATTTTAATTATTTTTTTGTCTTTATTCTATTTTTAAAATATAATTAATTATATATTATAATTAATTATAAATATGAGTAAATATTTTATTTTGATATATAATATAAATATGTAATTTTAATTTAAATAAAAAAAAATATAAATATTAAATTTTAAGTAAGACTTGATCGTTTCGATATTAAAAACAAGTACGAAGTAATTATACAAAAATATAATCGAAACATTGAATATAATACAATACAATGATAAATTAATAATTAACGAAATATCGAGATTGTTGGAATTAAAAATATTATTAAAATTAATATGTAATATTAATGATAAATAAATAGTAAATAGATAAAATTGATGAGATAGAAAGATAAAATTAAATTTAGATATATGAGATGATGTGGATGAAAGAGAAATAAAAAATAATGTGGATGAGTGAGAATTTTTAGAAGTAGAAAGAGAATATGATATGGATGTGATAGAATGATGATGTGTAGAGAGATTTACACGACGGAAATGGTTTTGGGCGCGGACAATGTTACAGGTAGCCTAATGGGCCGAACATTTTCATTAGCCCAATCCAATTATCCATGCCATTTTTATCATACTTCGTTGTAAAAAAATGTCAATTATAAAAAATAAATAGAACTGAGTATTCATATTATATAGTTTATTAACGACACTGAATTAAAAAGAAACAACATTACAAAGAAAGAGCAGAGCTTAAGAAGCCTGGGAGCCTGGTCCGTACTGATGTCCCAAATGCTCCACCCTATCCTTCATTTCCCGTGCCTTTACAGCAAGCCGGTCACGGGCAGTATCCAGATGCTCAGCCCCAGGCGGATCTCTTCCCATAACATATCTACAAATCCACGAAAGAACACTCAGAGAAGCTACCCCAAAACCGCCGGAAGCCAGAAACCCTGAGCAAAGTAAGAAGAGGGCAATCACCGCCGGTACAACAATTGGGCTGAAGATCACAAGAAGTGGTGTTGCGATAGTCAGAGCCACGACGGTTCCAGCTAAAGTCAGGCTGGAGAGGATCAGCAGTGACCCACCTGCGGTTAACGCCGTCGCTGCCTTAGCTATCTGGTGGCTCCTTGGCTGCTTGTGATGCGTCGTCCCTACAGGATATTGATTATAATGCTCTGCCATTCTTAGCGCCTGAAAGAGTTTCGGAATGTTGAAGTGAACGGGGAATTTAAAGAGATACAGAGATGCGACGTGTTGATGGGCTACTCATGCACCGGTGCGTTCACCGGTGGGTGTTTAGTGATCAGACACGTCGCGTTACAGATTTGGGATACGTTTTCATTTTCTTTACTTTGCAAGATGTTACATTTTAGTATAACCTATTCGTATAAAGACTTTCTTTTGTTCTAACATTTTAAAATTGGAATATAATGATAGTAATTTATATAAAAATATTATTATCTACGTGTAAAATATAATATATATAATTAGAAATAATGATAAATTAGTAATTTCTTAAAACACCGTAATTTCACATATGATTTTATCAACGATGATGAAATCGTTATGTTTAGTAGATTTTATTTTGTATGCATTAAAAAAATTGTATTTTAGAGATTTCAATGTATCTCATAGGTATTCTAAATTAAACAAACTCAATGATTAATTGATTTGATACAAATAAGAATTCAATTTGGTAGATTAACGTGAGATAAATAATATTTGATCTTAAATTAAATAAGTGAAATAAAATTATATTTTCAATTTAACCCTAAAACTCTAAAATTTATTTGGTTTGAATGATAGTTTTATATGATATTAAATAGGTTAGTGAATTTGTATGATAAAATTTTATTAAAGTTAGATGATTAATTAAAAACTAGATGTGTTTTATTAAAATTAAATATGTGACTATTATTGATTATAAAAGCAAATTGAAAAATATGAAAGAATCATGTCTGTTTGTATATTAAGTCATAAATTAAAAATATCTTCTATTCCTATTCTTTATTTTTGAATTAATATAGTAAAATAGCTATGTCTGTGTTAACTTTTTATATGAAATTATCTTTTATATACTCAAGAAAATAAATTACTCAAACGAATATCCTGTGTTACACAAACATAGAGTCACTATATTATTTGGAAAAAAGAGGCATTGGACAATAAATTAGATAGGAGAATAAAATATAATAGAAAATGAAATATATAGTTATTTTATATTGGTGTTGTTTGGAAACTCAATACACCGTCCGGTGCGGTGAATGTCCGGTGCGGTGAATGTTCGTACGACCGCAGAAAACAACGGTGAGTTCACAACTGGTTTAACCCAACGGTCACCAGAACGCACCTACCAAATGTCAATTTTATCATTTGTAAATTATAATTTATTTTTTAAAAAAAATAATTTTGATCAATAAGTTTTATATTCTATCAATTACATGTTCAAACTATAAAAATATATAGAACAATTTAAAAATGTAGGTTTAACATAACGAATTTATCATAAAATAATATGAAATATAATTTTTAAGTTATACACAATTATTTAAAAATAATGGCAAAAAAATCATTTTATGACATCACGATCACTGTACCGCTGTTTCAAAAACAGTTTTTTAAAATCATGATCAGTTCACATCACAACACGATACAGTCATTTCACCTCACCGCTATTTATCAAACGTTGTTTCAAACGTGCCCTTATTTATATGGTTAAAAATGCATTTTCATATTTGAATGGCGCAAGATTGATTAGATTATTTTATCCATTATTCAAAAATATTGTATATAATAATTTAATTAATATGCTAAAGTAATATATCCAATCAAATGCAAAATTATGTAATATGATAATACTTATCTAACAATATAGTAAACAAAAAGAATCCTTAGTGTCTTTTTTATGTTGGAGAATGTATCCATACTAGATTTTGCTTCTCATAAAATAATATATAATATGTCAAATTGACTAATAACTCCTCCATTTCTACATAGTATCATAGTTCTAATCTATACGGCACCGACTCTTGAATTTTTCACATTTTCCCATGTCGAGTCGAGTCGGACTCTCCAACACGCTCCGACTCTTGACACTTGACACAAAACGACGTCGTTTTTATTTCTTTCTTAATTTGATTTTTTTATTCATCGGAAATGTATCTTATGTGCTTTCACGATTTTTTAATGTTGTCGATCTACTTGTGAATTCTTCGAATAAGCGATGATGGATCAAAAAGTGGTTGTTTTTGGGGAGATGGTAGAATCAACGAACGATATTCATTTATTATAAGTTAAATTTTATATATAATGAATTGATAAATATGTGTAGTTTTAAACTTGACTTTATGCAATTTTTTACAATTCTAACAATTACTTTTTAAAATTTTGCTTTTAATTAAAATTATTTTATTTAATAATACAAGTCGAGTCGAAATCTCACTCTTATACTCTTGCCGAATCGTGTCGAGTCGAGTAGCACCGAATCGGTCGGACGAGTCGATGCCGCATATGTTCTAATGTGGATTTTTTGTTAGTTTATTTAGATAAAAAAAATCTGATATAAATGTGTATTGGGTTTAAACGACAAAAATATATTGATATATGGTTCAAGCACTATCGAACTTATTAAAACATGCATGAATTCGATCAAAGTTAATTCCTGGTGATAATAATATTGCGTAGAAATATAATTTTTTAATTTATGAAAGGATTAATATCTAAATATCATCAATAATTAGTTTGAATTATTATTTTTAAAAATAATACAGATCGATTAAATATTCAATTATTCTGTTTTCTTTTCTTTGCTTCTTATTTTTTGTGTCGTAAAGGTTGACAATTCCTAATCATAATCTCAAATTGAATCTCGCTGCATACCAAGTTGTACATTTGACTAAAGGTCAAAGGTACAACAAATTAATTACATTTTCCCAATTGCATCTGCCAAGTAACTGCATAATAGTTGAATGCTGCTTTGTATTTTTTGAAAGTACAGTTTCATTAATATAGAACAAATACATTTTAAGCATTCAAAAAATTTCACATATTGTATAAAATATTAACATTAAATGAAAAAATGGTTTTAATTTTGGATTTTTAATATTTTGAATTTCAAATTATAGCTGAAAAACGAAATTTTGTGACAACAATCAATATTTTGGAGGACACAATTTATTTTTGAATACATTAACTATATTCACAATCATTTTCATTCTAATTCAAATATAAAACATATAAAGGACAATTTAATTGAAAATTAATTATTTAGAATCAATACTCCTTATAAAATCAAGTATAATATTTAAAAATGGGTGACATTTACGGGTGACCCTCCAACTTTCGCGTGATGTAAATGACATGTCCTCCAAGTTACAAATTTGCAAATATGACACCTTAAGTTACAAAAAATATGCAAATATGACACCTCAAGTTAATAAAAATATGCACATATGACCCTCAAACTTTAATTAAATACATGTACGACACCTCAAGTAAACAATACCGTTTAATATTGATCATCTACGACATTGTTATTGTTTTACCTCCAGATGCACATTTCTCGAACTTGAAGTATCAATTTTGTATAATTTTTTGTATAAAAGACTTATTTGCATACTTTGTGAACATTGACAACTAATACTGCGAACGAAAAATGTTTACAAACTTAACGGAAAATCATATGTTAAATACCAGGGGTAAAAAACAAACGGTATTGATAACTTTAGGTGTTATTCCTGCAATTTCATAAGTTGGAAGGCATAGTCTTTACACAGCTCGTAAATTGGAGGGCTATTTATGCAATTTTCTCATTTAAAAATATTATAATTCAATAATTTTAAATTTGGAAAATGGTAATCTAATTTGGATTTTGAATTTAAAATTAAAAAAAAGTTTAACTGACAAAAACTCAATTAAAACCAAATTTCAATAAAAATGGATTTTATTTCAATAGTGATCAAAATTTTACTAAATCACCAAATATCCTACAAAATTTAAAACCATGGCAAAAACTTAATCTCTAGTAACCATAAATTTTGCACTTAGCTAATTTATTTTGGACAAATGAATTATTTGTCTGAAATTGTCTTATTAGTATAGTTTCGGTTACCACATCTAATATATGTTATTACTAATCTTATAAAAATTGAATAATTAAAGACTAAAACATATGTCTATTACATACATTTATTGGTCTAAAATTTAAATACGCTCGTTTATCACATGGAAATAGATTTCAATTAGGAACTTTCCTCTCCCATAACTATTAAATAACTAGACGCATTGCATTTAGCCAAAGGGATGAATCATCTCCACGTTATTTTATACAATTCCAAGTATATTAATTAATTGTCCATACCCAAAATCTACAAGTCAAAGATTAGTGTTGAAATCTACGACAGTGATGTCCTACTCAACTTTGAATTGTCGTCATGATCAGTTGCATTTTATAATAGTAAGCTTCGAGAGCATATATTATAACACAAAGTATATGCATTTTAGACATCAAAAAAGTATGTGATTGTGATCATCGTTGATATCATTATACTAGTTGTGTATTTTATGTTTAAAATAGTGTAAATAATATATCCCAAAATTTTAAAATTACCTAAAGTACATATGAAGTTAATATAATTGATTGATCATAAACTTTACAAAGTTGTAAGTATTATACTTATAAGCTCTATAATTATATATTTGACACTCGAAGATAGTTCAAATTTGATTATAACATTCGTTAATATTATAAACATGATACTAATATGTATTCGACTCATTAAAAAATATTGGTTATGTTTCTATCTTTGAAAATTTCAAAAATCACACATAATTTATCAAAATTGTTTACGAAAAATTAAAGAAAAAACATTGCAATTCACTTTGAAACTTCAAATATTAAAACTATTAATATACCATCTCTAAAATTTGATGGGCAATATCATCATTTTTTATAATATTTGTATAGTTAAAATTAATTTTTATTTTGAATTGAAGAGTTATAATATTCAAATTATATCAAAATTCTTCAATTGCTGGTACCAATCTATAGCGGTAAGTATATTAAAAAGTGAACATTAAAATTTCACATTATCTATTACCAATAGAAGACATCTAGTAATTTAAAATTTTGGGTAAGGTCATGACATTAATAATACAAATTGATTTAGTTTATAAACTCTAGTTATATATATACACACATCTTTGAATCCTAAATTTAGCAGAAAAAGATTGATATTGAAGTTTTGAGTTGGTGTCTATGGGTGATCCGACCCGTTTTCAAAGTTTTTAATTATTAATTTTTTTTAAAAAAAGAGGATAATATCATATTTTTGCCATGGTGGCTTCTTCTCAGCTTCCTATCAAAAGGAACCAGGCCACGAACCATCCTGTCGGCAGGGGATTTAACTCCTTTATAATCTCATTTCTTCACTACAATTTTACACTCAAGGAACAAATAAAAATGGCCTCTCTTGATGAAACTTATTCTGCACTAGAGATGATACGCCATCATCTTCTTGATGATTCTGCTTTCATGGAGATGTACTGTTCTTCTTCACTTCAATCAACCTGTAGCAACTCAAGCTCTCTTGCTTCAGACCTCACTATGACTTCTTCCCCTGCTTCAGAGGACTTCGGAGCTTTCCCTTTTCTGATTGATTTCAACTTAGCTCAGAGCGACTTCTTTGAATTTGAATCGAAACCAGAAATTGTGAATCAGAGTACATCTAACCCTTCCATAAGCACGCCTATTCCTTCGGCGAGCTGGGTTGGGAGCACGACTGTAGAACCCAGAGGCGACGACCGGCAGCATTACAGGGGAGTGAGAAAGCGGCCATGGGGGAAATTCGCAGCGGAGATACGCAACCCAAACAAAAAAGGCAGTCGGCTCTGGTTGGGGACTTACGATACAGCCGTGGAGGCGGCACGCGCTTATGATCGGGCGGCCTTTCGGTTGAGAGGGAGTAAAGCAATACTCAATTTCCCACTAGAGATTGGGAATTCCGATGAGTCCGGGTCGAGGAAAAGGCACCGTGAAAATGAAGTTGCCCCTGTGGTTAAGAAAGAGTTCCGACGAGGGGAGGACAATAACTTGACGGCATCTCTAACTCCGTCAAGTTGGGCAGGTGTTTGGGATTATAGTAATCAGGGGAATGGGATTTTCGAAGTGCCGCCGTTATCACCTCACCGTAACCTGATCGTTATCTGAAATAAAATGGCATGTATAATTATAATTATAATTGTGAATTATAATTGGCATTGTAGACACCTCTAAAATTGATCTTTATGCATCAATATCATCAAATTTATTTCAATTTTTAAATATAAATATAATATTAAATTCAAAATTGACATTAATAATGAATTGATGATAGTATAATTCATTGCAATAAATAAAGAACCATGATTATGAACATTAAGGAATATCTTTTCATAAAGTTTCATGTCAAAGGTTTTTTTAATTTACATTACATAATCTAAGGTTTCGGTGTACATTTTCAAAATGAATTTTGATTATTATAATGTATTATCGTAGTTTTTACATAACACTATCACATTTACAAAATGTATTTTCAAATTTATTCTTTGAATTTAAAATGAAGTTTGAGGCATGATTTGGAAATAAAAATATATTCTAATTATTTAAATTATAAATATACCCTACAAAAAATCATATTTTCTTTTAATCTTCAAAACTCCTTACATTTACAATATCTTTCGACATATTTGAGTTATCTATTCTCAAGTATCTTTAACTTATGCAACCATGTTTATATATAATTAAATCCGGTATAATCTTATTTATAACAACAAAGGTAATAAAGTTTTTTATTACTTAAAATACATTAATCTAATTTTATACATAATATTATTTTTATTCTATAATTCAATTTATCAATTACAAAACGCACAATATATTCTTAATATAAAAACACATTTTCAAACTATATTATAATTCTCAAACTACGAACATAATCTAGTGTTTAACATTTATTTGAGTTACATGCTAAGAAAGATGTAAAATTTTAATTTTATTCTCAATTATGTAAAATGGGATTTATACATACAACATTATTCATTTATGGTTGAATATCTAGCATGTAATAATGATAAGAGAATTATGAAAATCTCAACATATCAAAAAATTTAATCCAATATATAACGACAGCAATAATAATTTAAGATTTATATTAGTGCACAAGATTTATCATAAAGAATAAAATTCAAAGCATAACTCTACACTATTTACATAGAAAAATCATTATAATACACATTAATATATAGCTGAATACTATATATAATGTGTTACGATCTCTCATGACTCCTCTTCTAATTTCCCTGTTATTGTTACAGGCACCGAAGATAAAGAAGATTCTAGAGAAGAAGAGGTGACATGTCCTAATTGAAGTATCACTTTTGACATCAATTGGGTCATAACCCACTTTTGCCATCAATTGGGTCTATAACCCATTGAAGCCCAACAATTCCTTTTGTAGCAGCTGCCAGGCCCACTAAAGGCTTCAATCCCGAACTTTTTCCATGTTATTCTTATGACCGTTAGAATTTCAAATAGCTGACTGTAATTGTTACCATTGGAATTATCTTATAAGTACAACGGATGTATTAAGAACGTTAAGCATTTTGGAATGAAAACTATTATTCATCTCTTTTATTCTATCTTTCGTTATTCTCCACCATCTTTCTCCCCTTCGACGATTTAGGATCGTCACAACTGGTATCGGAGCGTTTTCGATTCTACCAAGCTGGGTCCTAAGAAGAAAGGAAAATCTAAGGCTAAGATTGATACTCATCTTGCCATGGATCTGCATAATCAATCCTTCCTAGAAGGTCAGCAAAGTCAGCAAGGTGAAGAATTTTTAGAGGTTGACTACCAAACACAGATTCAACAACTGTTTTCATCATAGCTTGACTTATGTGACTCTGTCCAACACCAACTCTCTGATTTGGATATGCGTTTGGAGAAGAACATCAGAGAAATGAACGATACAGTACACGCTCAATTTCTGAATATTTCTCAACAGCTGAAGCTCCTTTCACACGACCGCTCGATCCTTGGTAACAGGGCTTCCCAACAGATTCCTCGACCACACCCTGGTCCCTCTCCCCAAAACTCAACTTCCTCTATAGCTCAGCAACCAGTGCAACATTCCCACCACATTCCGCACCACACTCACCGCCCAACACACACCTACACCCCAAAAATAGAGCTCCCACAGTTCGATGGATCTGACCCTAGAAGTTGGCTCCGACGTATTACCCAATACTTTTATGTACTCAGACATATCCCTAAGACTCAATGGCTTGATGTTGCCACTATAGCCTTTGTAGGAAAAGCTGATAGGCGGCTCCACGGCTTCCGCATCACCTCTCCGAACTCCTCTTGGGATGAATTTGTTTCTGAACTGCTATTACGATTTGATGCTGTCGACCCAGNAGAGGGAGTAAAGCAATACTCAATTTCCCACTAGAGATTGGGAATTCCGATGAGTCCGGGTCGAGGAAAAGGCACCGTGAAAATGAAGTTGCCCCTGTGGTTAAGAAAGAGTTCCGACGAGGGGAGGACAATAACTTGACGGCATCTCTAACTCCGTCAAGTTGGGCAGGTGTTTGGGATTATAGTAATCAGGGGAATGGGATTTTCGAAGCGCCGCCGTTATCACCTCACCTTAACCTGATCGTTATCTGAAATAAAATGGCATGTATAATTATAATTGTGAATTATAATTGGCATTGTAGACACCTCTAAAATTGATCTTTATGCATCAATATCATCAAATTAAATTCAATTTTTAAATATAAATATAATATTAAATTCAAAATTGACATTAATAATGATTTGATGATAGTATAATTCATTGCAATAAATAAAGAACCATGATTATGAACATTAAGGAATATCTTTTCATGAAGTTTCATATCAAAGGTTTTTTTAATTTACATTACATTATCTAAGGTTTCGGTGTACATTTTAAAAATGAATTTTGATTGATATAATATATTATCGTAGTTTATATATAACACTATCACATTTACAAAATGTATTTTCAAATGTATTTTTTGAATTTAAAATGAGGTTGGAGGCCTCATTTAGAAATCAAAATATATTCTAATTATTTAAATTATAAATATACCCTACAAAAAATCACATTTTCTCTTAATCTTCAAAACTCCTCACATTTACAATATCTTTCGACATATTTATATTATCTATTCTCAAGTATCTTTAACTTATGCAACCATGTTCATACATAATTATATCCGGTATAATCTTATTTATAACAATAAAGGTAATAAAGTTTTGTATTACTTAAAATACATTAATCTAATTTTATACATAACATTATTTTCATTCTACAATTCAATTTATCAATTATAGAATACACAATGTATTCTTAATATAAAAACACATTTTCAAATTATATTATAATTCTCAAAATACGAACATAATCTAGTGTTTTACATTTATTTGAGTTACATGTTAAGAAAGATGTAAAATTTTAATTTTATTCTCAATTATGTAAAATGGGATTTATACATACAACATTATTCATTTATGGTTGAATATCTAGCATGTAATAATGATAAGAGAATTATGAAAATCTCAAAATATCAAAAAATTTAATCAAATATATAACGACAGAAATAATAATTCTAGATTTATATTAGTGCACAAGATTTATCATAAAGAATAAAATTAAAAGCATAACTCTACACTATTTACATAGAAAAATCATTATAATACACATTAATATATAGCTGAATACTATATATAATGTTGTACTTCATGGAATATGACATTATCCTAGCAGTGTATTTTATATTTTAAAAAATATAAAATATCTTAAATTATATACTCTAATAAAGCAAATGCTTATTCTATTTATAAATGATAGATTTATTCTATTTATAATTTATATATGCCATGCTTATTTTAAATTATTTTTAAATACTCTCGTATATTAGAACAAAAATTAATGGTTTCTATGAGTTATGTTTTCCAATATATTATTTTTTTTAATAATAAAAATTTTAAAATATTCGTTAAATTAATAGATAGATTGAAGAGGTTGGAGAAGACAAATTTGACATTGCTCTGTTTTGTAGTCTTAGCCTCTCTGAATATTTTGAAAAGACGCTCGAAAGGGAATTCAAATTCTGAGAAGCATCCATGGCCATGACCATGGGGGTGTCCGACTTGCTGTTGGGTGTCGATCGTCAATTTTGGGAAGAAAGAAGTGATGGACACCTTTGGAAGGAAAGTGTCGATCGACACTTCTAGGAGTAGGTAGGAGTTGGGTCCGATCGTCATCTTTGGGAAGAAGATGACGATCTGCACCTTCCCAACTCTGTAACCAGCTTCATCAATGGTTGATTGACATGTGTCAATCGGTATTAATTGAGCAGGGTCGTCATAAAGATAACGATCGGTACTAGGTTCCAGTCTTAAGAGCGGTAAAGCTTCGGTGACGGTCGGTTAACCGAAGAGAGTGCACTGAGAGGGGTCGACAAAGATTAGTGGGCTTTAACCTTAAAGTCACTTGCAACCATTATATAATGAGTGTCAGCCGCTTTAATGCGAAATCATAATCTCAAAATTATCAGAAAATAGCATAGGAGCACGGGAGCAGTTCTGGGTTTAGAACATTCTGTCTGTGTGTTTGATTTAAGTTGCACAAGAACTCGATAGTTCTTGTGACTGTAATCTTTGTGTTATTTTCGTGATAGTGGATTGACCAAGAGGTGGTCCGTGGTTTTCTCCCGGTACTCGGGTTCCACGTAAAATTTCTGTGTTCTTTTTTTTCCCATTCCGCATCTTATTCTTGCTAAGTTTAATCGGTGAAACGAATTGCAAATTCCATTAAAAGCTAACACTTGCGTGAGAGAGGATTTTTCACATTCGCATAAATCCGTTTGAAATTGGAAGAGTAAATCAAACGCGGTGTTTTATTGTTCTAGTCGAAGATGGGATGTTCGATTGATGGGTTTTCATCTTGAAATTTAGGATTTAATCAATCGGAAGAGTGTCGGTGTAGTTTAGTTCATAAGATAAGTAAATCATATTGAACTTGAGTCAAACCAATTACCCATTATATCATTCCTCTTATAAACTATAACTTTACTATTTCCACATCCGAAATGGGATATATTTATCCTCTTCCTCCTCAAGTCGAATTGACATTGATCCGATTCAAACTTGCTTCAATATGCTCGAATTATAGATCGATCTATTTTTGTCGCTTAAACCCGATGCGCTTTTCTACCATAGTTTTTTTGTTTAAACCGATATAGACCAGCCCTAAATCTACTCTGAAGCTCCGATATCATCTTGAAATTTAGGATTCAATGGGTCGGAAGAGTGTCGGTGTAGCCCAGTCCATAAGAGAAGTTAATCACATTGAAAAAGCTTGGATCAAACCAATTACTCATGATATCACTATCCTTGTAAACTAGAACCTTACTATTTCCATATCTAAGGGTTGGTCATGGAGGTTTAAACCCACAAATCAAGCACAACCTCAATACCACACATGATGTGACCTCTTCTAATTTCTGATGAAATACTGCTCAATATTCTTTCAAAGCTGCACAAATCACATAATGTGAACTTGCAGGTTAGGTTAGTGAGACCAATAAAACTTATTGAATGGGAGTTTCTTGTTTCTGGCATATTTTGCTATGGGGCACCGACTCTTCAATTTTTCACATTTTTCCGTGTCGAATCGAGTCGGACTCTTCGACTCGCTCCGACTCTTGACACTTGACACAAAATGACGTCGTTTTAATTTCTTCCTTAATTTGATTTTTTTATTCATCGGAAACATATCTTATGTGCTTTCACAACTTTTTAATGTTGTCGATCTAATTGTGAATTCTTTATACAAACGATGATAGATCAAAAAATAGTTGTTTTTTGGGAGATGGTAGAATCAAGGAACGATATTCGTTTTTTATAAGTTAAATCTTCTTATATACTGAATTGATAAATATTTGTAGTTTTAAATTTGACTTTATGCAATTTTCTACAAATTCTAACAATTATTTTTTTTAATTTTACTTTTATTTAATATTATTTTATTTAAATATCCGAGCCGAGTCGAAAATCTGACTCTTATACTTTTGCCGAGTCGAGTCGAGTTACACCGAATCAATCGGACGAGTCGATGCCGCATAGATATTTTGAAGCCATATAGATGTATCATTTGATGTTGATTCTAACATTGGGTGCCAACATTGCAAGAAATGGAGTTGTTTATGTGCGAAGGATTGCAGATTTGTAACAATACAAATCTTAAGATTATTAAACCGAGTTATGGACTGATTGTACAGTACAGATGTTGGATTAACTTTTCTAGCATAAGGGGATGTATAGGTGTGAGCATTTGCTACCGATTACCGAATCAAACTAAATATTGAAATACCGAATACCAAATCAAACTAAATATTGAATACCGATCCTGATCCAATAATTTTTGGTACCGATACCGAAATGCCGAAATAATTTCGATATTTCGGTATCGGTACCAAAATACCAAAATTAAAAGCAAATAAAAAAATTATTTCGATGAATTATATATACAAATATTTAAAAAAACATTGAGCAACCGATCAAATTACTCTATTTATATAATAATACAATATTCAATTCTTATAGTTTATATACCAATATAAATGTAGAATGTTCTGAAACTTCAGAAAGCAAATACGAAAAATAATTATTAGAAAATAAATGAGAAGTTGATAGCTTACTCATGTGGAAACTAAATTATCATTCTCAAAGTTATCTTCCTCATATTGATCTTCTTCAATATCATCATAATGTAGTTCACAGAGCCAATCTTGAGTACATATAAACGCCTCAACACTTTTCAAACTAAAAAAACTTCTATAAAAATCAATGACTCGTCTACCTATTATAGTAATAATATGTAGAAATTAGAATAATGTCCTAAAACCCTACATTCAATCCAATATTAATAATTGAATGATCTATGATCTATTTAAAAATTTTAAAATATATTTAAATTTGATATTTTAAATCTAATATATTTTAAATATTAATTTAGTATTCGTTATGTACCGAATTTTTATTCTTATTACCGAATACCAAACCAAATACCATAATTTTATAAAATCAACTACCAAACCGAATACCAAATATCGAAATAACATAATTTTGGTATGGTATTTGGTATTCCAAAATTTTTGCTCACCCTAAGAATGTAAGAATCTAGTGAAGCTTGAATATGAAGGGATACAAGCTATTGTCCATTGCTGCAAGAGGCAATCATAAAATGGAAGATGATTGGTTATGTAAGAGCCCTCAGAGGAATGATCAGGACAAATTATAAGATTCGTGCAAAATTAGTACGAGTTCTTTCCCTAGCAACAATGGTTCGGATAACCCATGGGAAGTTGCTCAAACGCTTGATAAAAAAGTAAAACCGTGAGTGTTGAGTTTTGAGCTACATAGGATGGGCTTTGTGTTAATTTGAAGTGGATCGTGACCCGTCATGACATTTTGGTATCGGAATAAGACCACCTTAAACAAATCCTAACATATAGTTTTTGAGAATGATCAGAACTAAGCAAATGATCCGTGGAAAATTATTATGAGACATTTTTCCTAGCTAGAATTGTCATGATTCCATGTAAACTGTAAAAACTCGGTCGAACCGAATTGTTAATCGGATTTAAACCCTTTGATCAGATCATCTCCGACTTTCTTGACAAATGTGATGTTGAAGTTCAAAAATGGAGTAACTTTTTTGTCTTAAAGACATATTTCAACTGTTTCCTTACTCTGATGCCTTGTAAACTTAAAGTGAAAAGACAAGAAATGAATACATATAAGAAACACCTAAACATTTTCACAAGCCCTTCTTTCCCCTTTACATCTAACTTTTGGTGTATCTATTTTCTTAGAGCTAATTAGTTTATTGACTGTAATATTTTCCAACAATAACATAGACATAGACATAGACAAACTCCCATGATATTCCTACAAACTTTATACACAAATATCTCTTAAAAAACCTCTTCATTCAATCTCACTCTCCTCTTCACTCATCATCAAAACATGACTCTCAGAACTCCCTTCTTCATCTTATTCTTCATCTTCTTCTTCATGCATGCATGTGCTTATGAGGTTTCTCTTTACACAACAAAACCCTCTTCACAATTCTCTTTTCTATTCACTGTTTTTGTTATTTGCAGAAGCCAAAGTTGTATGCTACGCCAACGAGTATGGTGCAGAAGGAAGAGCAAATCTCCCACGATACCAAACAACCAAAAAACGCAGGTTCGTGTTTACACATGTAACGAACATTTTCGATTACTTGTTTTTAACAGTTTGTTTATTTTTCAAGAAGAAAGAAGAGAATCCATGATTTCAGATAGTTTGAAGCGTGAAGAAGATGGAATTGAGGTAATGATTATTGTGAAACACTATAATTGCAAATCTGTAGCAACATAAGACATGTGCATTTCATTCAGACACAAATGTAGTGTACTAGGATAAAATGTGGACCCTTTACTGTACTAAATCTTCATTTTTCAACAGTTCATTTGTAATGCAGGAATTAGAGAGAAAGGGAGTAGTTTATAATGGAAGAAGTAAACTAGAGGATTTTATGGCTATGGATTATCAGCTACCACGTCTTAAATCCCCGATTCATAATTAAATCGTCATTCAATATTGGTATCAAATCTCTCTATGTGAAGTGAGATTCGAGGTTTGATTCATTAGTGTATGTTGTTTGATGTGAGATTTCGAAGATGAGATGTTAAGTTGTTCCAATATTGTATGGTATATAATCAATAACGTAAGTCGTGGTATATTAATTTTTAGAGAATTTTAATATATTCGTTAAAGATTTGTAAAATTTATTATTTTATACACTAATTATGGTTATATAATTTATAATATTTTTATTAGTTAAAATAAGATAAAATGTAATAAACTATA